>CAUYUJ010014871.1:726438-781438 GCA_963575745.1 Prorocentrum cordatum
CACCAGTCTGGGCCCCCGCTGTGGCCGCGAATGAGAAAATGCGCTTCTCCAGGATGCCCAGGGCGGCCCCTGCGGCCTCCAGAGCAGGTCCCCACGAGGCCCACTCGAGGGCCCCAGGGGCTCCAGAACGTGGAGCGACAAGCGGGAGGCACCTTGGGCCAGGGGCACCCTCAGCAACCCCCGAGGCAGCGGCGTCGGCTGCCACCCTCCCGCGAGCGCGCGCGCAGGCGATGCGGACGGCGCGCGCCGTGGCGCCTCTGGTGCCGCCGCCGCCCTGCCGCGGCGGGCGCTCCGCCAGCAGGCGGCGACGCGCCCGCGGGCAGCGGCGCCCATGTTCGAAGGCCTGGGAGGCTACGACTCGAAGGAGGCCAGAGCTCCTTTCTCGGTGACTCACAGATGGGGTCCTGAGGGATGGGGGCCCAAGGATAGGAAGGGATCCAAGGGTGGAGTCACCTTCTTCGTCCTCGGGATTTCGTCCCTCGGGCTCCCATGAACCACCGAATTTCAACTCCTGCGGCTCGATTTGAGTCCTTTTTCCGTCGATTCCAGTTCCGATGCTATCTGGCTTCGGATTCCTATCTGGGGTTTTGCTTCTCGATGAAAGCCTCGCAAGCCTGCTGATTTTTCCGCCGATTCGACTTCTCGCGACTTGGCTGCCGCTTCCCGCCGATCCGATCCGCTTCGATCGCCGGCTGCGACTTGTCGATGCGATTCTGGGCTCCCATGGAGGCGCAGAGGGCTCGCAAGCAGCAGCAGGCGAAGCTGCTGCAGGAGCAGATCGCCGAGCAGCGGCTGCAGCGCGAGCGCCAGGCCGCGGAGGAGCGCCAGCGAGCGTCCCGCGCACCGCCCGACGGCGCGGGCTCGGCGGCGGTGTCCCCTGGCGCCCGTGGCGCGCCTCCCCTGCCCCGGGCCGCCGGGGGAGCGCCAGCGACGCCCTCCGGCTGGGACGGCGCTGTGGCCGCGCCGCCGCCGCCGCGCCGGCGGGCGAAGGGGCCCGTGATAGACCTCGATGCGGAGTGGGCCGCCTGGGAGCAGAAGCACCCGGATCGCGTCGCGCGGCCCGCTGCCGCGGCAGCGGCGGCGCCGCCGCTGGCAGGCTCCGCGCCGGCCACCAGCCGGAGCATGCCACCGGCCAGGCCAGGCTCAGACTCGCCCCCGCCGCCAGAGAGGCTGCGGTCCGCGCCCAGGCCAGCGTCGCTGCCGTCGCCCAGGGCCACCCATGGGCAGCATCAGGGCACCGACCTCGGCGGCAGCTCCAGCTCTCGCGGCCGGCTCATCGAGGGCATCCGCAACGAGGCTGCCAGGGAGTTGCGGGACGAGGTGCAGAGGTTGAAGCGATCTTGCCTGGACCAAAGGCAGGGCCTTCGGCTTCAGGCTGAGGCCTTCCGCGCGGAGGCACTGCGGCTGCGCAGCGAGCAGCCTGGCCTGGGCGCGCAGATTGGGCTGCCGACCGCATTCGCGGCCGCCCCTGGTGCGCTGCCGCTGCAGCGCCTCAGGGCCCAGCTGCCGCCCTTCCCACAGCCGCTGCTGGCGGCGGCCGCGCTTCCCACCGTGACATCCGAGCTCCATGGCATGGCGCCGCCGCCGAAGGCTGCTTCGCCTGCTTGGACGACGCTGCAGGAGAGGCAGCTGCCGCCGCTGTCGCTGCCCCTGTCAGCCCTCAATGGCGCGGCGCCGCCCACGGCGGAGGACGCCCTGCGCCCCCCCACTGCGCACTTTGCTGTAGCCCTGCCGGAGGCGTCCACCTTCATCTTCCCAGGCGCGGGCACGGGCGCCCTTGCCGCCGGCCACCCGGGCGGCGCGGCCGCCGCGGCCGCCTCGCCAGCCCCCTCCTGGACCGACGCCCTCTCGGCGCGCGACGAGGCCTCCACCTTCGTCTTCCCTGGCGCTGGCCCGGGCGCCTCACCTCGAAGCGGGCGGCGCACGAGCGCCCCAGCCGCCGCGGACGCCTCGCCCCCGTGGCCCGCGGCCCCGCCCGCGGTGGCCCGCGGCCCCTCGGCGAGCCAGGGGCCCCGCGAGGTCGCTCTCGGCGGCGGCGGCCGCCCAGAGCCGGCCTCGCCAGGCGAGGCGGTGCCGCCAAGCAGCCTGGGCATCGCGGCGCAGGTCGGCGGCGGAATTTGAACACTGCCCTCGCCGATCATGGGTTCAGGCAACTCGAGGGGCGGCGGCGGTGGGGTTCGGAATTCGTCGAGCACGTGGCGAGAGCCGAGCCCTACTCTCGCCTCCCGCTGCAAACGCAGCAAGCACGGCGCCCAGAACGGAACGGAAACGCCGACTTTGCGGAGGGGGACCCCCCCCCTAGCGCTTCTAATGCCATCCTGGGGTGGGGGCAGGGTTGGGACGTCACCACCCCGCAGGGCGACGGTCGCGAGGCGCCTCCCGAAGCGCAGGCCCTGGGCGCCGCACCCGAAGGCCCGGCCCGCTGCGCGCGCACGCGCGGCAAGTGGGAAGCTGCCGACAGCCTCGGGGGGGGGGGGGACGGCGGGGCGAGGAGGAGGAGGAGGAGGAGGAGGAGGAGGAGGAGGAGGAGGAGGAGGAGGACGTCGACGTTGCGTGACCACGACGACGACGACGACTACGACCACGACCACGACCACGACCACGACCACGACCACGACCACGACCACGACCACGGCCACGACCACGACCACGACGACGACGCGAGTGGCTCAAAGACACGGTCCTGAGAGTCGAAGAACGAACAGCGGCACAAGCAGAAGCGCTCGGAGGTCCGCGCGCGGCGCCTCCGGGCGCCGCCCCCCAGCTCGCGCTCCGCGCGCCGGAGGGGAGGGGGGGGCGGAAGCCAGCGCGGGTCCAAGAGATCCGCGCGGACCGTCGGAAGCGTTTGTGATCGTTTTCTGATGCCCCACCCGACAGGTTGGGGTTACATACCACATTTCAAGACAAGGCCCCCCCGCCAACGCCACCCTGCATACCGCGGCCGCCAGACCCCAAGTTGTCCCGAGAATCGCGAGTATCGCGCCTCGCGCCCGGCCAACCCCACCCTGCATACCGCGGCCGCCAGACCCCAAGTTGTCCCGAGAATCGCGAGTATCGCGCCTCGCGCCCGGCCAACCCCACCCTGCATACCGCGACCGCCAGACCCCAAGTTGTCCCGAGAATCGCGAGTATCGCGCCTCGCGCCCTGTCAACCCCACCCTGCATACCGCGGCCGCCAGACCCCAAGTTGTCCTGAGAATTCCGAGTATCGCGCCTCGCCCCGATAATTCCGAGTAGCGCGCCTCGCGCTCGGCGAACCCCACCCTGCAAACAGCGGCCACCAGACCCCAAGTTGTCCCGATAATCCCGAGTATCGCGCCCTGCGCCCGGCCAGCCCCACCCTGCATACCGCGGCCGGCAGACCCCAAGTTGTCCCGAGAGTCCCGAGTATCCCGCCTCGCGCCCAGCCAATTCCACTCTGCATACAGCGGCCGCCAGGCTCCAAGTTGTCGCGATGATCCCCGAGAGTCCTGGCTGTTCCGCCACGCGCCCTTGACGAACACGACAGAATACATCATGTCATGACAGAACATGACAGGACGGAGCAGAGCATGCCAGAACATAACTTATCAATATTATGACACATTAGAGTGTAACATAACATCCTAAAACATACCACAGCATACCATGACATAACATACGACCGCATAACACAACATAGCATAACAACACTGATCCTAACATAACACACCTTGAAATAACATGCAATATCACGACGCATCATCACAGATGATTATAACACGACAGCATAACATAGCGACGGCGAAAACGACATAACTCAGCATGACACAACATAACAATGCCCAACATAACACGAGCATGGCAGAACATGTCATAACATAACATGTGAACGCCATGACAAAACTAGGGCATAACATGACATCACATACCAGACCATATCAGAATATGACATATCATAATACGACATAACGCACCGTGGCATAACATACCATAGCCGATCATACCATAACGCGCCTTAACATAACATATCACATCAGGACACATCATCACACACATAATATCATTATACGACAGCAGAACATAGTGACGACGAACACGGCAGAACACAACATGACACAACAGAACATGCCAGAGCAAAACACGAACATGACATAACATGCCAGAGCAGAACAGAGGAATGTCATGACACATTAGGGCATACCAGAACATTACAGAGCACACCATAACAGAACATGCCAGAGCAGAAGACGACCGAACACACCATACCATAGCACAGCCGAGCATACCATAACACACCTTGACAGTGCATAACAGACCATGCCAAGGCATAGCAGAACATGTCATAACACGACAACAGAGCACAGCGACACAAACTAGCAGAGCATACCATCATACACCATATAGATCCGAGCCGTCAGCAGACTGAACATCACATACTATACCAGATCAGAGCGTGATAGAACAGACAACGCCTTAATACAACACAACATACCATAACCGAGTATATCAGAACACACCATGCCATATCATATCATAGCACGACGTCATCACAGGGCATGCTATACTACGACAGCGACGCATATCAACACATACTAGCAGAGCAGATCATACCATACTATACTGAGCCGAGCTGCCAACATCATCACATAACAGAGCATACTAGAACATACCCTAGTATAACATATACATTCATGGCATAGTGCCACATATCGTATCACACCATACCATATCATACCATGTGGTGACAGGGATGAGCATGGCATGACACACTCAGTCAGTCGATAAACATATGCGTGAGGAACAACGTTAAAACATACGACGCATCTAACGTCACAAGCGTCATGACGTCACGCAGGCCCGTCGAGAAAAGAACTTGACTGCATGGAACTCGGTTGAATCGTTTTCGAATCCAAAGCGGCAGTTGTAGACCAATTCGACGACCGCGCGTCGTCGGGAACAAACGCTTAAGCTTTCGGTGGGGATCGCTCGAAGCACAACAACTCATTGTTTTGCCAATCGGCGCGGGCCCTCGCCCCCCCCCCCTCCCCCCCCCCTATGGAGTAGATCTGGTCTGTTTTTGCAGCCTGTTTCGAGCAGGTTGGGTCTCCCTCACAGGACGCACTGCTGCAAACAGTCGCATTAAGCAGAGGTTCGGAGCCAGGCCCCCCTCCCTCCCCCCCTTCCGCCCAATGTCGTAACGCCGAACAAGAAAACGCTCACTATGTTTTTTGATGTTGCTCTACTGAGGGCTGGGGTTCTAAGGATACAGGCCTCGGAACAACAAATAGCGAGCGCTCATGCCACACTGATCGGTCAACGCCTTCCCCATCCCCCTAGGGTTCGAAGCTGGCGGTAGGGCTGATTAGTTGCGCTTCAGCCGCGGTCTCCTCCGTGTGTGCCACCTTTGACTTTGGGGGAGAGGGTTATGTTGCTCTCATCGTACTTAAGTGCCACATCTCGGACATAATTTCGAGCACCCAGAAAAGTATTGAAACAGTGTCGAACGAGTATCGCCTCCCAGGGCCCGACACGTGAAAACCATCAAGATTCGGTACTTCTTTGGTGCTCGATTTTTGGGGTGATCAAGGCTAAAGTAGGTTGGAACATCATAAGGAGAGAGGGAGCGTCCACCAATTGTTTCCCCATGCCGCAGGAAGGGATCCAAGGGCGGATCTACACTGTTTGAGGCACCTCGCCCTCAGGGCCCCATCCTTCAGGACCCCGTCTCTGAACCACCGACGGGGGCTTGGGACGGCTGGGGCCTGCCCGTCGGTTGTTAGAAGCTGGTATTCTGAGATACCCAGATCCCAGTCTACTCCAAGCGCCTTACCACTTCAAGGATCGATCTGCTTTTGCTGTGCTTTGGTTTTCTTTGGGAGGGCCGAAATCCCATCTGCTTTATCCGCCTTCCTACTTCATGTTTCTGCCCACTTCTTCCGACCGGCGTGTCGTGGTTCTTGGAAACGGCAGGGCCGGCTTCCCCCTCTCTGCCCTGCAGTTCTTCCTTGCCCGGCGCCGAGCGCACCTCCGGCGCGCGCGGCCGCGACCCGCCCGGCGCCGAGGCCCCGAGGACGGCGGGCCGGCCCCCCCCTGGTCCGCCGCCTCGCAGCCCCCCTGGTCCGCCGCCTCGCACAGTGCCGGCAGGGCCCGGTCCCCAGAGGAGGGCAAACTGCCGACCCCGCTGCCCCTGGGGTGAAACAACCTGGGCGTGAAAAACCCGGGGGTGAAAAAACCCGGCTTTTTTTTCATCCTCGAGAGGCCCTCGTCGCCACCGCCGGATTTGCCGCGCAGGTCTGGTTATCTGCAGAAGGCGCCCGGGGAGAGGTGCGGGGCGCGGCGGGAGCGGTGCCTTTTCGGCTCCCCCAGGTCTGCCTCGCTCAGCGCGCCCAGCGGCAGGACGCGAGCCGCGGCCGCCCGTGCGGTTGCTCGGCGGAGCTCTGAGGTCCTGGCGCCGCCATGGTTTCGAGTTGGGCGTTTTCGCCCAGGCTCGGGCCCCAGGACCCTCACAGATCGATCGTGCTCCAAACATGGCGCAGGAAGATGGGGTCCCGGGCTCCGGTCGCAATTTTTCACGATGTTGCAGCTTTTTCGCTACGTCGGGTCTCAAGGAGCAGGGCGCGAGCGGCGGTGGTGGTCGGTGGTGTGCCGTGGGCGTCAGCGTGACCTATAAGGGAGAGGGGTCCTGAGGCTTCTCGCCGTTTTCGGCCTCTGGGTCTCCGGGTGCCTTTCCAGGGCCCTGGGGCCGTCAAAAAACGGCTCGGGATGATCTGGTGCCAGGCGAAAGGCCCCAGGGGGCCAGGACCTGTCTCATGGACGGCAGCGGTGGTGGCGTAGGAGCTGGAGCAGCGGTGGTTTTGGTATGGTAGATTCGTGGCGTAGGAGCGGGAGTAGCGGTGGTTTCGGTGTGGTAAGTTCGCGCCGTGTTGGCGTTGCGGCGTGCCTAGCGCGGGCGTTCAGGGTTGTGGAACCTCGCCTGTGGGCGGGAATACTGATATCGAACGACGAGGCCGCTCCCGCTCAAGGCTGAAGGATCCAGGCGGTGCCAGCAGAAACCAACACCTGCGTCGTCGCGGCGTGAGCCCGCCATACTTGCTGGTGGTGGGGTGTGGATGAGCGCGTGGCGCTGGTGGGTAGCAGCAGCACGGGGGTGGTGGTGTTGCAGTCGTGGTGGTGGGGACGCAGTCGCGTTGGTTCCCACAGGTCGGCGGTGCGCAAAAGGGGGTGCGAGGAAGGTGGCCCTCTCAGACGGCATGGGTGGCTTCTTCGAGGCCCTCCCGTCCTCCAGGAGTCCTCCTCGGAAGCCTCCGGGGTCCTTCGAGAAGCCGCATGTCTTCTTCGGAGCGCCGCCCCCCCCCCCACACCCCTCCCTGCTGCGTGCTTCAGAGGAGGGGCGGTGGGCTTCGTATTGGGTGCTGGCGGCGGGGGTTTAGCAGTGGTGGTGGGGAGCAGTGTAGCTAGCTGGTAGCGGCGGTGGTGGCGGTGGGCAGTGGTAATGCTGGAGGAGGGGTCGGGAGCAGGGAGGAGGGGGGAACGAGGAGGAGGAGGAGGAGGAGGAGGAGGAAGAGGAGGAGGAGGAGGAGGAGGACGAGAAACAGAAGGAGTAGGAGGATGAGGAGGAGGAGGAGGAGGATGAGGAGGAGGAGGAGGAGGAGGAGGAGTCCTCCGCATCCCTCCTCCCTCACTCCGCTCCCTCGCTTCTCGGGATGGTGCCTGGGAGGGGCTTCGTGGAGGGCCAGGTCTGGGTGGATTCCGATTTGGGTGCGGCGGGAGGGGGGGGGGCTGACACCCAGAGGCTTCGACAAAGCCATGACGGGCCTGTTCACCGCGCCCCTAGCCTCAGGACCTTCGGAGAGCGACCTTGCTCGGAGGAGAGTGTGCCCAACGGTGGGCTCTCGAGAGCTCTGGCTGTTTTCCCATTCTTGACGTCTTGGAGCACTTGTAGGGTCCCATGTAGAGTTAGCACAGAGGCTGGGGGGGGGGGAAAGACACGCGGCCACACTTCGGGATCCGTGTTTCTGCTCCCGGCGTTCTGAATGGTTGCCGCCTGCGCTTGGGAGAGGGAGGAGGAGAAGGAGAATGAACGAGGCAGAGGAGAAGGAGGAGGAGGAGGAGGAGAAGGAGGAGGAGGAGGAGGAGGTGAGGAGGAAGAGGGGGAGGAGGAGGAGAAGGAGGGGGAGAAGGAGGGGAAGGAGGAGGAGGAGGAGGAGGAGGAGGAGGAGGAGGAGGAGGAGGAGGAGGGGATGACGAGAGGAGGAGGGGAGGAGGAGGAGGAGGAGGAGGAGGAGGCGGAGGAGGAGGAGGAGGAGGAGCAGCAGGAGAAGCAGCAGAAGGTGGACGTGGAGGAGAAGAAGGAGGAGGTCGAGAAACAGGAGGAGGAGGAAGAGGAGGAGGAGGAGGAGGAGGAGGAGGAGGAGGAGGAGGAGGAGGAAGAGGAGGAGGAGGAGCCCGCTCGCACTAGGGTGGGCATATCTAACGCGAGAGGGAATAACTCAGGCGCCAGTGGAGGGCTCGAACAAGGAGGAGGAAGGATGGGGAATGGAGGGAAAGAGGAAGGATATAGCAACACACGCACAGCATCGCTTGTGTTTTACCAGTGCCTCCATGAGTCATTGGACGCAAAGCCTGAAGCACCCACATGAGCCATCGTGTGGGCCGAAGGCGAGTGCGCGTGGCAGGAGGGCGGGGCAACTCACACATGATAGCTGCGTGCAGGAAGCGGCGCGTCTGTTCACGTGCACTTCTCCAGGTCATCTTCCGTCATACTTGCCCATGCGGCGCCATTTTGTGGGGCTTCACCCCACGATCCGACGTGGCCTGCGTGGCAAGCCGCAATTGACTTCGAAGCCCACGTCAAAAGAGGGTAACCCTTGAGTGCGACCCTGGCGTCGTCCAATTGACGTCTATCTACGCGAGCTGTTCGGGAGGCACATGCGCAATGTATGATGCAATATCCTCTTAGCTCGTCAAGCATTCTGTCGACCACGTGCGAACACCACGGCTTGCTGACAATATTTGATGGGGTCTGTCGAGTCACATTTGTGAGGCATCATGCCGAGGTTGAGACCAATCCATGCGAGCAAGCGGACCAACGACTTGTCGCACCAACCGCCTGAATTTAACATACTCCTTGTGCAATGCGCCATTACTTCATTTTGTGTACACCAGGTCCGAAACAAGCCACTGACGTTACGACGCATCCAGTAATCTCGAGGCGGCCAGTTAGAGACACACTCCTGTCGTATAGTATGACTCTGTATGCAAAGATGACTAGATTTGTGAATGTCAGTTCGCTTTCCACGTCGAGATGGCGCGTTTCAGAACCACCAGCGGCCAGCATGCATCCCAACCACTTATGCGCGGCATCCCGGGTCAACATTTGGATAGCCGCGCCGACCTTTGTGATACTTTGTCGCGGTGGTTGCGTCTCTGCTGTCATGGCTACCGCCTGGGCCGCATTCAGGCATGCAGAGTCAATCCCAAGTTTGTTGATTCATCAACCACGGCGTCCAGCAGCACCTTGGCTTTGTCCAATGTTGTGGCAATGGTACAAGGTTGTCGGCAAGTGGTTCTCAAGCCGTCGCCAAGCAAGATTGTAAGATTTGAGACGCGTGCTCTCTACGCGGGCGTGACCTCTCCAAAATTGCCGCGAAGAGTATTGGGCTGACCACGTACTCTTTGCGAACGTCAGCACTGATTGGGATTGCCTGGCTCTTGGCTTAATCGCCCAAGGCTTACGCTTCTTGACCATGAAGCAACTGGTGCGTTGTCCAGATCAGGTGGTTGCTACCACCGATCTGCCGCAAGTTTCCCATACCGCTGTCCAGGACACTCGGTCGAAGTGCTTCTGTTAAGGCCAAGCTAGCTACCCACAGTCGGCAATTCGCCTCCAAAGTCTTCTCAAACACAAGGGCTGATGTTAGCAAGTGGTCCTCCAAGCGCCGGTTAGATCTGAGGCCAGGCTGCTCCTCCAGCTGTTGCGATTCGAAGGCGTGTTTAAAACGCAAGTTTACTGGCCTTTAGTTTACGTGCTTCCCTGCTGTCTTCTTCACCCTCCTCTCAGAAACCTTCAGAAACCTTCCCGCAAACTTACAGCCGCTTGCACTTTCGAAAGCCTCGGAACACAGCCGAAAACCCTCCGAAAGCTTCTCTTCTCCTACTCCCACCCGCCATTGTCCCTCCCACGCGCGGGGGAGGAAGGGAGGACGGACGAGGATTCGTGATGAGAAGAGGGTCTGGGGCTGATTTTGTGGGACTCTTGTGGGAAGGATGGAGCAGTCAGGAAGGACAAGGAGGAGGAGGAGGAGGAGGACAAGGAGTAGGAGGAGGAGGAGGAGTAGGAGGAGGAGGAGGAGGGGGAGGAGGAGGAGGAGGAGGAGGGATGAGCGAGCACGAGGAGGAGGGTAGGAAGAGGAGGGATGCACAGTCTCCTCTCTCCCCACTCCCTCCCCTTCCTCCCTCGCTTACTGCTCACCTCGCGGCTCGGTCAGCGAGCCGCACGCGGGGGCGGCGGGCACAGGACGGACGACACCATCTTCGGGAACCTCGAGTAGGCGGAAGGCTGAGGCCGCATCCGGAACCCTTACCCTTTGGTGGTGGCGTGGCAGCCCCAGCAGGAGGCTCTGGGCCTTTGGCGTGCCTCCTCCTGGGCCCCTCGTCGCCATGGCCAAGTTCGCCGCGAGGTCCTGGTCAGGTCTGGGGGCCGAGCTTGGTTGGGACCGGTGCCGGGCATCGCAAGCAAAACATCGGATGTGCGCTTTCTACTGTAGTTTTGGTGCCCCGGGGCCGTTGACGGGGCCCTGGGTTATAAGACACGGCCATGCGTTGGGCCTTCGGAACGGTCCAAAGTGGTCCGGGGGACTGGGTCGGGAGCTCCGGGGGTCCGCGCCGTGGGTAGTCGACGTCGGAGGTCTGAAAGTTGCTCTGGAGCAGGGGATGAGGACGAGGAGGTGGAGGACCAGAGTAAACCCAACATGCAGCAATAATGCTGCTACGCATTCTTTCGTGCAGAATTCCTCCTCATCTATCCTTGCAGGCATTCTATTTCACTGCGCGAAGCCCCCCTATGAAAAACGAACGCCCTATGGGCCCGCAGTTCAGGCTGGAGCTCCGTTTTGAAAGAACTGCCCTCTGTCTTCCGAGCTACAGGACATGCGACAGGGTGGTTTTCCAAGTTCAAGGAGCTTCCCCAGTGACAGACCCGCTCTGAAAAGTATCCCCCTCCCGTCCGTGTCACTGTCGCTCAAGTTTGATCCGTGGACATTCGAGGTCTAACTTAACGAAGCCTCAGGCGAGAACCCAGATTCGAAGGAAAGGAACCTTGCACTTGTGTGGCACGACCCGCGGGCGAGTCCCAAGTTGAAAAACGAGCCGCCTTCCATCCGTTCCATCGCCGGAAGCTTTGCGACGAGTGCGCGGCGCCGAGGCTATGACTCCTTTTTCAACAAGTGCCAGCCTCCGTCCGTGCATCCCAGTGAACAGTTCCAAGCTTCGGGATCGTTCTTTTTTGTCGGACATGCCTCCTTACCAGGAGGAACATCACCGCCCACCAAATCACCAAATCGGCCCTCCATCTCCAGTGTGTGGGGGGATCGGGGAACATTGAAAAGCACATATGGAGCCCGTACCCCCCTCAAACCCGAAATTCTGGTCTTCGGGTTGGGTTGAGGTGGTCTGGTAGGTAGTCAGAATACTCGAGAATATTAAAGCATAGTCAGGGGACGACCTTTCAATATAAAAAGTGCTCGGATTCTTTTTGGCAAGTATTCCTTTTCTTCCAAAGTCCACCTGTAGGAGGACATGCCCGATCTCAGGATAGGAGGATGTAAGGACGTCTCCAGCGAGACGCCCAGCCTGGTCTTTTCAGCAACGTCGGGGACGCGACAACGAGGACTCATCGATAAGGAAGAGGGACTGTGGAGGAGCGAAGGGGTGGGTAGGAAGGGGGGCCTTTGTCGAAACGCGCGAAACCTTGGAAACCTCACCCTCCTACCCCCGAGCCAGCGTCGACCCCCGGACCTGGAGGCGGATCCGGCCGTGGCGGCGAGGGCCCACCAGGAGGCCTCCCAAAGAGCCAGGAACGTGACAATCTTTCCGAAAAGGAGGAGGAGGAGAAGGAGGAGGAGGAGGAGGAAGAAGAAAGGGAGGTGGTTGAAGAGGAGGAGGAGGAGGAAGAGGAGGAGGAGGAGGAGGAAGAGGAGGAGGAGGAGGAGGAGGAGGAGGAAGAGGAGGAGGAGGAGGAGGAGGAGGAGGAGGAGGAGAGGGAAGAACCACTGCGACGGCGACGGCGACGGCGCCCAGCCGCCGCGGCCACCGCCATAGCCGCTGCAGCAGCCGCCGCAGCAGGCCAGGCGGCCCCCCTCGGCGGGGGCCTGGGCGGACTCCGCCTCCACAGCGGATCTTGCTGGCCTCGCCAGCTCGCCGAGGGATTCGCTGGCCACGATGGGCACGAGCAGGCCGCCCGCGGTCCCCGAGGAGCTCTCGACGGCTCGATTGCACATGAGAGTGGCCTTTTTGCTGGAGTGACTTTGGGTGCGGGCCCTGTGGGGCCCCCCGATCGCTCAATCAGATCCAATGGCAGCGGCCTGCGCGACTGGGGCCCCCCGGTCGCTGAATCCAATCCGATGGCGGCGGCCTGCGCGGCTGTGTTTGCCCCCCTCGCGCCCCCCCCCATGAGGCGCGCACCGAAGGGCACTCTTTGCCCACAGCGTCGCTCTTGCATGCAGCCGAGCGGCGGCGGCGGCGGCGACGGCTGCGGCGGCCGCGGCGGCGGCGGCAGAGGCGGCGACGGCCACGGCGGGCACGGCGGCGGCGGCCGGGAGGAGGCACGAGCAGGCCGCCCGCGGCCCCCGACGGAGCCTCTCAGAGCGGCGACGGCGGCGGCGCTGGCGGCCACGGGTGGCCCCCGGCACGGGCTGCGCGTGGACGCCCCGTGCCCGCGAGGGCCGCACTGCGCCCGGGGGCCCGCTGCACCTCCTGTGCTCAGAGGAGGGCGAGGCACCGATACCGCCTCCCTCGCTCCGTTTGCCCGATGTCCAGGGCCGAGGCACGAGGAGAGCCCCACCAGCTTCCGGATCCTGGGTTCCTTGTCCAGCGGCTCCTCATCCAATGCTCTCGCCGTAGTCAGGGGATGCAGAGGTACCCGTACCGCCGCCTTTGCCTCGTTTCCCCCTTGTTGGGGCCTCCCGGGAGGCCCTCGTCGCCACAGCCAGATGCGCCTCGAAATTCTGGTCAGGACGCACCCCGGGAGAGGTCCAGGGAGCAGCGGTATCGGTCCCTTTTCCTTGACCTTCCCGAGTGATGCAAAATAGCTCTCCAGACCTATACACCTATCTGGACTGCCTGACCTCGACTGGAATTTGTGCGTCGAGGTCCTGGTGCTACTTTTCAGCTTTCCCTGAAGGTCAGGGTGGTTTCCCCATGGATTCCTCTTGCCCGCGAGAGCCGTACGGCGCCGGGGGCTTTCCGCGCCTCTCCTGCGTGGTTTCTTTTGATTCTTTGTTCTTTTTGTTGCGATCTTTTTTTTTTTTTGGGGATATATCTTGAGTTTTATCTTTTTTTCTTATGCGTTTTTTTTTTTATTCTTGTGTTATTGTTTTTTTTTTTATTTTGGGTCTTGGTTTGGTGTATTTGCGTGGTGGGGCGTCGGTGGGGGGGGCCATCTTGTCTCGGCGGCGAACTTGCGAAACCCAACCTCCTCCTCCTAACCCTCCCTCTCCTACTTCCTCCTCCCCACTCACTCTCCTCCCCTCCTCCTCCTCATCCTCCTCCTCCTCTCCCTTCTCCTCCTTCCTCTTCCTCATTCCTCCCTCCGGCTCCTCCTCCTTTGCTCCTCCACCTCCCCCTCCCTCTCCTCCTCATCATTCCTTCGTCCTCCCCCCTCCCTCTCCTCACTCATCCCTCCTTCTCCTCCTATCCTTCCTCTGGCCTCCTCTTCATCCTCCTCCTCCTCCTCCTCCTCACCCTCCTTCTCCTCCTCCTCCTCCTCCTCCTCCTCCTCCTCCTTCTCCTCCTCCTCCTCAGGCGAGTCAATGGGCGGCGGGGGTAGGGTCCGGAATTCGTCGAGCACGTGGCGAAATCCGAACCCTTCCTCCCGTGTCCTATCGCTTCGGGGGAAGCGATGGTTTGTGGGAGTGGGGTTTGGATGTCGCCACCTGTCGCCGCCACGGCTGGACTCGCCACGGAGTCCTGGTGGGGACGTGCTCGAGGACAGGCCCAGGGGCTCACGGGTCGATCCAGGTTTGACGTCGGACACTAACATGGTGTCGAGAGCTTCAGTCATTACTGTGAAGAGTGCACTCCCCTGCCCCTCTGCCGCCCGTGCCACCGTGTGCGCATGATGTACATGCTGTTCATGTTTGTGGCATGCACGCTGCTCGCCGCTGTTTTGGCCCTAGTCCTAGGGCCCTGGGACTGCACCCGCAGTTTGACCGCCGCGCGGTCCGAGCGAAAACAACTGCACTGACATTGGTAGCGGAGCTTGTAAGCTCCAGCGGACGCACTGCGTGCTCTGCTTCGGTGGCTGTGACCACCCGCGCGGGCCGCCATGGCTGCCAGCCAAGACGGCTCAGACGCGGAGGCTGCGTCCTCCGTCGGCGCAGGTCCCCCAGACCTGCACGCGGTCCTGCGCGTGATGGCTGAGACCCAGAGGGAGCTCTTGGCCTTGCATCGGGATCGCGGCGGCGACAGCGGTCCCAGACGCACACGTCTACTGCTGTCGCAGGTGAAGCTCCCGGAGTTCGACGGTGCCGTCGGTACGAGTACCAAGAAGTACCGGGAGTGGCGCAAGGCAGTTGAGGTCATCCGCAATCTCAACCAGCTTTCTGACGTGGAACTGGGCCTAATCATCTACAGCCAGGTGACAGGTCGGGCCAAGGAGCTCGTCGAGGTGCTTGACGCGTCGGACCTTCGACGCGAGGATACGCTCGAGACGATCTTCGCTATCTACGATGACGCCTTCGAGAAGATGGACCACGAGCGCCTGGAACAGGTGCACCAGGAGTGGGGGCGAGCACACCGTCGAGCAGGGCAGCCCATCATGGATTGGACGACGTACCTTCGGAAGAAGCGCATGGAGTTGCAGCTCGAGGACCCCACCTCAGCGATCAGTGATCGCGCGCTGGCGAGCAAGATGCTCCGTGGCGCTGGGCTGTCGCAAAAGGAGCGAGCGCAGGTGCTCTTCAATTGCGGCGGCATCTACGACTCGAAGCGGATGGAGGTCGTGCTGAAGGCAGCCTACTCGAAGGTGCACGACACCGAGAAGCGCTCGGTGCTCCCTCGCCGCTCGCCGATTGTGGCGGCGCAGCGTGAGCACGGGCGCTCCTCCGGGAGCTCGGGCGGTCGCTATCCGCATCCTCCCATGGCTCGTAGGCCATGCGTGCTTCGAGGACGCCCTGGCCAGCATGTGCACGAGGTGGAGAATGGTGAAGACTATGATGAACACGACGGCGACCTGGGGGAGGCGCAGCATGACGAAGATGAAGCAGATGAACAGGACGATGGAGACCCCGGAGCTGGCGAGGGGATCATCTTCGAGGACGGCGCCGAGGTCGAAGAGGAGCTGGCGTCGGACAACGACGGGCCTGATGACGAGGAGTACGAGGCGACGGAGGATCTTCAAGAGGCGTTCTTGGCCGGTTGGAGGGCCAAGCAGAAGACGGCAGTACAGCGTCAGAAGCGCGGGTTCGTTGCCCCTCGGCAGCGGGACCCCAGGAAGATCAACGTCAGCGGCTCCTTCCAGGCTGGTCGCAAGCCGACGGACCAGCGCAAGGCTAACAGCCGGTGTGCTGACTGCGATCAGCCCGGCCACTGGCGTGGCGACCCGGAGTGCCCCAAGGTGAAGAGTGGCGAGCGTGAGCCGTGCAACAAGATCGGGCCTAAGAGTGGCCAGCCAGCGTCGCCCAACCAGCGGAGCTCTGTGAAGCCGCCGGCTCCAAGGCAGGCGCATGGACCGGTCATCCACTGGGTTGGCATGGCAGGCAGTGCCGAGGAGCGTCGTGGCCGCGCCCCATGGCGCCGCGCTCCCCAGTCGGTGCCTGCCCAGAGGCATCCGGTGGAGGGCCGAGCCGATGCTCCAGGGCGGATCGTCATGAATCCTCGACCCAAGAGCATGCCTGCGCCAAGTCTACGCCGGGACGCCGACGATGGCCCCGGGCCCGCACAGGGCAGTGATGAACGTGCGCGCGCCCTTGCCAGGCGCGGGGAGGATCAGGAGGACGAGGATGCATGCGTGCGTTGCCATCGCATTCTGGCCAACACCCACCCAAAGGGGCACAGCGTGGAGTTGGAGTTTCCTGACCTTGCCACGGTCCATCACATCGTGGAGCGTGTGACGAACAAGAAGCCCATCTTCTTCAAGCAAGGCCGCTTCGAGGCTCTCGACTTCGTCCAGGGTCGGCTCATGCGTCTGCAGCTGACCACGTCGAAGCCTTGTACGGCGGCTGAGGTGGATCTCGACGAGATCACGGCAACTATGTTCAAGATCGTGATGGGCGGAAATCGTGATACCAAGCCCCGTGGCGATCGGCGCGGTGAAGGCGGGAATCGTGACACCAAGCATCGTGAAGATCATCATCGAGATCGTCGTGACGACCGCCACCGCGATCGGGGAGCTGTTCTCCGTGAGCATCGCGCCCCTCCTCCGCCCGAGGCGGGGGCCTCCTCGCGTTCGAGGTCGCGGAGTACACCGGAAGGCCGCGGTGAGAAGGAAGAGAAGCGGAGTACACCGGAAGGCCGCGGTGAGAAGGAAGAGAAGGAAGAGAAGAAAGAGAAGAAGAAGAAGGCGAGGAGCAGTAAAGAAGAGAAGAAAGAGAGGAAGAAGGCAAGAAGCAGCAGGGAAGTGAAGAAGGAGGCCGAGGTGAAGAAGGAGGATGAGGCCAGCGAGGAGGATGAGGCCAGCGAGGACGACAACGATCAGCGGCGTGAGGATAAGGAGCTGCCGTTCACGCCGGAGGAGATGGATGAGATCTTCTGCAGCTGGTATCCGCGTCAGGACATCTTTAGGGATTACCTGACGCCGCCGGCAACCATCCACTTCATCACGAAGAACGACCGCATCGTGCGCCTCAACCTCTACACGCGCCGCTGCGAGAAGCCAGACTTTTCTCCAGCCAGTGGCCCTGCGAGGGCCTATCCTGTATTCGTGGTGGATGCCGCAGCGGCGGCGTCGGCGAAGGGGGCATCGAAGACTAAAGGATCGAATGTTCCGGGGGAACCTCCCAGGAACACCCCAGTCGACGGAGCTGTGCCAGGACTAACGTCTGCCGCTCCGACTGGGGAGGCCGCCGCCGCCCCTAAGGACGAGGACTGGGTCATGGCAGGAGCCTCCGAGGACGTGAGGAAGAGCGAGGAGAAGAAACGACTGGAGGTCTTGCAGCGTGACAAAGCTGAGTTGCTGGGCCGCCTCGCGCTGATAGAGAGGCAGGAGTCGGAGATGCATGCCCGATTGAACCCAGGCGAGGTCCACGACGGCCTGCAGAAGCGACGTGAGCAGGCACCTCTGCCAGAGCGTGCACTGCCTACATCTCCTGAGCAGCAGGGGGTCGGAGGCGCGTGGAAGAACATGGAGGGAGTTCGACGACGTGCTCACCTTCCAGCGCCTCCAGGAGCCGCGAGCTCAGGTGCGCCTGCCGCTGCGACGGCGTCTCCGGCCGCATCTGGAGCCCCGCGCGTAGTCACTACCTCTGGAAGGAGCTACGTCATGAGTGCCGGTGCCACGCAGAGTGACCTGGAGAAGCAGCAGATGCACCGAGCCATGTACGACTCGCAGTTCGACGGCGAGAGGCTGGTCCCAGGTCCGAAGGCGAAGTTCGACCCAGAGCTCATGCAGCAGCAGGCTGCGTGTTTTCATCCGGCGGACGAGCTGAAGTGGCAGTCGAATGGCACCGTGATCTTCGCGAAGTGCAAGAAGTGTCCGTTGAAGTCGGTGATCCATTGCACGCTGGAGATGCCCAATGCGGATGAGGAGGACTCACTGCAGCGCGCGGACCCTGGAGCAGCAAAGGGCGCGGACACTGGAGCAGCAAAGGGCGCGGACCCCTGGGCAGCAAAGGGCGCGGACCCTCGGGCAGCAACAAGGGGGATCTGCGGCCCACATGGTCACTACCCGAGAGGAGTGCCCCCGCAAGGTGGTAGACGAGCAGTCCGTCATGCTTGTTGTCTTGCCCGCGGGGCTGGCTATGATTGACACGGGCTGCAAGCGGGCTGTCGGTGGACGTCCGTGGCACGTCGAGCTGCAGAAGACTTTGGATGCCATGGGCGTGCCGTACCACAGCATCAACCAGCGCGAGTACTTCAAGTTCGGCCCAGGCGTGCCGCTCTTGTCAGAGCGTGCGTGGTGCTACACAGTTGGCATCAATGGTACGCAGGGCGAGGTTGTGATCTCCGAGGTCGATGCCGAGGTGCCAGGTCTCATCGGTCCTGATGAGATGGCAGAGTGGGACGCAGCAATCAGCTTCAGGAGCGGTACTTTCACGGCGAACGGTGTGACCAAGCCGTTGGTCCCGGCTGCGTCCGGGCATCCGTGCGTGTCATTGCTGGATTTCCCGGCACCGGTCGCGAGTGCCTTCCCCGTCGGACAGTCGGAGGAGCAGGACGAGCTCGCCGACGAGATGTTCAGCGGAACTGCGAGCCACGAGGAGAAGGATGAGCGCAGCGTCGCTGAGACCGCCGAGGAGGAGGACACGCACGATTCTGATAGCAACCATGGCCAGGACGCAGGCGATTCAGAGCTGAGTACATCCCACTATCACACCAGCGACCCAGAGTCCGCCGAGACGGCATCGAGTGACGAAGAGGTTTTCATGGAGAACGCGGACAACGAGGTTTTCATGACGAAAGGTGCTCGCAGGCATGTCCGGAGCAACCTGAAGGAACTGGAGGTTCTGATGACCGAGGAAATGGCGAACAGGAAGCTTCGGGCTGATCGGCAGGAGCAGGACGCCCTCAAGCACTACCAGGAGGAACGTGTACTACCTTTTCAGAGGGAGACCCGGCGGCGACCGGGGCCCTGGAGGATTGTGGAGATCTTCGCATGGGCTTGCCAACTCACGATCCTGGCGGCGAACATGGGATGGGACGCCCACCAGCCCATCACAGCGCCAGAGTTTGACCTCCTGACGATCCAGGGCAGGAAAGAAGCACGGGCGTACCTGCTTGCAGTTGACCCAGACTTCGTGGCTTTGTCCCCGCCTCCTACGGCATGGAGTCGACTGCAGAGTGTCGACCAGCGAAGGCCTATGCGAGTGCGCCGGCAACGCCGAGAGCGGACCGAGTACCGCATGTTGCTGTCGTTCACGGACGAGGTGACGCAGTGGCAAGCTGCAAGGGGACGCGCAGCCATGGTAATGGACCACGCGCAATCGACAATCGGGAGCCAGCCACCCGTGAATGCAACGAAGTCGAACCCAGCATTCGAGGACGCGATCTGCCTCCAGGACACCACGAGGGCGTTGGCGAACCCTGAGGTTTGCACGGCTGCGCGCGGGAGCTGCGCAGAGGAGTTCGCCAAGGCTGTGATGACCGGTGCCAAGGACCATTTGGTTCGGCAGTTCGAGAACTCGAGTTTCCCTGCGGCGCAACTCCCGGACCCCACGGAGGAGCCCGGGAGTTGTGGGCCCGAGCCCGCGGAGCATGGTCCTGGAGAGGCTCCCGGAAACGTTTCGGAGAGACCTGAGTGGGGCAAAACACCGCAGGAGATTCGAGCCGAGATTCGCGAGGCATTGCAGAAGACGGTGAAGGAGGAGTCCATGCAGCACCCTGCGGAGGAGGAGGAGGTTGCAGCCTCCTGGTCAGAGATGGAGCTTCCAGAGGTGGTGCGGCAGGACATCATGACGAAGATTCCTCGGAGTACGCGACGTGCAGTGCGGAAGGCCCATTGCGGTCTTGGACACCCCAGCCGACCGACGTTCATCAAGATGCTGCGTCTCGGCGGTGCAACGCCCAACGCGTTGGCATACGCGAAGCGTTGGCAGTGTCCGACTTGTGCTGAGTCGGAGGCGCCGCCCCGCCCAGTGCAAGGGACGGCGGACGTGCGACCATTCGGCTTCAATGTGACGGTTGTGCGACGTAAAGTACCTACGGGACGCGGCCAAGGAGCAGCTGGTGGTCCTCAGCATGGTGGACGCTGGTACGGGATGGCACTGCGCATGCCTTCTCAAGAATAGGACGGCCAAGCGCGTAGCGCGCCAGATCATGAACGAGTGGTTCAAGCATTACGGCGTGCCAGAGAACATCGTGATCGACCAGGGCGGCGAGTTCGAGGGCTACTTCAACGCGCTGATGGAGCAGTTCGGCATTAATACGAAGACGACGGGAGCTCATGCAGCATGGCAGCATGGCCTGGCAGAGCGCCACGGAGGATTGCTCGGCACTATCTGGGGCAAGGTGGTGCACGAGTTCCACGTCCAGGGCAAGTCGATGTCTACTGTGGCCCTGGCTGCCATCATCAATGCGAAGAATTCGACGATCAGCCGCCATGGGTTGACCCCGGAGCAGGCTGTCTTCGGGCGGATCTTGAATTTTACGGAGGTGACTAACAGGGACGACGATGAGGTTCTCATGTCGGTTCTCGGCGCTAAGGGCATAGCTTGGCGTTCGTCTCAAATCCGCACCGCAGCCAAGATGATGTTGCTGGAGCGCGACGCGACGGACAAGGTGCGGAGGGCGCTGCTGCGACAGGCGCCGACGGTCGTCGGCGATCTGTGCCCAGGATCGCGGGTGTATTTCTGGGCACCGAATCCGTTCAAGGGACGTCGTCGGCAAGATCCTGAAAGATGGCGGGGTCCTGCGACTGTGATCGCGAAGGAATCCAACAGCCGGTATTACGTATCATGGCGTGGTCACGTGCTACTTGTTGCTCGTGAGCAGCTCCGGCACGCCTCCTCCCAGGAGGCCGCGGCTGCGGAGTCCATCCAGACGGACGTGCGGCTGACTCAGCAGCGAGATGATCGCGCCTACCACGACATCGTGGACGTCACGCCCAAGGTGAAGGTTCAGAAGGTGAAGAAGACATTCCTGAAGAAGGAGCGTGACCGACATAGTGAGCTCGAGGGGCCCAGGCAGCCTCGTGTGGATCTGAGGGCCCTGGACGCCATTGAGGCGCAGGCTAAGGAGGAGGAGCCACCTGAGCAGGAGCAGTTGCCGCAGCTTCCGCCTCCGAGGAGGGCGCGGTCTCGTTCCCCTCCAGGCCGGATGTCTTCCGGGACGTGCCCGGAAGCTTCTCCGGGAGCATCGGGCTCTGGCGGCCCTTCGGTGCCGCCGATTCCCAGAGACGATTTCGAGCTCGAGCGGAAGCGGAAGTTCCTGGTAGATGACGTGCCGAGTTGCATTAAGAAAACGCGTCTGCAGGCTGCCCCTACGAGTGGCTTGCCGGCCCTCCGCGAGGTGGCCATGAACGCTGTTGTGCACTCGGGACCCCAGGAGTGGTTCGACCAGAATGCCTTGGATGGTGTCTCCACGCTCGTTCAGAAGGTCGTACGAGGAGTACGTGTGCATCGAGAGCCACGGCGGAGACTCTATGATCACGACCGCCACCGGGAGTGCAATCGCCTGTCGGTGATGCTCTCCGCCACGGGCCAGTGTGCCTACAAGGACGACGGCGCGAGCCGTGCCAACGAGCGCACGGAGGACAGCTGGGTTGGTCTCACGCTCTTCTACCACGACAAGCCGGACGCTCAGGCACAGGGGGTGTACTATTTGGACACTCCGGAGGGTCTTGTACGGCAGCCGATGACTTACGAGGAGTGGATCAACGTGTCATCTGTGTATGACGCATGGCTGCAGGAGGCCCGGTACGAGCACGACGTGTTCGCACTCGTGATGAAGCAGAACGCGAAGGAGCTAGACCCACGTCACTTCGACCAGCACGAGAAGGCTAAGTTCGACGAGGCCGATGCCGCCGAGTGGCGGCAATGGATCGCCAACAACACGGTCGAGCTGGTCACCGAGGAGGAGGAGAAGAGCATTCCAAAGGACAAGATCATCTCGGTGCCCATGCGTTCGGTTCGCACGAACCGGGGGCGAGGGCTGGAGTTGGAGGCGAAGTCGCGCTTGATCATCCCTGGCCATCTCGACCCGCAGCTTGGTCTATTCAGGACGGATTCGCCTACTACTTCCCCTTTGGCCGTGCTGGTGTGTGCGTCTATCACAATGGCGATGGATTGGACATTCGAGTGCTTCGACGTAGCGACTGCGTTCCTGTCCGGGCTGAAGCTGGAGCGGGAGCTGTATGTGAGGGCTCCTAAGGACGGGCTTCCAGCCGTCGACGGTGCTGGATGGCCAGCTGTGCGGCCTTATGCGTTGCTTCGTCTGCTGAAGGGGGCGTGCGGTTTGACGGAGGCGCCTCGGTTGTGGTATCTCCGAGCCCGCCAGGTGCTGACGGACGAGGTCGGCTTTGTGGAGCTGCGCTGTGCTCGAGCTGTCTTCGTTTATCGGGCGAGCGGCAAGTTGATTGCTACGTTGACCTTGCACGTCGACGACGGCATGCTGTTTGGGGGCCCGCGCGACCCCCAGTGCCAGGAGGTGAAGGCGAATATCAACAGGCGTTTCAACATCAAGCACTGGAAGGAGGGCAACGACAAGGAGGCAGTCGCCCATCTCGGTGAGGAGTGGTGGCGCCACCCCGATCACATCGAGATTAGCATGCACGAATACATCGGCAAGCTGACAAAGCACCCCCTTGCAAGGGGTGACGACGAGGAGCGGGATATGACTTCCGAAGAGCACCACGACTTCCGGAGCTTGCTCCAGAAGGTGCGATGGCCTGTCGCACGCGTGGTGCCACAGCTCGCGTACAGTGCGTCGGCGCTCGCACAGAAGGATCCGAAAGGTCGGAGGTTACTGCGCCTGCGAGTGCTCAATGACATCATCGACCGGCTTCAGGACTACGACAAGAGAGGTCTTGCGACTCTCCGGATCCGCCGCGTGGACATCGAGCGCTTGCAGGTGCTCACGCTTATGGGCGCTCCGTTTGCGAAGGAGCCCGGCTGTAAGAGCCAGATGGGGTTCATGAGTATGATTACGGATACCCGAGTGTTGAAGGAGCTAGCTGTATGTTGTCTAGTGGAGTTCCAGAGCAGTACTATTACACGAGCTGTTGGATCTACGATGGCCGCAGAGTCTGCGGCTATGTCCGTGGCTTTGGATCGGCAGCTTTACCTCAGGCTGCTGATTGAGGCAGTCTTCCACGGGGGGCCGCCCTTGCAAGGGGGCTGGAGGCCGCCGCTGAAGGTTCCGGGGGCGCTGGTGACGGACGCGAAGTCGCTCTACGACCACGCGTCCAAGATCGGCTCGATGCCGGTGTCTCGGCAGACCCTCATCGACTTGTTGGTGGCCAAGGATTTGATCGAGCAGGAGGCCATCAAGTTCAAGTGGCTGCCCAATAGCCACATGCTGGCGGACGTGCTGACAAAGGCCGTGCAGCCTAACGAGGTGATATCGCAGTTCCTCCGCCACGGACTGTTCAGCATGGTGCCTACTGCTGAGCAAGAGGATGAGGAGGCACACCGTCTGCGGCTGCGCCGCGGACAGCGTGAGAGAGCCAAGGAGCGGAAGGCCCAGCGTCGGGCCGCCGTTCCAGGGCCTGCGAGCCCGCGAGGTCCTGATTGCAGCCGCTGATGGACCTAGTGAGGGCTACGGTGATGTATGCACATACATTGAGTTGACAGTCTGGACTAGTGAGTCTAGACATTCATATTTATATTTTATTGTTTGAGCCTCAGGCCGCACTTTGCTTGTGGTGTATCGGCCTGTGGGCCGGTATAGGCGATAACTGCGTGCAGCGTTTCCCGTTCGTAGGGAGCGGCATCGGGGCAGCATTGTACTCACCCAGTGTGAAGAGTGCACTCCCCTGCCCCTCTGCCGCCCGTGCCACCGTGTGCGCATGATGTACATGCCTTTCATGTTTGTGGCATGCACGCTGCCCGCCGCTGTTTTGGCCCTAGTCCTAGGGCCCTGGGACTGCACCCGCAGTTTGACCGCCGCGCGGTCCGAGCGAAAACAACTGCACTGACAGTCTCAGGCGGGGCGGTGGTATCAGCACACCCAATGGGGGCCGCCAGGGGTGTTTCCACGGGCCCGTTCGCGGCCAGTTTGTCGGGATGTCTCAAGCGGTTTGGTTGTTTTGGTGGGCAGGCCCGTCTGCGTTTAGAGCAGGTTGCGAGGATGTCTCAGGCGGGGCGCTGGTTTCAGCATCCCGAAGGAGCGCCGCCAGGGGTGTTTTCACGGGCACGTTCGCTGCCAGTTTGTGGGGATGTCTCAGGTTGTTTGGCTGTTTTGGTGGGCAGACTAGTCTGCGTTTCGAGTAGTTTGCGAGGATGTCTCAGGCGGGGCGCTGGTTTCAGCACCCCCAAGGGGAGCCGCCAGGGGTGTTTTCACGGGCCCGTTCGCGGCCAGTTTGTGGGGATGTCTCAAGCGGTTTGCTTGGTTTCATGCCCAACTGCCTTGGCTGTCGAAGCAGATTGTCAGGATGTCTCAGGCGGGGCGCTGGTTTCAGTACTCCTAAGGGGATGCGCGAGGGGTGTTTTCACGGGCCCGTTCGCGGCCAGTTTGTGGGGATGTCTCTGGCGGTTTGCTGGTTTTCTGTTTCAGCATCCTTGGCTATCAGAGCAGATTCTGACGATGTCTCAGGCGGGGCGCCGGTTTCAGCACCCCCAGTGGGTGCCGCCAGGGGTGTTTTCATGGGCCCGTTTGCGGCCAGTTCGTGGGGATGTCTCAGGCGGTTTGTCCGTTGTCATGCCCAACATCGTTGGCTTTCAGAGCAAATTTCGAGGATGTCTCAGGCGGGGCGCTGGTTTCAGCACTCCTAAGGAGAGCCGCCAGGGGTGTGTTCACGGGCCCGTTCGCGGACAGTTTGTGGGGATGTCTCCGGAGGCTTGCTGGTTTTCATGCCGAACACCCGTGGCTCCCAGAACAGCTTGTGAGGATGTCTCAGGCGGGGCGCTGGTTTCAGCACCCCGAAGGGGAGCCGCGAACCGCCAGGAATGTTTTCAGGGGCCCGTTCGCGGCCAGTTTGAGGAGGGGGAAAAAATGGGAAGCTCATACTCAATCATATTCAAAGCTCATTCTGCCTCATACTCACTGACTCGCATTCGGATTCACTCGTCTTCGCGGGCCCTGTCGCCCACGTGGACGCGCTATCATAGTCAATCGCTCATGAACAGACGCTCAGTATGGCATGACGTAAAACATGGGATGCACATATGGGGAGCTCCACGCAATGAGTAATTCGTTTCCCGTCTCAACATCCTTGGCTATCAGAGCAGATTTTGAGGATGTCTCAGGCGGGGCGCTGGTTTAAGCTCCCCCAAGGGGAGCCGCCAGGGGTGTTTTCACGGTCCCGTTCGTGGCCGTTTTGTGGGGATGTCTAAAGCGGTTTGGTGTTTTTTGTCCCACCATCCTTGGCCATCAGAGGAAATTCGGAGGATGTCACAGGCGGGGCGCTGGTTTCAGCACCCCCAAGGGGAGCCGCCAGGTGTGTTTTCACGGTCCCGTTCGTGGCCGTTTTGCAGGGATGTCTCAGGCGGTTTGCGTGTTTTCTGAATCAACATCCTTGGCTATCAAAGCAGATTCTGAGGATGTCTCAGGCGGGGCGCTGGTTTCAGCACCCCCAAGGGGAGCCGCCAGGGGTGTTTTCACGGTCCCGTTCGCAACAATTTTGCGGGGATGTCTCAGGCGGTTTGCTTGTTTTCTGTCTCAACATCCTTGGCTATCAGAGCAGATTTTGAGGATGTCTCAGGCGGGGCGCTGGTTTCAGCACCCCCAAGGGGAGCCGCCAGGGGTGTTTTCACGGTCCCGTTCGTGGCCGTTTTGTGGGGATGTCTCTGGCGGTTTGCATGTTTCCTGTTTTTGCGTTGTGTCCTGGGTGGCTCTCCCCGTTGCATACGGCGGTCAAGGAGGAGTGACCAGGTGTTGCTGGCGCAGAGCTTGCGCCACCGTGGGATGTTGCTTTCTCTCCCCGTGGTGTTTTCCAATCTTGTCGTCGTCAGCGGGAGAGGGAACTTGAGAATGTTCATTCTCCCGCGTGCGTTTTGGGCTGCGGAGGGAACTTGAAAAGGTTCACTCTCCAGCTGCGGGAGAGGGAACTTGAAAAGATTCCCTTTCCCGCTTGTGGCTCATATGGCTCATATGGCTAGACGCTCATGCAAATCTCCCAAATACAATATTACCTTTGAAAGAGGATGCACATATGGGGAGCTCCACGCAGTGAGTAATTTTCCGCTCGCACGGGTGCCCCTCCCCCCACGCCACCTCTCCCGCCCAGCTCCTGTCTCCGAGCACGCACTCAGCGAAGCCGCGCGCCGCATCGTCACCCCCAGCCAGCCTCTCCTCAGGCCCGATGTTGCGACATCGTGGAACATCGCAGCCATGCCCCCCGGACCCCACCTTACGTAAACTGTCTGGTGCCCTTCTCTCGAGCCGGACCGATCCGCGAGGGCTCCCGGGCCCCGGACCCCACCTTCATTTTTCTGCGGCCCTTCTCTCGAGCCGCATCGGTCCGCGAGGGCTCCCGGGGCTCCAGGCCAGGCGATAACGCCCCGTGTGAAAAGTTGTGGCGCCCAGGTCTCTCGGAGGGGAAAAACACACACAGACGCAATTAATCGTGGACCCCCAGAACAATATGGGAAACTATGGGAAGTGTGGGGGGGGACAAAAACCCAGAAAATATACAAAATATGGAGAATCTTGTCGTTTGTCTATTTATTCTCCACATCCAAAAGAAGGGGTTCTTGTTATTCTCTGACCGCGCCGGACTTCTACCATCCTTTCCTCCCTCTCTGCACTAGACAATGATGATGATTGTGGTGAGAGTTGGATGTAAGTATGATGGTGATAGTGAACGATGGATGAGTATGATGATGCTGATGAGGATGATGATGAGGATGAGGATGAGGATGATGATGAAATATGATGATGATGACGATGCTGATGATGATGATGATGATGATGATGATGATGGTGATGATGATGATGAGTGAAGATGATGACAACTCATGATGATGGCGGAGCAAATTCTAAACGCTTCGCGTATCCCCACCAGAGGGCTGTACCCCCCCTCCACCAGAGGGCAGATTGGCTGTTGGCTGCACCCCCCCTCCACCATGAGGGCAGATTGCGAGGTTGCAGTGTACCAGCTTGGCCTGCGTGCCCTCTCTCATCGTTGCAGCCCCGGCCTGTCGCTCCCGGATACGATGACTGAGACATGTGTACATTGCGGCTGTTGGCTGCATCCCTCCTTCCAACATGTGTTCATTGCGGCGGTTGGCTGCACCCCCCCTCTCCACCCCGTGGTCAGATCCAGCCCTGGCTGCGTTCCAGCGCTCTATGAGGTGGTCGCGGCAGCTGCGAATCTCGGCGACAATCGTGACCGGTACTGCGAGGTTGCAGTAGACTGGCCCTTGGGCCAGCGTGTCCTCTCTCATCGTTGCAGCCCCAGCCAGTCACTGGTTTCGGATACGATGAACGACACACTGGCCCCCCCCCCGGGCAGCGGTGCGGTCAGCGGAGTGAGTGCTCTGTAGGTACTTACCGGCCCTTGGGCCAGCGTGTCCTCTCTCATCGTTGCAGCCCCGGCCAGTCACTGGTTTCGGATACGATGAACGACACACTGGCAGCCCCCCGGGCAGCGGTGCGGTCCTTGGAGTGAGTGCTCTGTTGGTACTTGCCGCTCCCCTGCTCTCTCTGTGGTCAGATTCAGCCGTGACTGCGCTCCAGCGCCTATGAGCTGGCCGCGGCTGCAGCGTACCTCGGCGACCTTCGGCCGTTACCCGCTGGGCGGCAAGGTACTGGCGCTTGGGCCTGCGTGTCCTCTTACATCGTTGCTTCCTGGCCTGTCACTGGTTTCGGAAACGATGGCTGACACACCGGCCCCCCCCCCCGGGCAGCTGTGTGGATCGCGGAGTGAGAGCTCTGTAGGTCCCCGCCGTTCCTCTGCCCCTGTCTTAGCGGACCCCGCGCACGGCGGTGGTACGGACTTCGCGCTGAGTGGTTCAGCCTTAGCGTGTCGCTTCGGTTCTACCTGCCCGCTCGGTTAGGAGTGCTGCTCGGAGCTTGGCGCCGACAGGGCGACTTCTCCGTTGCACTGCGCTGCGGTCTGCTTCACTTCGGTGTGGCTGGCGCTTAGGTGCGTTCGCCTTAATGCGGCGCATTTTGCTCTGTGCATGTGCACACCACGCATTCTTGGCGAATTAGCCACGTACCGTGACCCGGACGCCGCTTCCGCTCCCTGTCCGGTGCCTCGGAGCCGCTGACCAAAAAAGTATCCCCACCAGCCCGTCCAGAAATGAGTCCCAGAGGAGTGGAGGTGATGAGGGAAGCGGGGGAGCATGCAGAAGAACAAAGGGCGGGGTAAGCCGCCATATGCCCCAAGAGGGGGAGGATGTCGGAGGAGTCGTCGTCGTCGTCGGAGTAGGAGGAGGAAGAGAGGAGCAGGAGGAGGAGCAGAGGAGGAGCAGGAGGAGGAGGGAGGAGGAGGAGGAAAATGAGGAGGAGGAGATGGAGGAGGGCGAGGACGTGGAGGACGAGAAGGAGGAGAGGAGGAGAAGGAGGAGGAGGAGGAGGAGGAGGAGGAGGAGGAGGAGAAGAAGGGGGAGGAGGGAGGAGGAAGAACAGGAGGAGGAGGAGGAGGAGGAGGAGGAGGAGGAGGAGGGGGAGGAGGAGGAGGAGGAGGAGGAGGAGGAGGAGGAGGAGGACGAGGAGCTTGGGGGCCTCTTGGGCAGTCTTTGGGGCCTCTTGGCGGTCCCGAGGGCCTCTTGCGTATCTCGGGGAGCATCTTGGGGCCTCTTGGGGGTCTCTTGGGAGCCTCTTGGAGGCCTCTTGGGCGCCTCTTGGGACCTCTTGGGGCGCTCTTGGGGCGCTCTTGGGAGCCTTCGGGGCGCTCTTGGGGCCATGTTGGAGGAGATCTATCAGAGAAGGGGGGGTGTAAATTAGCGTTGCCCCTCTAGAGTGCCTCGAATCGCCTCTTGGGCCCCGAAAGAGGCCAAAATCCTTCCAACACCTAAGGAAATCAATGTTTTTTTGCTTTCTCGCTTTTTCGCTCTTGGAGCCGTCTTGGGCCATCTTGGACGCCCCAACGACCCGCGGACCCCCCCGTCCAGGTCCAGGGGAAGGGGGTAGGGGGAGGGGTAAACCCTTCCCCGAAGGGGAAGAAGGGGGTTGGAAGAGGAAGCTCTCTAGACCACCGACGCCCAGAGGGCTGGTGGGATTCTGAGGATGCCTCGAGCGGTTTGCTGTTTTCAGCACTCCCCATGGGGGCCGCCAGGGGTATTGCACAGCCTTCGTTCGCGCCAAAATGGCGGGGATGTCTCGAGCGGCTTGCCTGTATGTATGCCCAACACCCTCCGCTTTCGGAGCAGATTTGGAGGATGTCTCGAGCGAGGCGCTCATTCAGGGGGGGCCGCCAGCGGTATTGCACGGCCTCCGTTCGCGCCAAAATGGCGGGGATGTCTCGAACGTTGTGCTTGTTTGCATGCCCCACATCCTCCGCTTTCGGAACAGATTTGGAGGATGACTCGAGCGAGGCGCTCAGTTTCGCCCCCCAGGGGGGGCAGATGTTGAGGATGTCTCGATCGGTTTGCTTGTTTTGGTGGCCAGACTCGTGGGCACATATTCTCCCCATGATGCCACAGGAGGCTCCAGCAGGCTCCAGGAGGCCTCCATGAGGTCCCAGGAGGCATCAGGAGGCCACAGGAAGACCCAAGAGGCTACATGATGTCCCAAGAGGCTCCAGGAAGCTTCAGGAAGCCACAGGAGGCCCCAGGAAGCCACAGGAGGCCC
This sequence comes from Prorocentrum cordatum, assembly GCA_963575745.1. NCBI lineage: Eukaryota > Dinophyceae > Prorocentrales > Prorocentraceae > Prorocentrum > Prorocentrum cordatum. The sequence goes on from CAUYUJ010014871.1 coordinate 756,166, forward strand.
CAGGAGACCACAGGAAGCGCCAGGAGGCCCTTGAAGGCAACAGGAGGCCCCGAGAGGCCCCAGGAGCAGGAGGCCTCAGAAGGCAACAGGAGTGGCTCCAATACCATGTGTTTGACGTGTGCTCCTATAGATTGGGCCTCGCCTGGAACACGAATACTTAATGTTACACGTATGGTTCTATATATTGTCTTTCTCCTGTGTCTACAATCCTAAATGTTTTACGTATGTTCCTATATAGATTTGGCCTCCTTTGGGGCACGAGTCCTTGGTGTTTTACGTGTGTTCCTATAGATTGCCCTTCTCCTGTGGCTCCAAACCCCTCCGTAGCCATTTTGGCTCAAGACCCAATGCTTGGGGGGCTGCAAGCCTCCTGGCAACCACGGGATAGCTCTGTTTCCCGAGCTCGACTCTCAGCGGCGCGCGCGGCTCCCCTCGTTTTGGCACTTATAACACTGAGCGTGTCTCGGCCATGGCACCTCAGTGGCAGTGCGTGTGTGGAGAGTATCACGCGGCCGACCGCATTCGTTGCTCGAAGGTGGGGTGTGGAGGCATGCGACTTCGGTTCCCACGTGGATCAGGGCAGCCCTGGCACCAGCCGTGGCAGCTTCGTCAGCCTCCCTCTCGTGGCAAGTGGGCCGACTCGCCGCCGAGCAACCAGTGGGGGCACAACGGCAAGCTCTTCAAGGGCAAGGGTGCAGGTGGAGACAAGGGCTCCTCAGGCACCACTCTCAGTGCGGAGGAGGTCAAGGTCTGGGCCACGTTCTCGCAGGAGACGTGGGACGCGACGAAGCACACCCTCACGCAGTCCTCTCGGGGGAAAGTGGATGCTGCTCGCCGTGCCCATTCTCTCGGTCTGGTTGGGAAGTCGGCGCCCCAGAAAGTGGACGGACTTGCTCGGCAGCTTGCAGACGCTCAGGATCGACTTAAGCGTGAGACTGAGGTGGCTCGCAAGGCGCTGGAGCAGGTGCGCGCGTCAAAGGAGATCATCGCGCAGCTGCAGCAGGAGCTCGCGGAGGCCAAGCGCGAGGCAGCCGCGCTCTATGGTGGAGGCATCAGTCCTGACGCGATCAAGGAGAAGCTCGGCTCGCTCAACACCGATGGCGTCTCCGGCCAGGACCTCCTCGAGCAGCTGTCCAAGATGGTCAACGAGCTCGCCGAGGAAGCGAAGGCAGCTCGCCCGCAGGGAGGGGCGCCCGCTGCAGCAGGTGGAGCAGCGCCCGTTCCCGAGCCAGCTGCAGCAAAGCCTGGCGGAGGAGAGGCCGCAGGGGCGCCCGCAGCAGGGGCGGCGCCTGCCGAGAACGGTGCGGATTTCGACGACTTCCTGGGTGAAGATGATCCTGGTGGGCTTCTTGGCGGCTGTGGCGATGATGACGAGCAGCGCAAAAGGATCCGCGATGCCGTGGAGGTCCTGCGGTCCGTCAAGAAGCCGCGAACCTCAGGGTAGCTACCCTAGCGGGCGATGGTGGACAGCTCTCTCCATCAACGCCAACGCGTACAGCAGGTTCGGGAGCATTCTCGGCTACGAGAGTCTCAGGAGCTGCGACCTCATCGCAGTCCAGGAGACGCACCTGTCTCAGGAGAGGTGCTGCGAGGTCACCGACAAGCTGCAGAGGCTGGGCTGGCATGCGGTGGCCACTCCTGCCACCGATGTCTTTGCTGGCCACGCAGGGCGCGGTGGCCTCTTGCAGTTGGCGCCGAGGTCCTCGGGCCTTGGAGAGTTCGAGGCGGGGCAGCCGACGGTGCTCACGCCAGGTCGCGGTGCAGTCGCGCATGTGTCAGGCCCTTTCCCTGGGGGACTGCCTTGGATCAACGTCTACTTGAAGGTTGGCGAAGGCCTCTCGGCCTACAACCTCGGCATTCTTGACGGCGTCGCGATGGCGATTCGAGCCATCGGCAAGCCCTTCGCGGCCGCGGGAGACTTCAACATGGAGCCCCACGAGTTGCAGTGCTCAGGCTTCCTCGAGCGCGTCGGAGGCAGAGTGGTCTCGCCAACGGACGGCACTATTCGGCCGTCAGGCAGGGTGATTGACTATTTCCTCATCTCGCACGTGATCTCGGAAGCACATGCGGAGATCAAGCTTGGGTGGGATATCTCACCCCACTTCCCTGTCGAGCTCAGGTTCAACGCCAGCTCGGTCAACAGGTACACGCAGGTCATGAAGGTTCCCAAGAAGTTCCTGCATCCTCTGCCCAAGGCGTGCTGCGCCGAGGACCACTCCCAGAGGTGGGCGGAGGCGCGCGGCCGTATGGCGGCGACCACCTCGCTGGACGGCATGTGGCAGATCTTCATCCACAGCGCGGAGCGGTACTTGCTGGACGCCATCGGCCTCAAGCGCGCGCATCACGAGTTTGCTGGACGAGAGCGGCGCCCCTGGCTGGCATTGGTAAAGGTGCTGAAGCCGACGGCGCCCAGGCTGCCGAGGGTGGCCATCACCACTTCTTGGTGCAAAAGCGTGGCCATCGCGCTCAAGGATGCTGCTCAGACTGACTTCGAGCTGAAGAGGCATACGGCGCTGAAGGCGCTCGATCGTTTGTGCAGCGCTCAGTCTGATTTTGAGGCCGACTCCAGGCAGGAGACTGCGCAGGCTCACATCACCTTGTTGGGCTTTGCGCAGGCGGCGCAGTCCATGGATCTGCCCCAGCTGCAGGTTGCGAGCTTCATCGCCGCCACCATGGCAGACAAGCTGGTGCAGCGGGGCGCAGACAAGGCGAAGGCGGGCTTCGCAGACTGGGTCGCCGAGAACCATGCTAGAGGTACGGGGGCCCTCCACTCCTGGACCAAACCTCCGCAGGGCTGGCAAGCGAGGATCTCTGGTGCCCCAGGGGGCGAGCCTCGAACTCTCTCTCAGACGGTCCAAGCCCTGGTGAAGGAGTGGTCAGGATATTGGGGAGTAGGGGCCCCCACGCTGCTGGGGAGCGAGCTCGCACTGGAGTCGCTCGAGTGGCCAGATGATCTTGGCGAGCGCCCTGCCCGACCGTCGGTGAGCGAGATCAGGGCGGTCATCGCCGCCTTCAGGGACTCCAGCGGCTCGTCGTTCGACGCGCTGCGTCCGCACGAGCTGGGCGTGCTCGACGACGCGGGGATCGAGGCGCTCATCGACTTGCTGGTCGCCATCGAGCTGCAGTGCGACTGGCCCTCCTTCATCACCAAGCTGGCCTTCATCCCCAAAACGGACGGGGGGCTCCGCCCTATCGCGCTGCTGGGCGCGGTGGTCCGCATCCACGGCAGGCTCCGCAGGGGCATCGCGAAGGATTGGGAGACGACGCACGACAGGGACTATTGGTGGGCCAGCTCGGGCAAGAGCTGCGACAGGGCTGTGTGGCAGCAGCAAGCTCGAGCAGAATGGGTCCAGATGATGGGCGAGCTGAACAGAGGTCAGGACTGGGCCTCGGCGTCGATCATGATGGGCTTGTGGAAGGCCTTCGAGCAGATCCTGCACGGCAACCTGTTGCAGGCGTGTGTGAAGCACAAGTTCCCGCTGTGGCTGGCCAAGCTGCAGATCTCTCTTGATCGTCCCCCCAGGGTCATCAGCCTGGAGACGCGCTGCTCTGATGAGCTAGTGGTTACGCAGACGGTGTTGGCTGGAGATGCCTTCGCCACCACATTCATGAAGGTCATGCTACTTTCGCCGCTCGATGAGATGAAGACTGCCTGCCCCACGGTGGTCCCTGCTGTTGTGGTCGACGACGTGGTGCTGCAGCGCTGGGGGGGCCTGAAGCGAGTAGCCAAGGACCTCGCCATGGCTGCAAAGGCAGTGGTGAAGGGGCTGGCGAAGGTTCACCTTTCTCTCGCCGTCAAGAAGTCGCGCGTGCTGGCCAGCAGCAGAGGCCTGAGGGCCACTCTCCAGAAGCACCTGGGCTCGACCACGGGTGCGATCGGAGTCAGGGAAGTGCGCAACCTCGGCATTGACTACACGGAGGGCGGCAGGCGGTCCAGCGTCGTCAGGCGGCACCGCATCGCGCTGAATAGGCTCCGCCTTCCTCGGATCCGTCGGCTCCTGGGATTACGTAGAGGCAGGGCCACAGCGGCTAAGATCGTATCGACTGGGCTGGCTCCCAGCCTTTTCTACGGGATCAACTGCACGGGGCTCAACAACGCGGAGTTGCAGCAGGCGCGCAGCATCGCGCGGCATGCCATCGAGCCGAATCCCCACGGGAAGTCGCTCACGGCGTGCTTGCTGGTAGGGGGCTCTCCCACCATCGACCCTCTCTTTGCAGCGACGCTGGCGCCCTGCTTTACGCTGGCGCGCGCTGTGTGGGAGAAGTGGGTGCCGCTCGCGCAGCTCAGGCCCGCCTTCGAGTGGGCAGCAAGATCGGCCACATGTTGGGCCGATGTGCGTGGGCCGCTTGGTGCGGTGGTCATGTCACTGAGGAGGATCGGCTACGACCCCAAGGCGCTGGACTACATTGTCAGGCCGAACGGGGCGGTCATCAACCTGCTGGAGGTCTCCCCGTGGTACGCCAAGCAGTGCATCACGCTGGACGTGAGGTCGTGGCAGATGAAGCTCCTGGCGGACGGCACGCGCGATGATGTTCGCAGTGGCATCTTCGTCTCGCAGCTGCGGCGTTGGTTTGCCATGGGAGTAGGGGGCTCCAGCCTAGCCAAGGGCTGGGAGCCTCTCAACAGCAGTCAGCGAGGGTACGCGCGCTCGGTCTTCGTCCTCGGGCAGTGGCCGAACAGCAGGCGGTGCCACGGTGCCCCGCGGATCTCACACACGCCGTGCTGCCAGCTGCATCCTGGGCAGCCTGGCACCCTCTGGCACAGACACACCGCCTGCCAGGACAGCTGGCCGAGCCTGGCGCTGCCAGCCGAGATCCGCAAACTCGTTCCCTTCAGCACCAGCGTGACCATCACCACGCTCCTGGAGAGGCTGGTCCTGCCCGAGCCTCTTCACGCGTGGCGCCCACCTGGCGACGACCTCCTCGCGCACGTGCAGTGGCTCAAGGGCGGCGACGGGTTCCCGTTTTCCAACGCCACGGTCTACTCTGACGGCGCGGTCTACGATGCTGGGACCTCGCTGGCGGTGGGGGCTTGCGGCATGGCGCAGCTGCCCGACGGCGGCGACGACTGGGATCCTGGACCTGAGTCGACCGTCAAGGCACTGGGCACACCCTTGCCTGGGCCCTTGCAGTCCATAGATGGGGCCGAGCTCCTGGGGTGCCTGGTGCTTCTCCGCCACAGCCTGCCCCCGATCACAGCGGCCTTCGACGCCTCGTACGTTACCAAAGGCCTGGCGGCGAGGGGCGAAGCCAGCACCACCAAGGCGACCTCTGCCTGGGGGTGCATCTGGAGGCGTGTCTGGGCGGCACTGGACGACTTCGGTGGCATTGGGCCCCAGGGGCTCACGATTCAGAAGGCGAAGGCGCACGCCACCGCGGCCATGGCCCAGAAGGGGGACATCACTGCCCGTGACAGGCGTGGCAACTGGGAGGCCGACCGTGCTGCGAAGGCAGTCGCAGCCGCAGTGAGGGCACCGCTTGAGCTTCGCGAAGCCTGGCAGCGACGGCCCCTCACGCTCGACGGGGTCGTGCACTGGGTTGCGCGAGCGGGGTGTGAGGCAGCTGACCTAAAGCTGGACATCGACCCGAACTGCAAGCCGATTCACAAGGGGCCGCCTCTCAGCGTCACCAGGCATGACGTGGTCAAGGTGGCTGGCGACGGTGTTCATTGCAGGGCATGCCTCAAGACGGCGTACACCGACCTCAGCATCAAGCGGCTGCTCAAGGACCCGTGCGTAGGCAAGCCGTTTGCGCCCGTGGCAAGCGGCGCGAGGCGCAAACCTGCCGCTTCGGCTTTGGCTTCTGCAGGTGCGGTGGCGGTGGCGCTGGCGGCGGCGCACAGGCTCGAGCAGGGGGCTCAGTCCGCGCTGGACGACGAGATCGTGGTGTCCTCCGAGCCCGAGAACCAGCAGACGGCGCCGAGCCCCGTCGGCGCCGCTCGTGAGCCACCAGCTGAGGCGGCAGCGGCTGGCGGAGGCATCAGCAGCAGCAGCAGCGGCCAGGACCTCTCGCCTGGTGCTGCCCTCATGCGCGCGGTGGGCGCCGCCCGTGCTGCTCGAGAGACACCAGCTGAGGCGGCAGCGGCTGGCGGAGGCAGCAGCAGCAGCAGCAGCGGCCAGGACCTCTCGCCTGGTGCTGCCCTCATGCGCGCGGTGGCCGCCGCCCGTGCTGCGCGCGAGGCTCAGGGCGTGCTGCGCGCGAGCCCCGCCGACGGCCAGGCGGACGCAGGCCCCGCGGTCGCCCAGGACGCCATGGAGGTGGGCGAGCCTGGGGGATCAGGCACCCAGGAAGCTGAAGGAGTGGGCCACGCGCTCCTCAGCTTCAACGGATTCAGGATCTGCACGCGCTGCAAGGCGTACGCAAAGGAGATCAACGGCAAGCACGGGGCGCTCGGCAAGACGTGCGCCGCAGCCTCAGGCAATGCGCTGCGCCTGCGCAACCTGAAGGTCGCCAATATCAGGGCAGGCTTGGACCCAAAGACGGGCAAGCGCCTGAGTGAATGAGTTGGGGAGTGCCTTCGGTGGTCTGAGCCTTTTCAGGCTCGGCACGGGGTGGATGGTGGCTCGTGTGGCTGCCTCGCCTGACGGCGCATACCCACGCGGCGCGGCGTGCGCGCTGCCTCTTGGAGGCCGCTGTTGCGGACCTCCTTGCCGCATTTTGCGGCTCTCGCCATCTTGGCGGCAGGATCGGTTCGTGCTGCACGGGCTGCCTTGTCATTAAAAGTGGCTCCAATCCGCAATGTTTTATGTACGTCTGTTCAAATATATTGGGCCTCTCCTGGGGCACGAATGCTCCCTAGGAGGTCCCTGCAGGCTCCAGGAGGTCCCAGGAAGCCACACGAGGCTCCAGGAGGCCTCAGGAGGCCACTCGAAGCCCCAAGAGGCCCCATGGAGGCCCCAAAACGCTCCTGGAGGCCCCAGGAGGTTTCAGGAGGCCCCAGGAGGCCCCAGGCGCATGCGTAGAGACGCGCTCGTACTACTCAGACTCATTCACGCTCCAATTCGTTCGCAGTTAGATTCATGACCAGACCGTCACAACTCAAGCCCGCTTATATTCGAAAACTCTTGCGCCTAGACACTCACGGCGGACAGGTCCATGCGAATAGACACATATGGGGAGCTCCACGCAGTGAATCATTTGTGTGTCCCAGGGCCCATTCAGTCTCAGGGTCCTCTCCTTTTCCGTCCCCTTCTGGCCTCCATCTTTCCCTCGTCCGTCCCACTCCCTCTCCCCGTCCCGCTTCAGACGAGGCCTCCCGCCCAAGCGTGGCATGAGCTTCCACTGAGCAGTAGCACAATACCGCTCTGGAAGTCATGTGTGTGCTGCAGCGGCCGCTGTGCAGAGGCCAGTGTGGTGTTTGCGCCCTGGCTAGACCCGTTCCCCGCCGCCCGCCCAGTCCCTCCCTCCCCCCTCTGTCCCCTCCTTCCTCCTCCAGCCTCTGCGCTTTTCGCTCCGCTCTCCCTGTCCTCTCCCTCCCTTCCCTCTCCCACAGCCCAGCCCCTCCTCCCCCTGCCCCCTCTCCCGCGCCCCTTCCTCCTCTCCCGTCGTGCCAGGCCCTCCCCTTGCCTCTCCCCTCTTCCCTCCCTTCCGTCGTCCCGGGCGCTGCCCGGGCCTCCTCTCCCCTCCCAATCCCCTCGGGCGTGGCGCACAGAGGGGGACGGGGGGGGGGGGTCGGGGGGAGGGGCGATACACGAGGGAGGGGGAGGGGGAGGGGGGAGGGGGGGGGCGAAACACGGGGAGGCGAAACGCGGGGGGAGGGGGGGGCGAAACACGGAGGGCGTTGCGTACGGGGGGTGGGCGAAACACGGGGGGGGCGAAGGACGGTCCACCGCTCGTGCGGCCACAAGGGGCACGAACGGGGCACGTGTCTTCGGATGCCCCCCCCCCTTGCCCTAAGATCCGATGCTGCAACAGAGACTGCAACATCCCGGGGAAGTTGCCAACGGAGCCCCAGACCCCACTCTGCTTTCGTTCCGAACCGGATCGCTGCGGGATGGCCCGTGGCCCGAAACCGGGCGAAGCCGCGCGGCTCGAAGCAACGGCATCGCCTGGAACTCGGGGTTCCTTCGCCCCCCGCACCTCTGGGCCTCCTGGATGGTGTCCGAGTAGATGGGGTCGGAGGAGCGCCGACGCCTCGCCGACGCATCGACGATGCGGCTCGATGTGGAGCCCGATTGTCCCCACGCCGACGTCGCCGATGCGTCGCCGATGCATCGCCGATGCATCGGTGATGCACTGGCGAGGCGGTGTGATCCTCCGACCCCCTCCACTCCGACCCCCTGCAGGAGGTCTCTATACCGCCTGCGTGCCTCCCCTTACCAGCCTGGAACATATCCCTATCCCTGTGCTGGGCATCTCCTCGTCACGATGCCAATCTTAAAGATTCCCTTCTGTTTTGCGGGCGAATCCCTAAGATTGTCATCGCCTTTTGGCGTGCCCCTGCGCACCGCCCGCTCCCCTCCGGCCCAGGCCCTGCCCTCGCGCAGCCCGTCGGCGGGGCCCGCCCCGTCTGTGGGGCGCCGCTCGTCGGCGCGGTGGCTCAGCGTCGCGGGCGGGCCGGGGCCGGAGGAGGGCGCGGGCTGCGGCGGGCTGTGCGCGAGGTGCCAGCGGGAGCTGGGCCTGGTCGGCGAGGTGGCCGTGAGCCCCGGGGCGAGCAGGAGGACCTCCCCTCTCCTTCCCCGAGACGTGGGCGCGGCAGGGCTTTTGCACACGGGATGTCTTCGCCCGTGCCTGGGCCACTGCAGATCGATCCGCCTCGCAGAGTGGGTCAGAGAGATGGGGTCCAGGGCTCCGGACTCTGGTCGTGATTGTTCGCGATGCTGCATTGGTTTGCAACATCGGATCTCCTCCTCCTCCTCCTTCTCCTCTTTTGTGTGTGTGGGTGATCTCTCCCTTTCTGTCTGTCTGTCTGTCTGTCTGTCTGTCTGTCCGTCCGTCCGTCCGTCCGTCTGTCTGTCTGTCTATCTGTCTATATCCCTGTCTCTCTCCCTCTCTCTCTCTCTCTCTTCCTTTTTTCCCTTTCTCCCTCCGTCCTTCCTCTCCCTCTCTCCCTGGCTCCATGGCTCTTGCTCGTGCTCTCGCGCTCGCTCATGATCAATATCATTTTCAATTATATTCTCATTGCAATTTTCCACAATCCTTACTATTCGCATTCTCGATCCTGCCCTCATTCTGATTCTGAGTCCCAGTTTTCCCCAGACAGTGCTTGAGGATTTGAGGGGTTCTTAGTTTTTTTTGAAGAAACTGGGAACTGGGCCTGCTGGCCGCTCTGGCCGCCATGTGGCCGCCGTCGCCGCTTCGTCGCCGCCCGACGCCGCACGTCGCCTGGGCCTGCAGGCCGCTCTGGCTGCCATGTCGCCGCCTCGTCGCGGCCTCGTCGCCGCCCGTCGCCTGGGCCTACGGGCCGCTCTGGCCGCCATGTGGCCACCGTCGCCGCCTCGTCGCCGCCCGCCGCCTCGTCGCATTGCTTTGCATTGCTATGCATTGCTTTGCATTGCTTTGTATTGATTTGCGTTGCTTTGCATTGGATTGCTTTGTCTAACTTTGCGCTGCTTGTCGTCATTGCGTTGAAATTAGAATGCTTTGTAATCGCATCATATTGCTCTTCTTTACATTGATGTGTATTGCTTTGCGTTGGTATGCCGTGCTCTGCATTGGTGCAGTGCTGTGCATTGCTCCCTCCTTCTCCTCCTCCTCCTCCTCCTCCTCCTCCTCCTCTCCTCCTCCTCTGTTTTCTCTTTCGCTCCACCGATCCCAGTTTGGGGGCCACGAAACGAAACGTATGATGGGTGTGCCGGCATGGACGGTGCCATCAGGCGACCGCTGTAGCGAAGCGTGTGATAGGTGTGTTGGGATGGGTCGGTGCCGCCATTCGATCGTTGCCATTGGACCTTTCGGTGGAGCTCCATACGTTGCCACGAAGCGTATCAGGGGTGCGCCGAAATCGCCCCGAGAAAGCATGGGACCTTTGCAAATGCTGAGGCCTTGGGTGGAGTTCCTGTGGGCCCACGAAGCGCGTGGTGCCCGAACGGACCAAGGCGGCATGTGACCGCTGCCACCGGGGCCTTGGGTGGAGCTCCCTACGGGGAGCTCCCAGTAAACATAAGTGCTTTTAATACATTTTTCTAGCAAGCGCAAGCGCTCCAGTGCATCATATTCCACGCAACCATTTTCAAGCGCAAGCGCTTTGAACAACCACGAGGGTCGGTAGAGCAAGCTTTGGACACATACCATGCACGTCGCTGCTTCCAGCACAACCTTGTGCATGCTCGGAAACAACATTTAAGGGGAGCAGCATTTGTATGTTAGCGGGCCGCGCGTGGACGCATCCATCGAAGGCCCAATCTGGCAATCTACTGTTACTGCTCTTGACTTTGACATAACCAACCGCAGCTGGCATCTTATGTTATGGATGATTAAATGTTTGTACGAAGTTGTCAAAACTGGCACGAATATACCAACTTGTTCTCAAGTCAACATAGCACACTTGGTATTAAGGTTAGTTTATGTAAACCATAAATCCGCATAGCTCGCCATTTGAGCATCTCGGAAGCCGTTATTTGCTGAAACCGCCCTCGAAGGCGACGCTGGCTTCGCTCCGCCATGCCAGCTGTCGCCAGACACCGAGGCGGCGCTCTTGTGGATGGCTTCAAACTCACCACCGAAGGCGTATCGCGCGCAGGGTGTCCGAACGCGTGGGTTCGCTCGTCAGGCAAGAGAGTTCAGAGAGCGCGCTGTGCAGAGAATCTTGAACATGGGCCATCACTTCCGCGCCGCGGGCTTCGTGGGCGCCTGGAGTCGCCGCGTGACGGCTTGAAGGGCCCCCTTTACCACGACGCGCGTTGCGTCGAGATTTCTCCGCGAGGCGCGCCGAAGTGCGATGCGCCGGCCCGGATCGCGCGCTGGCTGGCGCGCGGACCGCGCAGGGCGCGCCGTCAATTGGCTTGCTCGGTGAATCTGGAAGGGGAACCAAGACGACGCATCCGCGGCTGATTCCAGAAGCAGAGATGCTGAAAGGCGCACACCCGCGCGCCTCCTCGTCGCGCCAGGCCATCCCCTCTGCCGCGCAGCAGCGCGCCAGACAATGTGCGGGACAGTGGGGAGGTCTACAGACGCGTGCGCCCAGGCCCCTGCGACGCGGCTCTGCGCGAGCGCGCGCCTGCCGCCTGAAGGCGCGCCCGAAGGCGCCGCGGTGGCGCCCGCGAAGACCCAAGCGCGTCGACAGTGCGCCCGGGCGCGCGCCATGGGCGATCGCAGCGTGGCCAACGTCATCAAGGGCACGCATCCGCGGGAAATAACGATACACGATGACACCGACCATCTTCTCGTCGCGCCACGGGAACTAGCCAATCGCGATTGCTCTTCCCCCCCCTTGCGCGCGCCGCCCGCGCGCGGCCGCCTCGGGCTCTGCCGGGCCCCCCCGGAGTTTGTCGAGGCCGACCTCCACGCGGCTTTTCGCGGGGTTCCCCTGCCCCCGCATGACCGATGCTTGCTCTGCCGGCGGTCTTTGGGGCGCTTGGCGTTTCGCGCCCAGCCTTGCTCGAGGGTTGGCGGCGCAGTCGGCAGCGCCCGCAGGAGGGAACGTGTCAGGGCGGCCCTCGCGGCCATCTGCAGGCGCCCAGCGCTGATCCCCGTTCAAAGGTGCGTCGATGACTTGTTCGGCGTCGACCGGGAGGCCCGCCCCCGGCGATCTCCATTGCCCATGGCGCGCGCGCCGCCGGGCGCCTCCGCGCGCGCTGGGCCCCCCGTGCCCTCTCGCGCGGGGTCCGCGTAATTCGGTCGATCCTGGGCCCCAGCTGCGTTGCTGATCGGAAGACAGTGTCGGGCCCGTCGCTGGTCATGCTTGGCCTCGTGACATCGGCGGGGCGCGCCCGACGCGATGCTTCGCGGGGCCCGGCCGCGCGCGGCAGCGCAAGACGACGAGCGCGTCAAAGGATAAGGCCGTCAAAGGATACGGCCGACAAGCAATGCTGCGCGCTGGCCGCGCGTGGCTGCGCGCCCGTCGAAGGATAAGGCCGACAAGTATAGCTGCGACAGTCGTTCGCCCGCGGGCGCGCGAAGCCCGCGCGCCCCGCCCCCAGGGGCCTCGAGGGCTGGCAGGAAGTCCAGGGCAGGGGCGCGGCCGCAACGCGAGAACGGGACGAGGCGGGCCCTCCCCCGCCAGCGCTGCTGTCCGCAGACGCCAGGGGCGAATCCCCCGCGCGCGGCCGTCGCGGTCTGGATCGGCGTGCGTTGGGGGCGCGCTGATCGAGCGCCGCCGGACTGGCCGACGCGGCCCCCGCCGCGCGAGGGCAGTTGCAAGACTGAGGCGGCGACCAGGTCGCGGGTCTTGAAATGCTCGCCACGGCCCTGGACATCTCGACTTGAGAGCGAGCTCCCCAGTCTGGGAAAATGCGGGCCCGCGGGCCGGAGCGTCACCGTCTGGAGACGCCCGCGGCTGCGGTCGGAGTATTGGGGCCTCCAGTCGCCCCGACATCTCGCGGCCCGCCCCATCTGAGTTCTCTCGCGCGCGACCCCCGCCCGTTCGTCGCCTCCCGCAGCAGCCCCCCCGCGACAGATCTGCGCCCGTCCTGCAGGCTCTCTGAGCGCGAGCACGTCGCGAGATCGCGCGCCGCCGCGGAGGCGCTGTTCGTTATCTTCGCTCGCCGCAACGGGCGCGCGCCTTCGCGCATCTCGCAGAGGCGGTCGCGCACTCCCTCTTCCGAGGAGAGGCGCGGCAGGCCGATGCCGGCGCCGTCGTGTCCGTCGGGGCCGCGGGGCCGCTCCTGGCTTCGGCTCGGGCGGCGCAAGGCGCCGCCCCTGGGGGCGTCGGCAAACGCGCGGGCAGCGGTTGCGCGGGCCATCCAGCTGGTCTTCGCATGCCGCCTGGGCGAAGCGCATTGTGATTTCTCGCTTGCGCGCGAGTTGGAGGCCGGCGGCGTCTCCGAAACTGCCGAGTACCGCGTTGCCGCGGTGGGCGAGCGCGGAAGAAGTCCAGTCGATGGCCCCGTTGAGTCGCCCTAATCTTAGACGCCCTCATGGCGGCCAGCGTCGGTTTTCGCGCCGCCCGCCCCCCCCCCCCGCCGTCGCCCCTGCTCGCCCAGTGCGTGCCCATCTCCTCCGCTGGCGCGTGGGAGTGAAGCTCGGGCGTCAGGTCGCCGCGGCCGCTCGATGGGAGTCGCCCGCGGTAGTCGGCGAGGCGGGAGTTTTTTGGCGTCCTGCGACGCGTTCTCGATTGGCGCCGCGCGCCGCTGGCGCGCCTCAGAAGCGGCGGGGGAACGCGGCCCCGTCGCTGGGCGCCGAGCGCCTGATTGGCGCTTTGGCGCGGGCGGCGCCGCCCCGCCACTTGTCGCGCCAGTGGCCGGCGGAGCGGAGGAGAAGCGGAGACCCCCAGCGCGCCATCTCGTGTAGATCTCTCCCGGCTCGGGCCTCCTCGCCGTCTTTCGCCTCTTCCTCTTCCTCCTCCTCGTCGCCCTCTCCCTCGCGCAGCCGCCCGGGCCCGGCTGCGCCCCCGGTGATTGGCCGGTCGCAGACCGCGGGCCCATCGCAGGGGCTGAAGCTCGCCAGGGCGACGGCCGCGTTCAAAGTGGCGCCGCCGAGCCCCCGGCGAGGCGACCCGCGCGCGGCGATCCGCCTGAGGACGGCGAAGCCGCGCGAACAGTTGAGGCCCCGCGCCCTGGCGGGCGCCCGGTACGCCGCCGTGCCGTGCGCCGCCGTGCCGCGCGGCGTCCTGCGCCCCGTCGCGACCTGGGCCGCGGCGCTGAGGTGTCGGCTCCGCTTCGCCAAGAAGCAGATCTGCAGAGGGGGCAATGCCCCCTGGCAGACTGCGGGCGATCTCTGTTTCGAACGCGGGCACCTTCGCCAACTATCAGGCGCAGGTGCCCAATGCCCGTGCGATGCTGGGTCTCGACGGCTCCGCGCGCCGCGGCGCAGCGGTGTCGCGCGCGCAGACTGCGAACGAACGTCGGGCGACGCAGCGGGGCCCCCGCCCCCATCTTGTCGCGCGAGGGTGCCGGCAGCACTGTTGCTCCGCGTGCGCGACAGCAGCGCGCGCGCGCGCTTTTGGCGCTGGGGCCTTCGGCTTCGCCCTGAGGCCGCCGTCTGCGGCGTTGCTCCTCGGATCCGTTTCGGTGGCCCTGCCCTGTTGGCCAGCTTCCGCTTCGCCCGGCAGGACCTCGACCGGGCCGCCCCGACGGCGGCGGGCCAGTCGGCAACCCTGCATCTCTGTAGGAGAGCATTCACCAGACCGAAGGCATCGTCGGACGCTCGTGCTGTTGCCAGACTTGCAGGGCGACCCGCCCCGCGCGAGCTCCCCGCGCCCTGCTCGGCGCGCGCTGGCCGGGCGCCTCCGCGTTCGCGTGCCGGGTAAACGCTGAGGTCGGGCGCGTTCTGCCAGCGCCGGAGATTGCCGGCGCGCCGCGCAGGTCGGCGCCAGCGGCGGGCCTCCCCGGCGCTGGCCGTCTCGCCGCCATATGCGGGCGACGCGGGCGCGCGGGGGCCCGGCTTCGAGGGGGCGGGGGCCTGGCCGCCATTTCTTGGCGGCGCGCGCAAGGGGGGGGGGGTGGCTTCTTAGACGGAGACTGCTTTTTAGAAGGCGCGAGCCTTGTCTGCAGATATCTGGCCCGCGGCTTCTAAGAAGCAGCCCCCTTCTAAGAAGCCTCCCCCCCTCCCCTTACAACCCTTCTGCGCGCCGCCAAACTTCGACGGCAGGCAGACGGAAGTCCAGCGCGTGCCGCGCGCGTCGGGGCCAGCTTCGTTATCCTGGGAGAAGCGGCGACTGGCGAGGGCGCGGCCTGCCCCGCCAGCGCCGGGCCATGCGCCCGCGGGCGCTGCCTCTCAGCCGTTTCTGCGCGCCTCAGCGCGCTCTGGCTCGCCGCTTGCAACGAGTGAAACGCGGCGTTGGCCTGGGGGCGAGCGCGCGCCCGGCGTCTGGCGCCAGGCCTGCCGTTGCACTGAGGTTGTGGCAGCCCGGCGACGTCGTCGAGGCGCGCGCTGCCACCGCCTCGACGACGTCGTCGGGCCCGCGCCGAAGAGCGCGGCGCCCGCGGCGTTGCGGAGGGCGAACTTCCAAGGCCTGGGGGGTGTCCGCGGGTTCAAGCGCCAAGGGCGCCAGCGCGATCAAAGGAAATGCCATTGGCGCTTGTAGCGAGCACGGGTGGCCATCCAGGCCCAGCTTAGCACCGAGGCCCCCTGGGATAATGGCAAGGGCCCCGTGGCAATACTCTGCCTCTCTCTGGAGATGATTGGAGGGGGCATGCGCTCCTCCATGGGCCCGCGCCCTCCCGCGGACAGCGTGGGAATCGGACGCGGGGGGGTGATTTCGCAGTGGGGCAGAGAGCCCCCGCAAGGAACATCGGTTTCGGTTTCGCGTTCGCGCCGCGCGCGCGGACGAGGCGAAACTGCGCGGGCGCGCGAAGAGGAGCGACGCCGCCGCGGCTAGGCGCCGCGGAGCTGGTTGTCCGCCCCTCTCCCCCCTAGCGCGCGGTGGCCAGGGGTGTCCCGTCGGTGGCGCGTCGGTGTCCCATCGGCGTCACGTCGGTGTCCCGTCGGTGGCGCCGGGTGCCCCGACGGCGGCTTCAGGTGTTTCCCCGTGGTGTTTCGATGGTAGTTCGTGATACCAGTCGTCATATCGATTTCGATCGTGAGATCGATTGCGTGATCGACCGTGGTCGAGAGATTGGTCGTGAAATCGAGAGATCGATCGCGTGGCCGATCGTGAGGTCGATCGCGCGATTGATCACAGCAGATCTGTGGCTGGGGATGCCCCGCCGTTGCTGGGTGTGCCCCGTCGCGGTGTCCTGATGGTGTCTCGTGAGATCTCCTGCGATGCCGATAGCGAGATCGTGAGATCTTTTATGGGGCCGATATCGTGATTGATTGTGGCATCGATGGTGGTATCGGTGGTGAGATCGATAGTGCGATCGATCTCGAGAGCGATAGTGCGATCAATGGTGAAATCGATTGTGGAGTTCGTGAGATCGATGGCGCCGTCTCATCGCCATGTCAATCACCGCAGTCGTCGTCTGTTGGCTTTTCTTCCCCCCAAAAAATTTTTTCTTATCGCCCAGATGGTGGTCGTTTAGGTATGCCCTGACACCGCGGCTGTTCGGATCCCCGGGGTCTACCAGTGCAAGGTCTGGTTGGCCATTGTTCGGACGTCTGGCTCGGCCGACGATTCCGCGCGTCAGCCTTCGGATCAACGGGTTTTGAGCTGTTCAGGTCGTGCTGGAGCATGCTGACTCGGTGTCTGAGGGGCATCATGGGGGCCCTCCTCCTGGTCCTGGGGGGCACTGCCGCCTCGGGGCTAAGGAAGTCGTCGAGCTCGATGGCCGCCGTGTGCTGTTTAGCCATAGAGCTATTTTCTGCGCCCTCCTGTGGCTCGTTCCAGCTTTGGGTTCGCCGAGTTGGGAATTGTCAGTTGTCGGGCAAGAGTGCTGGTCTGTCAGAGCACAGTAGGGCCCGCTCGGACCAGCGATATGCGGCCACAGCCACCAAGGCTGGCAGGCGCCCACAGGCGGGGAAACGCCTGCTTGTCGTCACGGCTGGTTTTCTGCATGTCTGGTGTTCGGACTTGGTGACCATGGGCGGGTTCCGATGCTGGCTTTCCCTCCCTCCTTCTGGTTGCGAGGCTGGGCTGCGCGCTGCCCCCCGCCCCCCCCCCCGCCGTCTCGTCTCTTGGGGCCCTCTGGGGGCTTCTGTCGGGCCTCTTTGGGGGCCGCCGGGGGCTTGTGGAGGGGGGCCCTCTGCAGAGAGCCTGCCGGCGGGCGCGGGGGGCAATCTCCCGGGTCGCGGGCCCCGCCACCCCCTTTTCTTTCGGGGGAGCGTAAGACCCGGGTTTGCCAGGACTCGGGTTCGCCATCGTTTTTTGACGACCGCGCCTCGGATTTTGACGAGGAGGAGTTTCGTGGGATGTCTGCAGCGGGAGGCCTCGTCAAAATGCAGGCTCGGCCTCGTCATTTTTTTGACGACCTTGTCGGGGATTTCCGAGTCCCCTGTACCCAGGTCTTACGTCCCCCTGATTCTTTCCCGTCGCCCGAGCTTTCCTCGGCGCTGCTGATCCCGGGGCTTGCAATTTGCGGCGGCGGCGCGGGGGGAGGGCGGGCCGCGCGCGACGTGCGGCTTTCTTCGCGGTCGCGCCGCACGCATTCGCTTTGCAGGTCGGGTGCAGTTTCGCTGACGGCGGGCGGGCCATTCGCAAACAGTGGCTCTCGCTTAAACGCCCCGCGCGCTCGTCTCGAGGGTTTGCAGTTGCTTCAAGGATGGAGGGTGGCTCCTTTTCAAAATGTGGCCCTCGACTTAGCGCCGCGCGCATTCGTCTTGAACCATCTCGGTCGTTTCAAGGCTTCGCATGGCTCAAGTCCCAGGAACGGTCATGGTGCGGTTTAGCACCGCCGGGGCGCAACAGTCGCGTTGACTCGCGGTGATGAAGTCCCAGGAACGGTGTTCTCGCACGGCATGACACGATTCAGGACTGCCAGGACGCAGTAACCACGTTGATTCGCGACGGAAGCCCTAGGAGTTCTGTTTGGACGCGATGGGAGACGGTTTCTTTTAGATTGGGCACTTCCTGCAGTGAGCATATGTTAGTCCCGAACAGCGTGTTTCAAGCATTGTGTGTGGTGCTATCTGCGTGGGGCACTATGTGGTGCAATATAGGTGAAGAAATCTACGTGGTGCTGTTTACGTGATGCAGTCTCAATCAATGTAAAGCAATCTACGTGTTGAAATTCATTCTGCCGAACTTGAAGTTGTCAACTCCCACCCGCCGACCCGCAACTTGGTTTGCAACACCTTCCAGGCGGCGGTTGCGAAAACTGCCTGGCGCTGGCTGGCGCATCGTGGCTGGCTGGCGCATGATTGATGGGCGCTGGCTGGCGCGCGCAGGCTATTGCGCAGAGCGGTGGTCAAATCCTTCGTGACCGACGCGGCCGCGGTGGCGCTAGACGCTGGTGCTTTCCCAGCTCGCCCCGCAGGCCGCGCTGACGCGCGGGCATTTCAGTGCGAGTCCGTGATTTGGGCGGGACGCGGTATCATGGCGACGACGGCAACGGTTGACATGATGTCGTTGCTGGTGACGACGATGACGATGATGCGCCGATGCTGATCACCACGATGGCGATGATGGTGTCCGCACGTCGGCGATGCAGGTATTGTAGAGATTTCGACATGCGCGCGCGGCCGACGGGCGCCACTAGTCCGCCTGGTGTTGACAGGGGCCGTGCCCCCCCCCTCCCCCCCCCAGCGAGCGCGCAAAGGCGTTCGAATGATTCCGACATGCGCACGCGGAAGGCCCGATTGTCCCCTTTGTTAAATGTTGAAAGGCACCAATGTTTGTTGGGGGGATGTGCAAGAGCGCGCCCAGATGCATTGAATATCCACGTCGCGCGCTTATTCTGAGCTCCCAACATAACCTACAGTTGTTGAAGGATTTTGGCATCCGCGCGCGACGCCGCGCGAGTGTGGATGTTGTGTGTTTCGTTGCAACGCTTGTGCGCACATATAGTGTTATTTGTCGTCAGGGATGAGCAGGGGGGCGATACAGATTTGGCTGGGATGGTAGAGTTCCTATTTGGAATCAACGATGGTGCAACATCGTGTGTGAATTGTGGCATCCCAGAGGGAAGCGATGAAGCCTGGGGGTGGTTGGGTATTTGTGGGGTAAACTGTTAACACGTGTTGTGCAGCCGAAGTGGAGCAACATGTACTTATAGTGGTATAAAGTGCTACGTATACACATGAATATGTGTGTTGCAGAATATGTGGTGATATATGCGTTAGGCTATACATGTTGTGCAACCGATGTTGTGCAAAGCATGCTGTGCAACTGTTGCGGTGCAGCGCATGTGTTGCAATTCTTGTTGTACAACCTATGTTGTGCAACACAGGTGATGTAACCTATGTTGCGCAGCTGATGCTGTGCAGTACATGTTGTGCAATCTATGCTGTGCGGTCTGTGTGGTACAATCTATATGGCGCAAGTGGTGGAATTCATGTTGTGCAATCTATGTGGAGCAACCTTTGTGTCGGCGAAGAAGCTGCGACGGGGCGACGATGGCGGCCACGTAGACGCCAAACCATCATCAGGCCCAGACGCATGGCGGTGACGTGACGCGGCGGCGACAGCGGCCACAGAACCACCGGACAGCCATTCGGGCCCAGCTCCTTAGAAGAAAAGTGGGAGCCCCTAAGTGCAAACACTGTTTGGGGAACGTTCTTGTCGGGACCTACGAGGAAGGAACTTGGAGGACAGTTTTTTGTTGCAAAATCATTGGTGCGTCCTGGGTTTACACTGGTCCTTCTCCGCCTTCGCCCCATCTCCCTTCTCCCCTCCTGTCACTCCTAGTCATACGCAGTCCTGTTTTTTCCAGACGCGGCCGCAGAACTCCCGGCCCTGGGGCCCGGTGAGGGTCTCCAGAGGCCGAAATCGTGAAAAACGCGCGTCCTGTTCTGTCCAGGACGTTCCACCCCTGGGCCTTCCCCAGAGAGATCCGACGTCGTGATCTTTTCAATGCGGGATCCCCGGAAGTCTCGACCCCGCCCCCAGGACCGGTTTTTCATCCCGAGCCGGTTTTTGACGGTCTCCTTTTCCCTCCTCTGGAAAGCAAGACGAGAAATTGTGAGCTTGACGGCACTCGCGTGTTCTCCGAGTGGCAACAGCACCGCCTTTTTCCAGGCGCAGTCGAAGGACTGTGAGCCTGCCCCTGCCACTCTATCGCGAGTTGTTTTCCCGTAGCCTGTAGCAGGACACGGCCTCTGTGCCGATCGGGAGTGCCGTACCGTACCGTACCCCTCCGCCCGCCCCCAGGGCGAGCAGGAGCCCGCCGCGGCTGCAGGAGCTCGTGCAGCGGCGCGCGCTGCCCGTGCAGCGCCTCGCCCTCGAGGCCTTCCGGCGCCGCCGGGCCGCGGCCCGGGCGCCGGCGCGGCAGCCTGCGGCCGGGGGCGCGGACGAGCGGCCCCAGGAGGACCAGGACCTCCTCCCCCTCCTCCTCCCCCTCCTCCCCCTCCCCTCCCCCTCTCCTCCTCCCCCTCCTCCTCCCCCCCTCCTCCTCCTCCTCCTCCTCCTCCTCCTCCTCCTCCTCCTCCTCCTCCTCCTCCTGCACAGGCACGAGGTCAAACGACGCGAAGATCGGGACAAAATCGGATCGGGATAACTCGAAATCTCTGAGAATCGGCGGGTTTGGAGGATGTATTGGGCGCCGCGGCCGCTCCAGAGCGTTCCGGAACGCTCTGAGAGCGCTCCGGAACGCTCTGGAGCGAGTTGTCCCGATCCTAGCCCTGTTTGATACGATGTGAGCCCAGACATTCCAAGATTATCCAACGCATTGAAAAAATCAGGACGGAGGTGTTTCGCAGATTTCGGCCTCCAGGGGCCCTCGCCGGGCCTCGGGACCGTTAACAAAACGACTCAGGATGTAACACCGGTCCTGGGGACTGGGTCGAGACTTCTGGGGACCCCGTATTGAAAAAATCACGACGTCGGATCTCTGGGTTCGGAGGTTGATAGACCTCCTGCCCTGATGGGTCGATCTAAGCGGATTGGCCGTCTTCGGCTCGCGGGAGGGTGTCGCGGCCTTCATTTTTGCGGGTCCAGGTCCGTCGATTGCGAAGGCCTGACGGCCGATGCCGCCGACCCTGGAGACAGCGTTCTGTCATTGGGGAGAAATAACAACGCAACAGGAAGAATGCTCAGTGTGGGAGAAGCGCATTGCCGACGAGGGGGAGGGTGGGAGGCCCAAGAAACACACGGGAGCCTCTTGGGGCATCTTTGGGCTTCCTGGGGGGCATCTTGGGAGCTTCTCGGGGCTGAGGGCTCGAAATGTCCGTTCGGGTCCCCCGTCTGGGCACTCTCTTGGAACCGTTTTGGGGGCCTTTTGTGCATCTGGGAGGCGTCTTGAGCCGTCTTGAGGCACTTTTGGGCCGTTTGGGGACCCTCTTGGAAACCTCTTGGGCCGTGTCGGGGCGATCTTGGGAGCCTCTTGGGCCGTCTTGGCGCGTGGGGAAGCGGAAGAGGCGAGAACGCCAAAATCCTTGAAAAACGCATGGGAAATCCATGATTTGTGCCTCTTGGGGCTCTCGTGGGAACGGTCCTGGAGGCCGTCAAGGCGTCTTGGACAGATCATTCGGCGATTCGGGGCCCTCTTGGATCATCTTTGGGGCCTCTTGGGGCACTCTTGGCCGGTCTTGGGGCCTTTTTGGGCTCCGGGATTCCCCGGGAGGGCGGCGTGTAAACCCGGGACCCCCCCTGGGAGCTACCCCGGGACCCCCCCCCTTCCCCGGGAAGGGATCAAAGGGAAGGGGGTTCCCTTCGACTCAAGTACGACGCTCTTCAATCTCGCCTTGGACTGGCGCGCCTCAGAAGGAGGCCTTGGGAGAGGGGTAGAAGCAACGACGCTGTGGGGGAAAGAAGAAGGAACATCGACGACGACGAAGAGGGAGCAGACGGAGAAGCCTCTTCCACACGCCGACAGGGTCGGCAGATTTCGGTCCCAGGTTTTTTCTACCAAAACGTGTTTTGATAGAGGGAGGTTTGTCCACCGCCGACAGGAGCGGTACGATCTAAGCCCAGACATGCAGCGTTCTGGAAATAGCAGGGCGGAGGTTTTTCTGAATACGAAGCGCTTCGTATAGCCCCACCAGCCTATCCAGAGATGACGCTTGTGATCAAGGATGCGGCGGGGCATGCAGTGGAATGACGGGCTGGGGAAGCCGTCATCATACCCCAAGAGGGGGAGGATGGCGGAGGAGCCGGAGGAGTCGGAGGAGTCGGAGGAGGAGGAGGAGGAGGATTAGGAGCAGCACGATCGAAGCCCATGCAGACATGCAACGTCTTGAAAAGATCAGGACGCTTGCTCGCCCCCCCCCCCTATTTTACGCCTTGGAGCCCCTCAGCATGCCCCGGGGCCGTCAGAAAGCGACTCGGGATGCAAAAACCGGCCCTGGGGACAGGGTCGGAACTTGCGGGGGCCGCGTCGACATCAGGACATCGCCTGTCTGGGAGTGGTTGCGGGAGGTTAGCTTCGTGTCGACCTGCAGGGCTCAGTTCGATTCCTCCGATTCGATTCGATTTCGATGGCCTCCGATTCCGATTCGATTCGACTTCGGATTCAGATTTGGGATCCGATTCGTCACCAGAGGCCTACTAGCCTGCAAATTTCTGCCGATTCGACTTTTCACGACATGGCTGCCGATTTCTACCGATCCGATTCATTTCGATCGTCAATCCTCGATTCGATTCTGGGCTCTCCTGACCTGCGGCGTCTCCGCCGCCAGCGTTCAACGTTGAGCTCCGCCGGCGACCCAGAATCGGTCAAGGTTGAACGATCCGACGCTTCGGAAACGGCCTATTGTTGAACGATAGGCCGTTTCCGAAGCGTCGTGCGAGGGCGACGTGCACGTTGCACGTTCGAGAGGGCGGCTGACCCTTTCGGCGGCAGACGCACGGGCGGCGCACGGGCGACGAATGCGCGACGCACCTCTTGTCGCGAAGGGGGGGGGGTCAGCGCGCCGGTCGTCTTTACTGGGCCTTAACCTATCGTTCAAGGCTGGACGACCCCCGCGGTGTCGGGAGCCCACGCCGAAGAGGGCACGGCACGAGCCTGCCCTACGGAAGAGATGTGGGGGTCAAGCGCCTGCGCCCGCGGAGGGGGCGGCCGCTCTGGGCACTGGCGCGTGGAAGCCGGCCGGTGCTCAAAGTGCTGAGGATCACCGTCACCCCAACATGCTAGCACATTATTTGCGCGTCGCCCCCACCCCCCCCTTAGGGGCGACGCGCGCGCCGAGACGGTAGAGGGAAACAATTACTGAACACTCCCCCTCCCCCCCAGACTCAATGTTGGCACGCGCGGGGGAGACTGCGGTCGAAGTGCATCTCATCAGACCCACTGCCAACTTTGAACATCGGGGGGGGAGGCGTTGACGGATGAATGTGGCATGTGTTCGCTAATTTGTTGCCAGGCCTGGAACTCTTGTAAATATGCGCGTCGAGGCGGGGGCTTTCTGGCCACACCGCTCGGGACACGACATGCTACCAGATGGTTGTACTCTATGTTCGGGTCGTGTGCGCGCTTCCAAGGAGGACATGTAGTACTAGTACGTCTCTGTGCGTCCATCTCCCGTCGTGCATTTCCATGGGGGGAGCGTAACACTTGAGTTCGCAGGAAGTCGGCGTTGCGCCTACGCCTTTTGACGAGCCCGTCCTGGACTTGGACGGTCCTGCTTTGGTGGGATGTTTGCAGCAGGAGTTCGCGCCAAGTATCATATTTCAAGAGGGAAAGAATCACACAGGCACAATAACTTAACTGTCGACTCCCAGGACATATGGGAAAATATGGGAAGTGGGGAGGGAAGACGAAAACCCAGAAAATATGAGAAACTGTAGGGAACCTTGTTATTAGTGTCGATTGATTTGTGTCCCTGGGCCCTATCAGTGTTGGGCCTCGTGATATTCCTGACGGCCCCGTCGGGCCAGCCCGAGTGCCGCGAGCCCGACTCTTGCGTCTCCCCCGCTCCAGGAGCGCACGTCTTTGGCCGCATGCCCCTGCAACGCGGTTGGGTGCGGAAAGCGAGGGGGGCGAAGATCGGCAACAGGTCTTGCCTTGAATCGGGCCCGTCCCTCTGCAGGAGGAAAATTCAAAAATAGTCAAAAAATTGTCAGGGGGCGTTTTTCACGTATTTCCCAACCATCCTGTGGTGTTGGGTCCTCGTTTTGAAATGACGGTCCGCGCGTTCTCCTCCTCCTCCTCCTCCTCCTCCTCCTCCTCCTCCTCCTCCTCCTCCTCCTCCTCCTCCTCCTCCTCCTCCTCCTCCCTCTCCTTCCTCCCTCTCCTCCCTGCGTTTCACCCACCCAGTACAGCGTTTCGTGGCCCCTTCGAGAGCTCCACCGAAGGCCCCAGTGGCAGGGTTCGCACGGCGGCCACGCGTTTTGGCGCACCCGTTCCACACGTCTCGTGGCCCCAAGGGAGCTCCACCGAATGCCCCAGTGGCAGGGTTCGCATGGCGGCCCCGCTCCATTGTGGCGCACCCCTCACACGGTCCGTGGCCCCACAGGGAGCTCCACCGAAGGCCCCAGTGGCTGCGTTCGCATGGCGGCACCGCACCATTTTGGCGCACCCCTCGCACGGTCGTGGCCCTGCAGGGAGCTCCACCGAAGGCCCTAGTGGCACTGTTCGCATGGCGTCCCCGCCCCATTTTGGCGCACCCCTCGCACGGTTCGTGGCCTCGTAGGGGGCTCCACCGAAGGCCTCGGAGGCAGGGTTCGCATGGCGGCCCCGCCTCATTTTGGCGCTGGCGCACCCCTCACACGGTTCGTGGGGAGCTCCACCGAAGGCCCCAGTGGCAGGGTTCGTATGGCGGCCCCGCCCCATTTTGGCGCACCCTTCACACGGTTCGTAGCCTCCTAGGGGGCTCCACCGAAGGCCCCAGAGGCAGGGTTCGCATGGCGGCCCCGCCCCATGTTGGCGCTGGCGCACCCCTCACACGGTTCGTGGGGAGCTCCACCGAAGGCCCCAGTGGCAGGGTTCGCATGGCGGCCCCGCCCCATTTTGGCGCACCCCTCACACGGTTCGTGGCCCCACAGGGAGCTCCACCGAATGCGCCAGTGGCAGGATTCGCATGGCGGCCCAGACCCATTGTGGCGCACCCCTCACACGGTTCGTGGCCCCACGGGGAGCTCCACCGAAGGCCCCAGTGGCATGGTTCGCATGGCGGCCCCGCACCATTTTGGCGCACCCCTCACACAGTCGTTGGCCACACAGGGAGTTCCACCGAATGCGCCAGTGGCAGGATTCGCATGGCGGCCCAGACCCATTATGGTGCACCCCTCACACGGTTGGTGGCCCCACTTGGAGCTCCACCGAAGGCCCCAGTGGCATGGTTCGCATGGCGGCCCCGCCTCATTTTGGCGCACCACTCACACGGTCGTTGGCCCCACAGGGAGCTCCACCGAATGCGCCAGTGGCAGGGTTCGCATGGCGGCCCAGACCCATTATGGCGCACCCCTCACACGCTTCGGGGCCCCACAGGGAGCTCCACCGAAGGCCCCACTGGCAAGGTTCGCATGGCGGCCCCGCTCCATTTTGGCGCACCCCTCACACGTTTCGGGGCCCCACAGGGGCTCTACCGAAGGCCCCAGGCGGCCCCGCCCCATTTCGGCGCACCCCTCTCGCGGTTCTTGGCCCCAGTGTGATTTTCCCTTGCTTTGTCCAACTTGCCCTGCGGTTCGCACGCTTGCGCATGGTTGGGCCCTTTGCCAACATAATTTTTGTTTATTTCCCAACCATCCTGTGGTGTTGGGTCT
>CAUYUJ010014871.1:788938-793938 GCA_963575745.1 Prorocentrum cordatum
CCATCTCGCGTAAGACTCCTACATTTGCGCCGCTCACTTGGATACCGCTCTTTTTGCCACCTGGCGATCGCGGGCGTGACTGCGCCAGAGGGAGAGGATGGGGGGGATGGCGGGGGGAGGGGGCCAGTCACGCCACGATTCGCGCCGGCGCCTTCTGGGAATGCTTCGAGGAGGAGGAGGAGAAGGAGGAGGAGGAGGATAACTGTAATAATGATACAAATAAGAAGAAGGATAATAATAATAATAATAGTAATAATAATCATAATAGTCATAATAATAATAATAATAAGAAGAAGAAGAATAGTAATAATAATACTAGTAATAATAACAATACGAGTAATAATACGAATAATAATACTAGTAGTAATAATAATAATAAGAAGAAACAGAGGAAGAAGAGGAGGAGGAGGAGGAGGAGGAGGAGGAGGGGCGAATCGTGACGTGACCAGGTGTGGGGGCGAGGGGCGGGGCGCGGAGCGGGTCGTGGGCGTGGGGGCCAAGTTGCAGAAGAGCACGGGCTCCTGCTGCCGGGCGTCGTGCCCGCCGTCTCCCTGCAGTCGGGGCGCTGAAGAAGGAACCCTTTTCGCTGGGGAGGGGCTCGGGTGCTCCTGGATTGTTTCACAGCTTGCCCGACGTTTTCCTTCTGTTGTTGATGGGGCATCGAAGTTTCACTTGTGGAGAAAAGGGGCCTCACTGTAACTGCCCTCACTGTAACTGCCTCACTTGTGGAGAAAAGGGGCCTTATCTAGGGTTCCTTAGGTCAAGACCCTCACTGGAACTGCCCTGTTCGGCCGTCCCCACAGGAGGCGGAGGCCCCCGGAGGACCAGGCGAGGGCGAGCCGCCCGAGGAGGCGCCGAGGAGGAGGAGGAGGAGGAGGAGGAGGAGGAGGAGGAGGAGGAGGAGGAGGAGGAGGAGGGAGGAGGAGGGAGGAGGGAGGAGGAGGAGGAGGAGGAGGAGGAGGAGGGAGGAGGAGGGAGGAGGAGGGAGGAGGAGGGAGGAGGAGAGGAGGAGGAGGAGGAGGAGGAGGAGGAGGAGGAGGAGGAGCCAGGGGTGGCAAGGGGGGCGTGCCGCAGAGGGGGCAGGAGGGCTGCTCCGGCTCCGGCGCGCGCAGGCCTCCCAGGAGGGGTCGGGGCAGACGGGGTCGGAGGACGACGTCGCGTCGCCGATGCGTCGACGATGCGGCTCGATGCGGAGCCAGAGTTTCTCCACGCCGATGTCGCGGATGCATCGCCGACGTCGCCGATGCATCGCGGATGCGCCGCCCAATGCATCGGCGATGCATTGGCGGTGCTGCGAGATCCTCCGACGCCATGTACTTGGACCCCATCTGGGAGGCCTCTAGCATCGGGGGTCCCGTCTCCCAGGTCATTGTCGACATTCTTTGAAGGCCTTCTCTGCGCGTACTGCAGGTCGGTCCGCGCGCCATTCCAGGTTGTTTTTGGGGGTCGTTCCTGCGTCCTGTGCTCCCCCCTCTTCCGCGCCAGCTTCTTCGTTTCACCTGGGAGGAAGGGGCGATGACGGTCCCGCGGTAGGACAGCCTGCCGATTCCGCACTTACACTTCTGACGTCGGCATCGATCTCGTTGCGTGGACGAGGGGGAAAAGCTTCGGCACCGGCGGAGAGATTGCTTCTGTTACCAGCACCTACGGTCGGAGGCCTAGAGGTTGACACCAGCACCGTTAGTGGCGGTGTGTCTCCGCCAGGGGAAGATGATCCCGATCTCGGTGTTGGTGGTAATCTTCGGGCTTCCTGGGTGACCGAAATATGGATTATCGCCAACGCCAACATCCAGCACCATCTTGCCCCGGTGGAGGCAACCCCTTGTTCTGGTGTTGGTGCTCATTTGTCATTTCCATGCTGCTCTTGGCTGGGTCCTCCGCTGGGAACGGGCCACGACCAGCCTGAAGGCAGGGTTCCAGCGGGGTCCGGGCCGAGCGCCCGCGGGGCGCACGAGGCAGCGCGGGGCAGCGCCGGGCAGCACGCCTCCGCCGGCCCTCGCGCGGGGGGTCGCCAGGAGGCGCCCTCGGCCCAGGGTGCCCTCGGGCTTCCCTGGGAGGCCCAGGCGGCCTCTTAGAGCACCCCTCGCGAGGTCCAGAGGAGAGCTCCTTTTTTTTGTCCGCAGGCCTCCTGTGGTGTTGGGTCCTCGCCTTGAAGAGAAGGTGCCCGGCGTTCTCCTGCCTTCCTCGCTTCCCCTCCTCCTCCGATCCGTGCCTCTGCCCTCCGAACAAGGGAACGATTTTGGCACACCCGTCGCACATTTCGTGGCCCCGTAGGGAGCCCCACCGAAGGTCCAAATGCCAGCGTTCGCACGCGCCCACCGCACCCATTTGGGCACGCCCCTCACACGTTTCGTGGCCCCATAGGGAGCCCCACCGAAGGCCCAGTGGCTGCGTTCGCATGCGCCCACCGTGTCGATTTCGGGCACACCCCTCGCACGCTTCGTGGCCCCACAGGGAGCCCCACCGAAGGCCCAAATGCCAGCGTTCGCATGCGCCCACCGCACCCATTTGGGCACGCACCTCGAACAGTTCGTGGCCCCATAGGGAGCCCCACCGAAGGCCCAAATACCAGCGTTCGTATCACCGCACCCATTTTGGCAAACCCTTCACACGTTTCGTGGCCCCTTAGGGGGCCCTACCGAAGGCCCAGTGGCTGCGTTTGCATGCGCCCACCGAATTGATTTCGGGCACACCCCTCACACGCTTCGTGGCCCCACAGGGAGCCCCACCGAAGGTCCAAATGCCAGCGTTCGCACGCGCCCACCGCACCCATTTGGGCACGCACCTCGAACAGTTCGTGGCCCCATGGGGAGCCCCACCGAAGGCCCAGTGGCTGCGTTCGCATGCGCCCACCGTATTGATTTCGGGCACACCCCTCACACGCTTCGGGGCCCCACAGGGAGCCCCACCGAAGGTCCAAATGCCAGCGTTCGCGCGCGCCCACCGCACCCATTTGGGCACGCCCCTCACACGTTTCGTGGCCCCATAGGGAGCCCCACCGAAGGCCCAGTGGCTGCGTTCGCACGCGCCCACCGTATTGATTTCGGGCACACCCCTCACACGCTTCGTGGCCACATAGGGAGCCCCACCGAAGGCCCAAATGCCAGCGTTCGCATGCGCCCACCGCACCCATTTTGGCACGCACCTCGCACGCTTCGTGGACCCATAGGGAGCTCCACCGAAGGCCCAAATGCCAGCGTTCGCATGCGCCCACCGTACAAATTTTGGCACACCCCTCACACGTTTCGTGGCCCATAGGGAGCCCCACCGAAGGCCCAAATGCCAGCGTTCGTATCACCGCACCCATGTTGGCAAACCCTTCACACGTTTCGTGGCCCCTTAGGGGGCCCTACCGAAGGCTCAAATGCCAGCGTTTTGGCACACCCCTCACACGCTCCGTGGCCCCATCGGGAGCCCCACCGAAGGCCCAGTGGCCAGCGTTCGCATACGCCCACCGCACTTATTTTTTCCCAACCATCCTGTGGTGTTGGGTACTCGTTTTGAAGAGACGGTGGCCCGCGTCTCCTCTTCTCCTCCTCCTCCCCCTCCTCCCCCCTCCTCCCTGCGTTTCACCTACCCAGTACAGCGTTTCGTGGCCCCATAGGGAGCTCCACTGAAGGCTCCAGTGGCTGCGTTCGCATGGCGGCCCCGCCCCATTTCGGCACACCCCTCACGAGGATCGTGGCCCCATAGGGAGCTCCACCGAAGGCCCCAGTGGCAGCGTTCGCATGGCGGCCTCGGGCCATTTCGGCACACCCCTCACGAGGATCGTGGCCCCATAGGGAGCTCCACCGAAGGCGCCAGTGGCAGGGTTCGCATGGCGGCCCCGCCCCATTTCGGCACACCCCTCACGAGGATCGTGGCTCCATAGGGAGCTCCACCGAAGGCCCCAGTGGCAGCGTTCGCATGGCGGCCCCGCCCCATTTTGGCGCACCCCTCACGAGGATCGTGGCCCCATAGGGAGCTCCACCGAAGGCCCCAGTGGCAGCGTTCGCATGGCGGCCCCGCCACATTTTGGCACACCCCTCACGGGGATCGTGGCCCTATAGGGAGCTCCACCGAAGGCCCCAGTGGCAGCGTTCGCATAGCGGCCCCGCCCCATTTCGGCACACCCCTCACGAGGATCGTGGCACCATAGGGAGCTCCACTGAAGGCCCCAGTGGCAGCGTTCGCATGGCGGCCCCGCCCCATTGTGGCGCACCCCTCACGAGGATCGTGGCCTCCACCGAAGGCGCCAATGGCAGGGTTCGTATGGCGGCCTCGGGCCATTTCGGCACACCCCTCACGAGGATCGTGGCCCCATAGGAGCTCCACCGAAGGCTCCAGTGGCTGCGTTCGCATGGCGGCCTCGGGCCATTTCGGCACACCCCTCACGAGGATCGTGGCCCCATAGGAGCTCCACCGAAGGCCCCAGTGGCAGCCTCCCTCATGGCTCTTAGAGCCCTCTCCTGCTTCTGCTCCTCGGTCAGGGGGGCGCCGTCCTCGTCGTCGTCGGCGCCCGCGAAGACGGCCACGAACGTGTCCCTGAGCATGTCGGGCTCCGGCGGGAAGTTGTGGCCACATCGGGAGCGCGGGCGAAGATGTGATTCACAATTGCGGTAGCCACAACTGCGTATGGTTGGGTCTTTCGCCAGGCTAATTGATACACCCCTCACACTTTTCGTGGCCCCATAGGGAGCCCCACCGAAGGCCCAAATGCCAGCGTTCGCATGCGCTTACCACGCCCATTTTGGCACGCCCCTCGCTTGTTTCGTGGCCCCCATAGGGAGCGCCACCGAAGGCCCAAATGCCAGCGTACGCATGCACCCATCGCAACCATTTTGGCACACCCTCCACACGTTTAGTAGCCCCATGGGGAGCTCCATCGAATGCGGTGCCAACAACGACGGTGCCCATACCTGCAGATGGTGAAATTGTTTCGCTAAGTTTTTTGTTGTTCCCCCAGACGGTTCGTGGGGCTTTGGTTTTCTTCAGGCGAAAGGCGCGGCAGGCGTTGCACA
>CAUYUJ010014871.1:803938-848938 GCA_963575745.1 Prorocentrum cordatum
CCTGCGTTGGGGCTTCGGGCAGCTCGCGCGTCGGTTCTGCATTGGGAGTTGATTGCCATCTGCTCAGTGAGTTGCCCCTTCTCGCAATGCGACGTGGGCGCCGTGCGTCGGGCTGGAGGCGCAACTGAGAAGCAGGCAGGCAGTTGATGACGCGACCCCTGCGGGTCGCTCCTCGGCCGCCACAAGTCCCGCGCCCGTCGGCAGAGCCGGTTGCAGGGTCAAAGTCCAGCATTGCCGGATTTGGGCAGTCTGAGAGATCGTTGAGGAAAGAGAAACGATTCGGTCTGACTGCGATGAGACGTCGGGGCGGGAGGTCGTTCTTCGGGGGGCGGGGGTCTCGACCTTGCCCCCGGCGCTTCCGAGGCGGCGTCTCCTGGGGGGCCCCCGGCTGGGGCTTGGCCCCCCTTTCGGTCTGGAGGAAAAAAACCTTTGAGCAGACGAATCCTCGCTTGCGTCTGCCCCGCGTCCTGCGTCTCCGCGCGCAGGCGCTGCAGGTGCTCAGTGGGCGGGGCCTGGAGGCGCTGCTACTGTTTCCGCTCTTGAGGGGGGCGTCGGCGACGCGGTTAAGCCCCCCCCTTGCCGCTGCCGCTGCTTTTCATGCTGCGCCCCCGGCTTTCCGTGCATCGCCCACTTTTCGGCTCCAGTTCTTTGGCTTTCCCGCTGCGCTCGCGACGCCTAGGGGCCCGCCCAACGATCGCTGGCTTTCGTAGCTGGCGGAGATTGCGCGAAACCGAATCGCAGCTGCTTCGCCCGGTGGGTTTCGGTGGCCGAGGCTGCCGCCCCAGCCCTGCGCGGCGCGCGGCAGCCGGCGCGCTCGGGAGCGTCGGGGTGCACCTCGGAAGCGGTTGGGTCTAAACAGGCAGGCGGCGCGCGATGGCGGGATTCGCGCGGCGGCGCGGCTAGCTGGCGGGGCAGGCTGCGCGCCGTCGCGCAACGCGTGCTCCGACATCGCGGGGGAGGCAACGGGCCAACTCAGCTGGGACTTCTGGCTGCAGCGGCGCAGCGGCTGGCAGATCACCCCGTCGACGAGGCTGGAATGGCGCATCCTGTGGGTGTTGGCATGGCGGGGTCTGTTGCAATATATGTGCACGCATCTATACATATATATATGTATGTATATATATACATACATACAGACATACATACATACATACTCGGCCGGGCTCGTCCCTGGACACTGCGCGGCAGATGGCGCACGATGGTTGCATCTTTTGGGCGTCTGGCCGTGCTAGGAATTAGTTGAGCGCGCAATCTTGGAGGGGGCTTTCGACTTGGGTCAGCGACGCGGGTGCCCGGGGACTTGTTCCTCGCGCCGTCGAGAATTCTGGCCCTGAGAGCGGGGCGGGGTTCAAATCGGAGATGGCGGCGTTTTGGTTCGAACGATGGACATCGTGATCGCGAAGCTGTTCGGAGTCGCTCAGCGTGGCTGTCTGGGGAAGCGACTTGCGACCCTGTCATGCAGTCCGCGAGCCAGGTCAGGGCTCAGGCGGATGCGGGGCAGTTTCCGCCCCTGTCAGTTCCCGACGCGCGGCAGGCGCTCGGGGAGAAGGCGAGGGCGAGTCTCGGCGTCGATCGGCTCTCTCCTGCCGGCACAGAGCGCCTACCAGGTCACGGGGCGCAGAAGATGCGCGATCTCTGTCGCATGGCGGAGCGGGGCCTCAGTCGGCAGAGGCAGGTCATGTGCGTTATGGGGAAAGCTGCTGTGGAAGGAATCGGGGGGCGAGCGGGTTGTCGGCCTGGTCGCCGCGTTGAGCAGAGCATGGGCCGTGGCTCGGGAGACCCAGGCCAAGGCGTGACGGGCCGACCCGTTTGATGCTTCAGTTTCGGGCAGATGTGCCCGGCGCGAAGATTCGGTGAGGGTCCTCGAGGGTGGGCGTCCATTTCGACGTCTGATTCTTTGCGGACGCGGTTTGGCCGACTCTGAAACATGTGCGACGAGATGGGATCACGTCGTCTTCGGGGGCAGAATCTGGATTGATGACTTGTCGCAGCGTGCGGCTAGATCTCATGCGTGTCAGACTTCGACTCTGGGAGTGTTGGCTACGGTGCGTGAGTTTAGGTGGCGTTATCTGGGCACCGCGGACACAGGGGCAACCGCTTGTTCCTTGCGTGGTGATGCGATTGCAGTTTTGAGGGCTTTGCGGCGTAGGAGCGTTACTTTGCACGCGGCCTTACAATCGATTTATTTGCGCGTGGACTTGAGCGGAGGCCACGGGCAGGGTCGCGCATCTGGCTGTCAGCGCGCCACCAAGGCGAGCAAGGCTCATCGTCGGCTCAGTCGACCCGCACAGGCGGCTCGTCGCTGGCATTCCACCATCCAACTTCAACGTTCTGGCCCTCGAGCATTGGGTAATTTGGGACAGCCGTGACAGAGCACCGCCGTCGCCTGGGATCCGCTGCTGGTGCGTCTAAACGAAGTAGGTGTTCAACGCATTTACTCTCGCTGCTTTTCCTGTCATCTATCGCGCGTGGCATCTTCCTGCCTCGCATCTTCGTTCTTCTCTGGAAAGGGCAGCGCAGCCGACGTGTATGTGCGCCCTTTGTAAATGCGGTTGCGTCTTCTCTATGCAGGACGGGGCCCGCGTCCCCGACTGAGTGCGCGTTGCCGCCAAGTGACATCACCAGGCGAAAGCACATGATTCATGATTCCCGATTGGTGAGTTTGTGGGCGTGGATCAGGCGGCCCCCCCTGCTAAGGGAACTGGAGCTTACCTTTCAGCAGCAGTATCGGCGCCAGACTTTTGAATTATTTTGCGGCTCCAAATTTGAGGGCGGCGCAGACGTGATATCTCTTCGGGGGGTGTTCATCTATATGACCACGGCCAAGAGAGAACGACAGTTATCGGAGTTGTTGATATCGGGTCCAAAGAAACCAGTTTCGAGGCAGGTCTTTCTACTAGTAATATTTGTTTTCGCTGCTGCGAAGCCGCAGCCAGTCCTGCGCAGATGCTGGATTTGTTGTGAAAGCGATGGCTTGAGAGCTTATGATGAATCGCAAGAGTTCATTCCACCGGCTATCGCCGAGTCTGAGTCCGCCGCGCGCTTTTGGATGAGGGGGGTGACCCCCGCGCACTGGGCGGAGGTCCCGCTGCCCTGTGGGGAGTCTTGGGATGGGGGCTCGCTCGTGCGAGGCTCAGTGGGCCTCGCTTGCCTCGGATTTGGTTTTCCGATGACCCTGTCATTGTCATCGGGGAAGCGCCGGGCGGTTCCGAAACAGTGGGCCATTGGTTTCGCGTGGTCTGTCTGGTCGTCGCGGAGCGCGCGAACTTTTTTCCTTTAGTCTTGGGGCCCCGCATGTTTGAGCCCATCGTGGGGCCCCAGCGCGCGGTGCCGCGCCGAGAGCTCTGGGTTTTCTCAGGGCCCTGCTGTTTTTGCTCTGGTGCTTTGATGGGTGTCGTCGATTGCGCGGCAGTTGCGAGAGGTTGGTACGTAGAGCTGCATGGGCGACCCGCAGGCGAGATGCCGATATCTGACGTAACATCAGCGTCTGTTTGCAACAGCAGGGTAGGTCTCCGACGGCTGGCATTATCATGGAAGTACCGTCGCATTTGGACGGAGCCGTGGTCCTCCGCCGCCGCCTCCTTGGATGGCTGATCTCTGGCAACTCGTGCGTTGATGTTTCAGCTGCTGAAGTTGCCTTGCGTCCTCGGGTGTCCCAGGACCATCGTTCTCGTGTGCACGCTGTCGAAGCCTCCTCCAGGCTCGTTCGTGGGAAGCTCTTTCGCGTCGCCCTCGATTCGATTCGATTCGAGCTGCGCAGGACCAGGATGTGGAGCACCTGCCGCGGGGGCCCAGGCCCCTGCCCCCTCCGCCGTCTTAGCCGTTGCACGCTTTGCGTCTGCCCACACCTTGACCGTAAATGGCAGGATGCGCGGTGTGTGTCGAGGCTCCGCCATCAAAGATACTGTGGAGGGATGGTTGGAACATCCCTGCTTCCAGCTCGAGTCTGTCACCAGCGTGCTTGGCACTGTACCCAGAGGATTCCATTCACATCTCGCTGGTGGTTGGACGCGCCACCCTTGCAGCTTTCGGCTGTATCACGAGCGCGGCGGCGACTATGCCGCCCCCCCCGGCGCCGCGCGGGCCCGGCGGGCGGCTGAGCGCGCGCGCGGGCCGCGCGCGCGTCCCCCCCCCCCCCCCCCTCTCCCCTCTCCCTACCCCTCCCCTTTTGTCGTTCGTCTGTCGTCTGTCGTTCTTCGTCGTCGTGTCGTCCGTCGCTCCGCACTCTTGCCACATGGCTCCTTACTGCAGGTGAAAAAAAGTGTTGTGCGTCGTGCGGCCGTGCCGGGCAGCGCCAACTCAGGGACCTGGGTGTGCCGGGCACGACTCGGTTCTCTGAGGCGAGGCGCGCGTGCCCTGATGGGACCGGCCGCGATCTGTTTCCCAAGTCCTGAGTCGGGGGTGGACAGGCCTCCAACCCTGACGCGTCGATTAGCGAATTGACCGTTTTCGGGTCGCGAGAGGACGTCGCGGCCGTCATTTTTGCGGGTCCAGGTCCGTCGGTTTTTTCGGTCCCAGGCCGTTTTCACTAAAGGGAGGCTTGTCCACCCCCGACTGAGTGTTTGGAGCCTTTTTGACACTGGCTGTCGGCGGAATCCCTGGAATCCCTCCCTCTCCCCCTCCTCCTCCCCCTCCTCCTCCTTCTCGTCCTCCTCCTCCTCCTCCTCCTCCTCCTCCTCTTCTCTCTCTCTCTCTCTCTCCCCCTCTAGCAATTCCTCGGTCTTTTTGTTCCACCGAGTAAATGTTAATGGCGGCCCGCTCGCAGACCTGGAAGTTTGTTCAGTGATCCCTCTTCTTCTTTCTCCCGCTCCTCCTCCGCCTCCCCCCCCTCCTCCTCCCCCTCCCTCCTCCTCCTCCTCCTCCTCCTCCTCCTCCTCCTCCTCCTCCTCCTCATCCTCATCCTCATCCTCCCTCCTCCTCATCCTTCTACTCCCCAGGCAGCCCTCGAGTTCAAGAAGCGTAGCAGCCTGGAGCACAAGGCGCGGATGGGCACGGTCGTCCGGCGGAACACGAGGCGCCGCAGCATGCTCTGGGCGGCGGCCCAAACGGAGCCACTGCCCGACGTGGAGCCCCTCGTGGAAGACGACTGGCAGGGCGACCCGGAGGGCCTCGAGAGCGGCATGGTCGTGGTGGCATGGTGGGGGCGTTGGATGAGGAACCACCAGATAAGCGGATAAGGAAGCCAGGGTCTTGAAGCCGGTGGGGCTCCACGGCTATCCCCGCCGCCGTCACCAGCCAGGTAAGGGATCTTCCATGGTCTGAAGCCTCCTGGGCGCATTCCTTAACCAACGTTCCCACCGCAAGATTTGTGCTCCCGCCCCGAGGATCCTGGCCCTCGGAGGTCCCCGATTCAGATGTCTCCCTCTGCCCAGATCACCTGGTACCGAAAACTTGGGTAACGCTAGAAATGGGTACGCAATAGGCCAGCCAGCACTACCTGGGGTTGTAAGCTCTTTGCCCCGAGGATCGGTACGATCGAGGTGCGTACGGAAAGAAGGGGGGCGAGGACTGACAGCAGTTCCTGTCCATTCTGTACAGGACCTGCTGTCGGTGCCGCCACGGGTGGTGCCGATTTGAGACAGAAGGCCACCTGCCAAACAGCTGCCGCTGTCGGTTTTGGACCACGTGTGTTGTTGGGCATGTGCCCACTTTTGTCCGTACCCTCAAAGATCAAAGGGATGGAGGGAGGAGGGAGGAGGAGGAGGAGGGAGGAGGGAGGAGGGAGGAGGGAGGAGGGAGGAGGAGGAGGGAGGAGGGAGGAGGGAGGAGGGAGGAGGGAGGAGGAAGGAGGAAGGAGGAGGAGGAGGAGGAGGAGGAGGAGGCTGGGATCCTCTGGGGCGATCGAAGATCTCTTGGCGCAGAGGGATGGCATCGGCGGCCCTCTTCGAGCCATCCGTGGGCGGGCCCGCGAGGGGCGAGGGGAGGAGGAGAAGGACGACGACGACGACGACGGCGGCGACGACGACCACCATGACGACGAGGAAAAGGAGGAAAGGGACAGGAAGACACGAGGGCCAGGACGAGGACGAGGAGGAAGAGGAGCACAACCAGGGCGAGGACCCCACTTGGCAAGGGCCAGAGAGACGCCCGAGAGGAGAGCCCCCCCCCCCCCTCTGTGTGTGGCTCTCGAGGGTCGAGGGCGCACCGCCCTCTGCAGGTCGTGGATCCTGGCCGGGCCCCCGAGACCGCCTCGCTGTGGGCGCAGCTGCACGCCGCGGACACCGACGAGGAGGCGGGCCCCGAGCAGCCCGCCGAGGCCGGCGCCGCCGCGGAGGGCGGCGGCCGCGGGGGCGACGCCGGGCGGAGCGGCGCACAGGCGGAGCCCAGGCGCGGCCTGCGCGGCCGTCGGGGCCCCGCCTCGCCTCGCCCTGCGCCTCGCTCCTCGCTCCGCGCACCGCCCTTTCCTCGCTTTCGCATTCTCTCTCTCTCTCTCTCTCTTTCTCTCTTCCTTCCTCTTTGCGTACAGTGGGACCGAGGTATAAGATCGAGGTCGGTTCGGGGAGGGTACCCTAATGTTCTTCGTGCTTGCTGGATGTTCTTGTGCATTCTGGGGAGGGTACCCTTGGATGTTCTGTGTATTTTCGCCGACGGAGGGTCTCATGTTCTTGAAGGACGTCATTCTGGCCTGGGTTCAGCTGTACGGGCTGGCGAGGAGCCCGAATTGGCCAGGAGGTCAGGAGGTCCCTCCTCTCTCCCCTGCCCCCTCCATTCCTCCTTCCTCTCGCGCCCCGAGGCCGGTCGAAAGGGCGGGCCGGGCGTTTCGCCTGAGACTTCTTCACCATTTGTGGCCCTGAAGCTAAAACAATGGCAACTGTTTCACAAAAGGAGGGCGGGTAGTTTTCAAAATGTGGCTGTCGCCTGAGCCCCGCGCATATGATTGTAATAGGTCCACTGGGTGAGGACGGGCCGTTTTCGATATGTGGCTCTCGCCTTGATGCCGCGCACATCCGTTCCAAACATTGCAACAGCTTCCCGGATTGAGGGCGGGTGGTTTTCAGAATGTGGCTCTCGCATTAGCGCCGCGCGCATTCTTTTTACTCATTCGCAAGAGTTTCACATATTGAGGGCGGGCCGTTTTAGACTGTGGCTCTCGCCTCAGCGCTGCGCACACTCGTTTTACACATTTGCAGGCGTTTCACGGATTGAGGGCGGATCGTTTTCAAAATGTGGTTTTTGGCTTACCGCCATGCACATTTGTTTTCAATTGCGGTGGGGGCGTTGGTTAAGGAACGTGCACGGGAGGCTTCAGACCCTGGGGGATTCCCAATCTCACGAGGGCGGCGGTGATATCCATGGCCAGTCCACGATTGGAGCCCCACTGGCTTCCAGACCCATCATTCCTTATCCAATGCTTCCTTATCCAATGCCCTCACCGCATTCCGGTGGAAGGACCCCACACGATAATCTCCTTAGTGCGCATGGTATTTTTCATCATCGAAGATTCACGATGGTGATGATGGCACGATGCCAGGATACCACAATACGACCTCTGGGACCTGTGGGACTTGTGGGAGCTGTGCGATCCGTGGGGCTTGTTGGACCTGTGGGGCCTGTGGGGCCCGTGCGACCTATAGAAGATGCGAGCCCTGTTGGACCTGTGAGCCTTGTGGGACCTGCGGGCCGTGTGGGACCTGTGGGACCTGCGGGGCCCGTCGGACATGTGGGATCCGTGGAACCCCAGGGACCTGTGGAGCCTGTTGGACCCGTGAGACCCGTGGAGCCCGTGGGCCCTGCGACCTTCGGGGCCTCGTGCGACCTGCGGGGCCTGCGGTAACTGCGGGGTCTCTGGGCCCAGCGGGGCCTGTGGGGCCCTTGGTATTTGTGGGCCTTGCGGGGCCTGCGCGACCTGCAGGACTTGTGCGCGAGGCGAAAGCACCATATGACCTGTGCGACCTGCGGGGCCTGCGTTGGGCCTGTGGGTGCCAACACATCTTTCTCTGGACTCCATCGACACGAATCAACCTGACTGTTGCGCCTGGACGATCCACAATCTTGCAAGAACACCATTCCTGGGACTTCAACGCAGCGAATCAACATAGCTGTTGCGCCCACATATGAGTTCTGCCAAAACACAATTTCTTGCACGCTAGCCATGATATCCAATGACGCTTTTGAACATGTGTACAACGAGTGCGCGCGGCGCTAAGGCGAGAGCGACATGTTGAAAACGGTAAGCCCTCAATCTGTGAAACTCTTGCACTTGTCCACGCATCCAAAATTGGGTTATTGTTTTCTCTGCACACCCCCGCGCAGAATATCCTCACTCCCTCTTCCTCCTCCTCCTCCTCCTCATCATCATCATCATCATCAGCATCGCCATAATCATCCACACACTCGAACACTCACACACTCACCATGATACTGATCTGAATCAGCAGTATCATCATCATCATCATCATCATCATCATCATCATCCTCATCACCATTATCATCATCATCATCAACATCATCATCAACATCATCATCATCAGCATCGTCATCGTCCTCATCATCATCATCATCATCATCATCATCATAATCGTCATCATCAACATCATCATCGTCGCCAGAACCATCCACACACTCGAACACTCACACACTCACCATGATAATGATCATAACCATCAGCATCATCATCATCAGCATCATCATCATCAGCATCATCATCACCATCACGATCATGATCATCATCATCATCAGCAGCAGCATCATCAACATCTTATTCCAATCATCAGCATCAGCAGCATCGTCATCATCATCAGCAGCAGCATCATCATCGTCATCATCATCAAGCCTGAAAATGGAGGAAGTATCAGGCGGGAGCCTCGTCTGTGAGTGAATTGTGAGGGAGTATCAGGCGGGGACTCGTCTGTGAGTGAATTCCGAAAAAGTCTTAAGCGGGACCCTCCTCCCCCTGGGGCCCGCAGCCCCTGTTTGTAATCCGAGCGGGTTTGTAAATGTCATCACTTTTGGGCTCCACAGGCCTCAATATGGAGAGAGTATAAGGCGGGAGCCTCGTCTGTGAGTAAGCTGCAAGGACGTCTCCGGCGGGAGCCTCGGAAGCGAATTGCAAGGAAGTCTCAGGCGGGAGCCTCCTCCCTATGAGGCCCGCAGCATATATTTTTGATCCGAGCGGGTCATCCTCAAACGTGTAACTGCCGTCACTTTTTAGGCTCCTCAGGCTTGAATCTGGAGGAAGTATCAGGCGGGAGCCTCGTCTGTGAGTGAATTGCGAGGGAGTATCAGGCGGGGACTCGTCTGTGAGCGAATTCCGAAAAAGTCTTAAGCGGGACCCTCCTCCCCCTGGGGCCCGCAGCCCCTGTTTGTAATCCGAGTGGGTTTGTAAATGTCATCACTTTTGGGCTCCACAGGCCTCAATATGGAGAGAGTATAAGGCGGGAACCTCGTCTATGAGTAAGCTGCAAGAACGTCTCCAGCGGGAGCCTCGGAAGCGAATTGCAAGGAAGTCTCAGGCGGGAGCCTCCTCCCTATGAGGCCCGCAGCATATATTTTTGATCCGAGCGGGTCATCCTCAAACGTGTAACTGCCGTCACTTTTTAGGCCCCTCAGGCTTGAATCTGGAGGAAGTATCAGGCGGGAGCCTCGTCTGTTAGTGAATTGCGAAGGAGTCTGAGGCAGGAGCCTCGTCTGGGAGTGAAGTGCAAGGAAGTCTCATGCGGGAGCCTCCTCCTTGTGGGGCACGCAGCTCATGTGTTTACTCCGAGCGGGTCATCCTCAAACCTGGAACTGTTGTAATTGTTGGGTTCCTCAGGACTGCGTATCGGGCGGGAGCCTCGTCTGTGAGTGAATTGCGGGGGATTACCATGCGGGGACTCGTCTGTGAGTGAATTGCGAAGAAATCTTGAGCGGGACCCTCCTCCCTATGGGGCCGCAGTCCATGTTTGTAAGCCGAGCGGGGCATCTTCAAACCTGTAACTGTCGTCACTTTTAGGCTCCTCTGGCCTGACTATGGAAGAAGTTTTAGGCGGGAGCCTCGTCTATGAGCGAATTGCGAAGAAGTCTCAGGTAGGAGCCTCGTGTGGTAGTGAATTTCGAGGACATCTCAAGCGGGAGCCTCCTCTCTATGGGGCCCGTAACTTACGTTTTCAATCCGAGCGGGTCATCTTCAATCCTGTGACTCTCTTAATGGTTGGGCTCCGCAGGCCTGAATTTGGAGGGAGTATCAGGCGGGAGCCTCGTCTGTGAGTGAATTGCGAGGGAGTCTTAGGCAGGAGCCTCGTCGGCGAGTAAACTGTGAGGAAGTCTCAGGCGGGAGCTCCCTCCCTCAGGTCGCACAGGTCCCAAAGGTTTCACGGGCACTACCGGTCTCACAGGTTCCACAGGTCGCACGCTTCAAAGTCCTCAAATTGTTTATTCCCGGCGAGGCAGTTCCCTCAGTGGCAATGACCCCTTGCATCGGCCTGTGAAGAGGGAGCTTGGGAGGAGGTTTATTCCAACATCGTTGATGCATCATGGGTTTACGCTGGTCCTCCTCACTTCTCCTCATCCTTCTCCTCCTCCTCTCTCCACGCTTCTGTCCTGCTTCTGCCTCCTCCAGTCCCATGCTCCCCGCTCCCCGTTCCCTCCCCCTCCTCCTCCGCCTCCTCCTCCTCCTCCCCCTCCGCCTCCTCGTCCTCGTCCGCCTCCTCCTCGTCCTGGTTCTCGTCCTCCTCCTCCTCCTCCGCCTCTTTCTCCTCCTTTTCCTTCCTCCCGCCGCCTCTACGGCGGAGGCGGCTCCTCCCGCTGGCGGAGCCAGCTGCGCTGGCGGAGCTGGCGGAGCAGGGCGTCCAGACCGAGCCGGAGGCGCGGCTCCCACCGCCCTGCACGGCGGAGGCGGGCCTCTGTTGCTGCTGTTGTTGCTGCTGTTGCTGTTGATTATTTTGCTGCTGCGCCTCGGAGGTCCTGCTTGGAGCTCCTCCTCCTCCTCCGCCTCGGAGCTCCTTCCCCCTCCTCTTCTTCCTCCTCCTCCTCCTGCTCAACCGCTCCTCCTGTTCCTGCTCGTCGTCGTCGTCGTCCTCCCCCTTCTCCTCCTCTTCGTCCAAGCTCAGATCCACTTCAGCTACAGCTATAGTTCCAGCTCTTGTCCCTGCGAGCTCCACTTGATGCTGAGACGGACGCGTTCCAGGGGGTACGCGCGGTAGCTCATCCTTGTCCTATTTCCTCATTATCGCTCCCCCTCCTCCTCTTCCTCTTCCTCCTCCTCCTCCTCCTCCCCCTCTCATCCTAGTCGCCCTCCTCCTATTTCCCCCGCCCATCCTTCTGATTCTCCTCCTTTCCTTCCCCTCCCCCTGATCATGATCCCCTCGCTCTTCCTCCTCCTCCTCCTCCTCCTCCTCCTCCTCCTCCTCCTTCGTATCATTCATATCCTCCTCCCTCTCCTCCTACGCATTCTCGTGTTCCTTCTCCTCCATCCTCTTGCGCCTCCTCCTCGTGTGTTATAGATTCCTCATCTTCCCCCTCGCTTCCTTCTCTCTACCCCCCCCCTTCCTCCGACTCACCTCCTGCACGGCCCAGGCGGGCCTCCAGACGGAGTCCTGCACGGGCACGGCGGAGGCGGGCCTTCAGACGGAGCCTTGGATCCCTGGCCTGGCCGCGGGCTGGACGCCAGGGCAATTGAAGCCGCAGGGATGATCGGTGAGGTTCGGCATCCTCCTTCCCTGCCTTTCCTCGTCCTTCTAATTCTCCTCCTCATCTGTTCCTTCTTCTTCCTCCTCTTCCTCCTCCTCCTCCTCCTCACCCTTCTTCCCCAACTCGTCCACCTTCTCCTCCCATTCGTTCATCTGGTTCGAGAGCAAATTCGAAGCCGATCTGCATCGCGGGCACGGCCGAGAAAGGATCGCTTCTAGCGCCTATCCTGTGAGATTGTAGAAGGCGGAAGGTACCAACCCAGCTCAAGGATAATTTATTTGTGGCACTAAAGACACTCGGAAGTTCAGACAACACTTGCAAAGCACATCGTTTGCGTATCTGTGCGCCGTGTTGATGCCGATCCGCTCCAGCATACCGACAGTCCCGATCCAAACGATCAGACGTGCACCGTCGAAGTAGATGAAGCACAGAAAAACACTGGAGTACTCGGCCCCACGAGTCCAAAAGCGATCCTGGTTTTCAGGGGACATGTGTGAAGCGCCATGTGGTCGGCATGGGCAGCAGCTCAAGCTGGACCGCCGACGAGCTGACTTCTTTGGGGCGTGGGTGCGTGCTCTCCGTTGCAAACTCGAAATCCTCCTCCTCCTCCTTCCCTCCTCCTCCCCCCTCCTCCTCCTCCTCCTCCTCCTCCTCCTCCTCCTCCTCCTCCTCCGTTGTAAACTCGAAATCCTGGAAAACTTCCAGCATGGCCGCATCATACTTTCCGCGAGCGTCGGGAGGACAATCACGCTGTGGATTTGGCCGTCGTTGGGCGATCCTTGGGGCCTCTTGGGAACGTCGTGGACGCTCTTGAGACCGAACAGGTACGAACCGATGTTCAAAAGAAGCCATGTCTTGGGATGAGTTTTAGCTTCTTGAGCTGGCTTGATACATACTCACTCACCTTGGGCCCCCCTTGGGCCATCTTTGATCGATCTCGAGGGCGTCTGGGGCTGCCGTCTTGGGCGTTCTGAGGCTCTAAGGAGCGATAACCCGAAATCCGCTGAAACACTTCACGAAGCATATTTCCATTTACCTTGTGAGACCCTCTTAGGGGTTCTTGGAGCCCGCTTGAGGTGTATTAGGAGAGCCCGTGTGCCGTTCTGGGGCCACCTCGGGCCTTCTCAGGGCCCTCCCGGGCCGGCTCGGGACTCCCCGGGACCCTCTTGGAACCCTGTTGCGCCCGCTGGGAGCTTCTGTGCCCTCCAGGAAAGCCTTGCGAGCCGCCCCGAGAGCCCTCAGCGCACCCGAGACGAGCGCCCGGCATTCGGGCTCTGGGCCTTCAAAGAGCATCACCAATACTTCTCACTACCGACCAAAGCACCACGACCCAACCCGAAGGTCTCAGACCACCCTCAAAAATGGTGTTGGGGCGTGTGCGGGTTGCACGGTATTGTCTCGATGTTCTGGAACGCTCGCCCGCTAGAACTTAGCAGGCCCAGTGGCGACTTCGGATTGGGTTGGTGTGGCTTGATGGGTAGTTGCCCCAACGAAGAAAACTCGAGGGGACTTGATGGCACTTCTCTCAGTGCCTCTGGCACGGAGGACGACTGCCACTGAAGTGGACTCTGCCGCATCTCTGGCTTTAATTACCTGTGAGCGGCTGGCGGCTCTACCTGAAGACGCATCTATTGTAATACCCATTTGCTGCCTTCGCAGTCGGTGTGCTGACTTATTCCTAGAACGGCGTGGCTAGCCCGCGTGTGTCCTCCGCCATCGTATTGCCTTCCGGCTTGCTCTCGATCGTCTCGGAGTTTGTGGTTCTGAGCGTGATTGCTTGAGACTCTCACTGAACTTATTGGCCTACGATTGACCTCTTAGCCGCTCAGTCTACAGAGCCCGCGCAAGAGACTATTTTTTTGCCGAAGGCATCATGCGGTGATAAGCGCGGCGACGCAAAC
Source organism: Prorocentrum cordatum (assembly GCA_963575745.1). Classification (NCBI taxonomy): domain Eukaryota; class Dinophyceae; order Prorocentrales; family Prorocentraceae; genus Prorocentrum; species Prorocentrum cordatum. Next base: position 817,447 of record CAUYUJ010014871.1, read on the forward strand.
AACCACAGCAACAACAACAACACAACCTGAACAATGACACGAGGCAGCGAAACCGCCTGACTGGGCTCTGGCCCACCCGCCGTGCCCGTGCGTCGGGGCTCGCATTTCAGGAGTCGCACGTACACGTACATGAATCCACGTTGGTTTCGGGAGTACGTAATGCGCTAGAGTCACGCGGCCAGTCCCGCGGATTGGGGGACCGTGTTCACGTACGTGCTTGGGCGCGTACGTCCTCTGTGGGCTCCCCAGCAGTGGCGCCCCGCTCTGCTCCTCCCCCGCTGCCCCCGCACATGCCGCATCCACCCATACTCCTCTCCTCTTCCCAGAGCGCGTCGGCGACGGCCCTCGCTGCTGGCCAGAACAAGTTCGTACTCCATTCTATGCATCCTGGCTTTACCACTCTGGTCAAATTTCTCCTCCTCCCCCCCTCTTCTTCCTCCCCTTTCTCCTCCTCAAGCTCTTCCTCCTCGTCCTCCTGCGTCTCCTCCATTTTCCTTCTTCGGCAGGCTGTTGGGGCCTCTCTTCCTTTCTTCTTCTCCTCCTCCTTCTTCTCCTACTCCTCTCATCCTCCTCCTCCCTCCCCCTCCTCCTCTCCTCCTCCTCCTCCTCCTCCTCCTCCTCCTCCTCCTCCTTGAAGCCACAAAGGTGCGGGCGGTTGTATCCCCTCTGATGCACTGATGCACTGCTGTGTCACAAGTCCACTCTAGGAGCAGAGAGCGACAACAACTTGTATAATCGGGAGGCTAAGGCGACGCTTACGGAGAAGAAGGAAGGCCGAGGCAGAGGGAGGAAAGAGGGAAAGAGGAGAGTAAGCGCCGCCGAAGCCCCAAACCCAAGCCCTGCCTAGGCTGGTCCCAGGACAGGGTGGGATGTGGAGACTGGGAGAGGAAGCCGTTGGTGCTGCTCTTATCCGAAACTGTAATCCTGCTGTTATCCGATGCTGCTGACTGTCCTCTGACAGATCCCCCTGCAGCTGCCTACCCCACGTCAGAGTCGGACGAAGAGGGGAACCCCTTGGCCCTCCTCCCCTTCCTCCTCTGAACGTGGCCGTGGGCCCAACGGACTTCCTTCCACGCATAGGCGGCCCTCTCCCTGAAGTGGCGCTCCCGCCCCTTCAGGGTGCGATTCGCCGCCTTCAAGAGGACCACCCGAATGCGCAGCCACGACACAACCGTACTCTGGTTGTGCCGCGGGCGCTTCGCCCTGGCGCGGCCCTTCCCGCGGCCCTTCCCTTTGGCCGCCAGCAGCCTGGCAGGCGGCGGCGCATTGGGCAGTGGCGGCCTCCGAGAGGAGGCCTTTGCCGTCCCCTTGCCCTGCCACGGCGCCGTGACAGGGGGGCGGACCTTGGGGGGCGCCTCCAGCCCCTGAGGTTCCAGGGCCTGGATGGGCAGCTCCTGCCCGTGGGGCAAAGCAGGAGGAAAAGGTACGGGAGGGCCCGAGAGATTGGGGTCAGGGAGCGGAGGCGGTGCCGATCCTTTGACCGACAGCGGCAGCTCACGCTTGGCTGAGGGTTTTGGAACGGCAGGCCTCACGAGTCCTGGAGCAACTGGCCCAGGAAGAACCCCAGCGGGAACAGGCTGGAGGACGGCGGCAGCACGGGCGGCACGGGCCTCCCTGATGGCCCCCAGTGCCTCCTGCGGCGGGTCGACCGTGCTCCCGCAGTGCTTGCACGCCAGCATGTCCTCGTCCTCCCCCTTGAACCTCGAGAGGAAGATCCATCCACGGCAGCCCTCGGTCGCGCACACCTGGTACGGCCCCTGCTTGCTCTTCACCATGGCGGCGGCAGGGCCGGCAGAAAAGGCGCGCACATGAGCTGGCGGGAGGCTGGGCCCGAGGCTGAGGATGGATGGAAAAAGGCATGGGTGGCAGAGAGGCAGACTAGGGAAAAACCCCCAGGCCGAAGGAGCATCCTATGCCACGGCAGCCCTGTGCCGTGACCCCAGCACTCTGGTGCAGGGGCCCTTCCACCTGGAGGCCTCCCCTAGGGTGCGAGAAAGATGGAATGCGATCTCCCCCACAGCTCCTCTGAACTGCTGCACCCCCCCTCCTTCCCATTGCTATACTATCCAGGTATATTGAAGGGCAAGATCCTACTGATCTTGGCGCTTGAACCTGGGAGCATGCCTTTCCTAAGCTTCCTGAGCTCACTGCTTGTCTTCCTGGTGCAACCCCTGGGGTCAGTGAGCTTCTTCGAACCACGACGCGTACTGAGACCTCCACAGTGGTTGCTGAATATAACAGGGAGCCCTGAGTCAAGCCAGCCTACATACAGTGAGTGATGAAGTCTCTTATGCTGCTTGGTCACCTCCCCCATAGCTGGTGACATGGCCTGCCAGTCAAACTTCGACTTGGGAGAGACAATCCTTAAGCAACTAAGGCGCCGATATCTCTGCCCATCCCAAACTGGCTGATGTAGCTCGGCAAACGGTCTTGGCGGTGAAGGTCTAGGCTCCTTGGGCAGCTTTTGCAGCTCGCCCCAAGCTCCTCGGACTTCGGCCAAGACCCCAGGACCTTACCGGCCCCGGCCAAGACAGACAGGCAGAGGTCATAGGCTGCAACATGTTCTTCAACTACGGCGGGTGCTGGGCGATGGCTACGCGCCCCTTGCCCTGCATAGTGATCTGCTGCCATGTTGCCTAAGATGTACCTCCTATCTAACCCGTTGACTGCCTCCGACTCCTTCCTGTGGCCCTTAGTCTTGACTAGGTGCAGCCATTCGCCCACGGGGAGCGCACGGCTGATGTGCCCCCATACCCTGGAGAATGGAGATCTACCGTCAATGCAGGATTTGATTGATTTGCGGATGAGGGCCGCACACTATACAACGAAAGTGTTCGTGGAGGCTGCTTTGGAGTGCAGTGCTGCCATAAGTAGCCCCCCGCGCTCCCCGTCGACTGCGGTCTGCTCCCCGAAAGACGGCAGGCCCCCGAAGATTGCCCGCTTGAGTGAGTTGTCCTCGTTCAATTCTACTGCGGACGAACCTGCACGGGCAAGGTGGCGGATTTCGGGGTCAAAGCACGAACCATCCGTGAAGATTTCGCTGTTGGGTTCGAACTCGAAGGGGTCGCAGGGCCCGTTGGCATCTACATGCCGAGTATCCCATTCTTCCAGCAGTGGTTCGAGCTGAATTCTGGGAGGCCAGAGGTGCGAATAGAAAGCCGACTCTTCCGAAGCCCCTTCGATGACATCCGAGCCCATGACTTCTTTCCTGAACTCTTTCCCGAAGGGGCGCGTCCATAGCCTGTGGTATTGAGTACCCACCTCCAGACAGTAAGGACAAGACGGTTGGAGATCATAGCCCCAGCCTGACAGAACCTTACCTGTGATAAGGGAGCCGCAAATGTAGTACCTAAGGCTGGTGTGCTCGTCGGGGGCGAGCTGCTTTCGCACGTGCCTAAGCCCCCTGCGGACCTGGGCCCAGTCCACGCCCCCTTCCTGTCCGACTGGCGGAGGAGGGGGGAAGGGAAGAGCACCCAGTTCGATGCCTACAGCCTGTTGAGACTGTTGTTCTTTGAGGTCCTCCGTGAACTACTTGGCGATCGAGACTGGCGGAATCTCCAGGATATTGATGCCGCCCCCAACTCTCGGCTGGAGGGTAGCCGGGTTGTCGAAGTGCCAGCCCGCTCTCTGAAGCCAGAGCAGCATGTCTGAGATGGGTCCTGTCGAACGCCCTAACCAAGAAGTATTCCCTGGGTCCTGGAACTTAGTTTGAACGGCCACAAAGAGGATCCTGAGTTCTTTAGCATCCAGCCCATCTGCATGCATGCCAAACTCTGCTCTCCCTGACGTAGCCCTCCACCACTCCGTGCAGTATCTTTCCAAAGTGCTGGATGCTAGACTAAGAGGATCTGCCACCTCGTGTACTTGCCACCATATGTCGGTCCGTGCTCCTCTAAGCTGGCGTCCTGAAACAATCATAGCCATAGGGCGTAGCCTATCTATCTCAGCGGGCGTGTAACCGTGGACCTTCCCACCGTGCGATAGAGCGGGCCGAACTCCAGGAACAAAGAAGCGAGCCCTATCCTTCGGTTTCTTACTTTTAACGCCCCGAAGGCGACAGAATCGCGAATGCGTCTTGGCCCATCGTGCTCTCCGTTTCGAATTGGCCCCAGGGCGCCGCTTATGCTTCCCTGATGCGAAGTCGATGCCTAGGTGAGAAGCTGACGGCACTGCCGCCCCTGCAACTGTTCCCAGGACTTCCTTGGCCCTCTTGAGCAGGGGCCTGAGCTAGCTGCGATAGCAAGCCTATCAACAGCAAGAGGAAGATGAAGGGCAGCCAGACCCTCCCTTAGCTTCAACCCAAAACTCCAGAGGCACTGCGCACAGTCTTCTAGACCCAAGGCCCACGAACTGGAGGTGATGTCATCAATGTGTATGGATGCCGATGCTTGCTCTTCCGTTGTAGCGGAGACGTCCTCTAGCATGGGCATAACATACATCTTGGCCTCGGTCGTGGCCGTTTTGGAGCCAGCGACAATTCCCTTGGAAGGATAAATCCGTGGGCCCACGGCTCCGTCCAGAAAGATCCTCCGCGGGGTGGAGTACATGTGTAGCGCTAGACGAATAGCATAGAGCGGGCACTGCAAAGCCTGGGAAGCACGATAGGGCAAGTCGTGATCTAGTTTCTCGTAGAACTGTTTAATGTCCCATAGCATCGTCAGCACATGCATCTTGTCTGCTACCCTCCCTTCAGCTCTGACTGCAGCACGCCATGCGGTATCTTCTGCACTCCTCCCCTTGCTCATACTGCACTGTGCACCCGCCCCCCGAGCATCCTCCCACCCCTCGCATCTTTGCAGAGGCACTGGCCCTGCATTCTGGCGAAGGCCGAGTAGTGGCCTATGGGTCGCCTGCCCGGCCCCTTGACCTTCCTGGCCAAAAGCACGATCAGTTCACGGACTTGGCGAGGCAAGACACTGACCACTTGGGAGAGATACAGCAGCAAGCAGAGAAGGTACTGACCAGATTCGGAGATGATGGCGAAGTGGCGAGGGTGAAAGCCATCAGGGGTGCACGTCCTCTTCTTGAACGCCTTCGAAGCCCCTTGAACCATGCCTACCGTGGGGGGGGGGAGGTGCTGGGGTGGGGGCCTGGTTGACAAACCAACTGTCTTCTCCATCATGCTCCTCCTTGCCTTCCCATGCTCCATTCCACTTCCTCCACTCATGCTCCATCTCAACCGTAAGTGAAGACGAAAAATCCTGATCCACTGGGTAGACAATGGCTTCTCCTTTCTTGCCACCTTTGAGATAAGCAAAAACTTGATTTCCAGATCCCTCAAGAGCCTCGGAGCACCAAGCCTGCCAAGATTCGCATCTGAAAGTGGATTCCTTGGGAAGGCCCCCGTCGTGGATGATAGCGCAGATGACCTCGAGCTTACCGAGGATGTCGAAAGAGGCCTCTCTGGGCGACGTCTTGAGGAAATGTCCTATCTTCCCTAGGGTCGCATGCCAGAAATCCTGCACCTCTTTCCAAAACTTGCGAAACGCCCCCCCCCCCCCCCCCCGACGAGGTAACATCGACAGGTGGTGGGCTGCATTGAAACCATCTGCGGGCAACCGGCCGTCGCTCTTTGTGATGAGGCTGCGCAACTCCCCACGCCGATTGATATCCCAGGTCATAGCTCGGTGGGGGACTGCCTTGCTGTAGTGCTTGGTAGTCAGTAGCTGCGACAGAGGCTTGGACTGGACTTCCATCGGGGTCCCTGGTCGACGACCTTTGGGGGTAGTCTGAGTGGCCTCTAAGATTTCACCCCATGCTCTGGCAGCCCAGACCCCATAGGATTCTGTCAGAAGGCGCGATCCCTGGAGCCTGCGCTCCCCATCAGCTGTCCAGGTGGCCCCCAAGTCGTCTGTGGAAGATGCCAGAAAGGCCTCGATTGGCTCGGCAATATCTTGGTAGTCTGGGTGCTGACGTTGAGGTCCGACTGCCGCCTCACAAGGGGCAACCTGATACGGTACGGGTACCGTGAGAGATACGTCGCTGATTGCTCTCTGCAACGTATGGTTGACTGCCGAGTGGGTGTGCGAGGCCACGTTGAGGTCGACCGACATCGCCGGCGCCACTCTGTCGAGAAGGGCCGACACCAGGAAGAAATCGTTCTTAGTCCTGGTATCCTTGGAGCGGTATGTATGGGCCTCAGGGGCTCGGGTGACCGAATCCAAGTCGTGGAGTGGGACGTGCTCCGAAAGTAAGGCAGGGTTCATGTTGAAATCCCCACCTACAATACTCGGGAACTTGTGCCTCTGGGCAGCATCCCCGAGAGCCTTCAAGATCCTGATGTTCTTGAGTCCCAATCTAACGCCGTCATACAAGTAGATAGACTAGAGAGCTATCGTGCCGAGTGCAGAAGTCCTGAGAAAGCATCTGACCAGCCTGGCAGGAACCATGATCGACGGCGATGGCGGCATATTCCAGATATCAAGGTGCCTCTTAGCCAGTACGAAGACCCCACCTGAGGCAAACCCAGTATCTAGCTTGATTGCAGGGGCCCCATAATACTTCCACCCTTTGGCTAAGAGTGTAGAGACCACTGCATCATACTTGCTTCCTTCTAGTAGCTTGTGCTCCTGGATGTACTCTATATCCCCTGCCACCTCTGAAGCCAACTCTGACCCAGTATGCCAAGAGTTCAGGTTGAGGGTGATGAGGAGAAGAGGCTGAGTGCTACCCCCGCGGCCGCGGGACTGTCGAGGCGGCGGCGAGCCCCCCGGCGCCTCCTGGATCAGCTCCACGATGGCTGGATCCCTGTCCTGCCTCTGGAGCTGGGGCTGCTGTTGGGGCTGCTGCAGCTGCTGCTCCCGAGGCTGCTGCTCCCGAGGCTGCTGTAACTGCTGCTGCTGCTGAAGCCCCCTTCCTAGAGCATGCCTCCTTCTTGACGTGGGGCTTCTGGGCTCCCTTCCGCACGCTTGAGGCCAAACATATCTTGCGAAGCTTGCCAGGGGAATCTTTGCCAAGACCTTGTCCCTGGGGCCCCAAAAGCGCCTGGATCTGCTGACCACACTCCTCGTCCATCTCCAAATCCTCATCGGAGTCTTCCACATGCCCTCCATCGACTGCAATGCACTCTGCTGCTGACATGGGTACTGCGGCGGCTGCTGGCATGGTACATCCTCCTCCTGGGGGCCCTCCTGGGTCTGCTGGGATCGGCGGGGTGAGCGCGCCGAGGAGGGAAAAGAACTGGTGCTCGATTTGCCCGCGAATAGTCGGATCGTGCACCACATTTCCAATTGCTTGCTTAAGGATCCCCGCATACGTATCCCCAGTCGGAGCTGCTGGAGAAGGCCCTGGACCCATAGATTCTTGAAGCTTGAGATGTACCTTGGTGCGATCCTCAGTGAGCTGAACTTGAGCTGCCTGCAAATCCTTACCCAACTGCTGCCTCCACTCCAAATGCTTTGTGATAACTTGTTCTGCTTCAATGATCTGGTCCTGAATCGTCTCGACCTCCCCTTCATATTTCTTGACCTGCTTCTCAAGCTTCTGGAGGATGGTCGAGGCCGAGGCCTGGGGCTCCTGATGGGCCTGGTGGCGTTCCAAGCCTGCGTGAGGAACCCTGAAGTAGCCTCGTCAAAACTGTTCCCCCCGCTCCCCAACTGGAAGAGGTGGTGGAGGGAGTCGTGCGGTGAGTGGCTGGGGCGGTCGCCGCGCCCCCCGCCTTTGGTCCCGCCGTCTTTTGGACGCCCGCCCTCGGAAGCTGACTGGCCCCATGCAGGCGCACCGCGATCTCCTTTCTTACCTTTGCCCTTTCCGCGAGCCCAAGGGGGCGGCGGACCCCTCCAATCCCCTCTATTGGATGACGGGGGTGGGGGACCAGGACGACCGTAAGGAGCACCGCAATGATAGCGCAATTTGCTGTGCTCCAGGTTCTTTGCACAGCCGCAGCGGCCACATGGGGGCCCGACGGTTTTCTGCTGGGCGGGGCCCCACTGGGACCCACGGCCATTCCCCTTTCCCATGTATACCTCCGGTCCTGAGCGCCAGCAGTATGGCACCCAGGAGAAGGCCCCTTGAGCCAAAATGGCGACGGAGGGTTGCATCCCCTCCTCTTGCGTCGCCTCCTCCTCCTCCTTCTCCTCCTCGTCCTCCTTCTTCTCCTCCTCCTCCTCCTCCTCCTCCTCCTCCCAAGGCCCGTAGCCGCAGGCATTTTAACCCGCGCGCGTGCGGTTGGCGTCAGCAGCCGGCCGCCATCGGCTGGCGCCGCCAGCGGCGGCGAGGTTGCGCCGCCTCGCGCCCGAACAAGCCTGGCACCGACGGGCTCGGGCGCAGCGGCAAGCGGCGCGCCGTGTCATCGCGGCGCCCTACGCCATGCTGGAGCGCCACCACAACGGCCACCAGAGTGGACCGATGAGGAGCGCCAAAGGGCAAGGGCAAGCGCAAAGATAAGTTCAACAAGGGCAAATCCTGCGGCAAACGAGTGGCAGCTCCTTGGCTCGATAGGACCATCTGCAACTCCTGCAGCTACTGTGGCCGCAACATCGACAGGGCCAAGTTGACTTGCCAGCGCTCTTGTGGCTGCGCGGCCAAGAAGCCGAAAGATTACAAGGACACGCCGGCCGACGCCACCGATGATCAGAACAGGGTGCCCGTCGCCTTTCGGGGCGTCGCCAAGAGCCCAGGGGCCCCCGGCATCGGCGACGGCGCCTCCAAGCAATTGGGCGAGGTAGCAAACGCGCTGGTACCAACGCCGCAGGAGACGGCGACGAGTACAGCAAGACAGCTGACCAACGGAGCTGAAGAGTCGAACGCGCCAGCGACCGATGCGAGTCAGTCTTCAAGGAGACGACGGACGTGAAGTTCAAGCTCGCAAGCTCGGTCAGAAGCAGAAGGAGCTGCTGGAGCACGCGGGCGCCGCGCTGCGCGCGGCGGCGGAGGTGGCCCCCCTCGCTGGGAAGCTTTCCCTTGGGGCAGCCCGCGCGAGCTCGACGCCAGATCCGTCCAACTTGCTCCAGTCGTGTAATAGACTTCGAAGGCCCGAAGGCGTTCGCGTTGGCGGAGGACCTCGACGGCGACGCCGACGACCTGGGCGCCGAGGTGCGCTCCAAGGTCGCCGAGGCGAAGAAGCGGCCCATCGAGAACTACGAGGCGAACGCAAAGGCCTACGTGCAGGGGCTCAAAGAGCTTAGGGCAGGCCCCCGAGGCCGCTAAGAAGACACGCGAGGAACGGACGCTAGCGACGAAGAAAAGGAATTCCGACGGCGGCGGGGAAGCGGCAGTCTCCCATGGCAGCGGCGACAGTACCAGCCAGAAGACTGCATTGGCGGGCCCTCTATCGCCTACGGCATCGGATGACATCATCACCTGCGCCGCGCCCTCCTCGAGAAGGGGACCGGCTCGTGGGCTTGCTCAGGGCAAAGGCAGCTTCCGCCGCAGCTGCTGGGGCCCAGTCGAAGGGCCAACCGGATTTCAAATTGGGGGGCCAGGGCGACCACGCGGGCCCCCCTGATCGCAAGACCTTAGTTAGCCCTTGCGCGGCGTCGGGCAGGATTGCGGGCGCGTTTATGGCGGTTGCTCGCGGGGGCCGCAGGCGTGGCGCCATCGCAGCTCGAGAGGCCCACCAGCTATTGCATGATATGACGGCAGCGGGGCCCGAGGTCCAGAGCGCGGGCTTCAACGCGTTTTTCTTTGGCAAGAAACAGATTATTTTAAGAGTGGCAAGGGGCCGCGAGGAGGCGCGAGGGCCAGAGTGCATTCTTGTCGGCATTCGGGGCATTCGAGCGTGCTCATCGCCAGTGACAGCATCTCGACCGACAGCGGGGCGCATGGCCGCGCTCGTTGGATGCGCGCGGCGCGCTTGCCTCGACGCGGCCCCCAATGTGCTGGGTTGTGAAGAATTCGGCCATGCAGTTGTCGACATGTACTTGGGCTGCAACAGCGGCGTCTAGGGGATCAGCGCGCGCGAGCTCGCTGCTCTGGCAGCATGTCTTCGAGCATGCCAGCGCGGTCGGAATGCCAGCCCAGAGACGCCGTGGGCTTCGTGATGGCCACCAGTAGTAGGTGGCGACGTCGCCGCAATCTCCGACGGCTAGACCTGCTGCGCCGGGAACGAGAAGAAGGGGGCGAATCCGACATCTGATCGACAACGCCCTCTTTTGCGACGAGGCGCAGGGGCGCCTCCCAGGCGCCAGCAGCACGACGGTCCATTGGAAGACAGCGCGTCTGGCAGGTAGCGCGGCTAGGAGGCACTGCGAAGCCAGTGTGTCTTTGGCGCCTTCGATTGCCAACCTCGTGCTCCCGCCAGCGCCGAAGAATAAATCCGACCCCGACGTCGCAGGACAGGAGCAGCGGCTACTCATGCATCTGGAACAGCAAAGCGACATGGAGGTCGAGGTGGCCCGCCCGCGAGGCCCGCGACATCGATGGACACGCGAACTTCAGATGGGAGTTCCCCGGCAGCCCCATATCGGCGACATCGGCAGCCGCCTCGTCGGCGCGACATGGCAGCGCCATGGGCCGCGAGGAGCGCGCCCCCTTGGGCGCGATAGACCAGCGAGGCCATGACCTCCGCGACAGTGGCCCTTGCCGCTTGATGGCCGCGGCCCCTGGCGCGGGGGGCGCGGCCAGGCAGGGGTGGGCCCCTCGCCCCCCATGTCGCCCCTCCTAGGGCGCGCCCGACTCTAGGCCACGGGGCCCCATCGGCGCGCGCGCGCGGCGAGGGGGCCCGCGACGGGGGGCCCGAGAGCATCAGTGAACCCGAGATCGACGCGCGCGGCATCGTGGATTTCTGGCTCGCAATGTGTCTGCAGGCGCGCCATCGAGAACTCTGGAGAGCTCTCGTGATTCATGATGGCGGGCGCGGCTTCCAGAGGCAACCCGTCGGCGTCGCTCTCATTCGGCAGCGAGGTGCGGTCGCTTCATCTCCGCTTGGGGAGACTCTCACCGCGCTGCTTACTCCATCGACCCCGCCGACCGGCAGAGTTACAAAGGCCGGGCGAAAGTAGATTGCTTCGCGACGGAGAGTGCAATATTTTGCACGCACAGGAAGCGATATCAGCAGCGAGGGGCATTTTGGCGGGGTCGGGCCCCCACAACATGTCGAGCACATCTGGCATTGAGGAATCGGGGCAAATGGCTCACTGGAAGACGATGCTCGGCATGCGAGACATTCCCACCACAGGTGCCAGGCTGTCGGCATCAGCTACACTGCGCAAATCCGCCGGCCCCCTTGTGGGGCCACCTGGCTGTAGGCCCGTGATTCGCAGTTTCCTGTGCCAGTCGTAGGTTGTAGTTTCCAGTGTTACAGTTCTGCTTCTTCCTGGTTACTGTAACTAGTTGACTTATTGCTGGTTATTGTAACTCGTTGATTGACCGCGCGAGGGGGGGGAGGCCCAAAGTGGCCTTATAGCGTCCCCTGGGCGCGTTGTCTGAATTGCTGGGGGGCTCGAAATCAACACCCCTCACGCAGATCCGCGGGGTCAGGGTCCAAAAACACATGGGATTTGCCACATTTCTTAAATTCGGTGCCACCCCTTACGCAGATCCGCGGGGTCAGGGTCTAAAAACACAAGGATTTGCCACATTTCTGAAATTCGGTGCCACCCCTCTCGGAGATCCGCGGGGTCAGGGTCCAAAAACACAAGGGATTTGCCACATGTTTGAAATTCGGTGTCACCTCTCACGCAGATCCGCGGGGTCAGGGTCCAAAAACACAGGGGATTTGCCACATTTCTGAAATTCGGTGCCACTCCTCACGCAGATCCGCGGGGTCAGGGTCCAAAAACACATGGGGTTTGCCACATTTCTGAAATTCGGTGCCACCCCTTACGCGGATCCGCGGGGTCAGGGTCTAAAAACATGATGGACCCACGAACCCGGAAAGGGATATAGACATGTGGAGCATGGGCACGTTTTCACGATACCCAACGGGGCAACACCTCACGAAACATCCCACGAGACACCTCACGAAACATCCCACGAGACACCTCACGAAACATTCCGCGAGACACCTCACGAAACATTCCACGAGACACCCCGCGAAACATTCCACGAGACACCCCACGAAACATTCCACGACGACAGGCAACCACTCAACCAAGGCGGTGTGGTCGTGCTGGGGAGTGGTCGTGCTGGGGTGTGGTCGTGCTGGGGGGTGGTCGTGCTGGGGTGTGGTCGTGCTGGGGGGGTGGTCGTGCTGGGGGGTGGTTGTGCTGGGGCGTGGTCGTGCTGGGGCGTGGTCGTGCTGGGGCGTGGTCGTGCTGGGGTGTGGTCGTGCTTGCTGAGGGGGTGTGGTGCGTGCTGGGGCGGGTCGTGCTGGGGTGTGGTCGTGCTGGGGTGTGGTCGTGCTGGGGTGTGGTCGTGCTGGGGGGTGGTCGTGCTGGGGGTGGTCGTGCTGGTCGTGCTGGGGCTGGGGGGGGTGGTGCGTGCTGGGGGGTGGTCGTGCTGGGGCGTGGTCGTGCTGGGGCGTGGTCGTGCTGGGGCGTGGTCGTGCTGGGGTGTGGTCGTGCTGTGGTGAGGTCGTGCTGGGGTGTGGTCGTGCTGGGGTGTGGTCTTGCTGGGGTAGGGTCGTGCTGGGGTCGGGTCGTGCTGGGGTGTGGTCGTGCTGGGGTATGGTCGTGCTGGGGTGGGGTCGTGCTGGGGTGGGGTCGTGCTGGGGTCTGGTCGTGCTGGGGTGTGGTCGTGCTGGGGTATGGTCGTGCTAGGGTGGGGTCGTGCATTTCGCTCGAGACATCCTGCCAAAATTCCAGGAAATCGTACAAAAACAAAGGAATTAGTCGAGACATCATCGAAATTCCTTCGCGCGGGGCGCTTTTCCGCGTCGCGGTCGGCTCTGCAAAACAAGCGTTTCGCTCGAGACATCCTCGGCAAACTCTGCGGAGCAAGCGTTTCGCTCGAGACATCCTCAACACACGAAAAAGTGGCCCGCACCCTGTGATTTATCGATCGGGATTTCAAAAACAAGCGTTTCGCTCGAGACATCCTCAAATTTTAATTCGCCGGCCTCCTTCGACCTCGTTATTTATCAGGGAAAAAATTCGCCGGCCTCCTTCAAGTTGGCACCGGGGGACAGGTTTACCCACTAAAAGAGAACCCTGGGCTCATGCCCTTTCCGGGAACATATTGGATTTGCAACATTTCTGAAATTCGGTGCCACCCCTCACGCAGATCCGCGGGGTCAGGGTCTAAATGCAAGGGATGTGCCCCATTTCTGAAATTCGGTGCCACCCCTCTCGGAGATCCGCGGGGCCAGGGTCAACAAACACATGGGATTTGCCACATTTCTGAAATTCGGTGCCACTCCTCACGCAGATCCGCGGGGTCAGGGTCCAAAAACACATGGGGTTTGCCACATTTCTGAAATTCGGCGCCACCCCTTACGCAGATCCGCGGGGTCAGGGTCCAAAAACACAGGGGATTTGCCACATTTCTGAAATTCGGTGCCACCCTTCACGCACATCCATCGCAAGGCGTGGTAACCCAAACTGCGAGAACTCCCTCGGCCCTTTAATCGCAAGGTGTGGTAACCAAGCCCGTAAACCATACACGTCTTACCAATCGCCAGGTGTGGTAACCCCTCTTGTGATCAGTTGGTTTTGCTGATTGCGAATCGGCTTCGCATGAAGTTTCGATACTGCTTCACGACAGCGCCAAGGCCTCATGACTTAGCTCTTCCATGGCCCATTCTCCGAGAGAGGGGGCCGGCGGCAGGGGGCGAAGCCCTTGCGGATATTGATGGAGTGACCGATCGGAATGACTTGCCAATCTGAGCGTGTGCATCATTCAGGGGATGCTGGATATGGCGTGGAAAGAATGCAGCAGCACCTTTCCGTTTGATGCCAAACACCTATCCCCAGCTTTTGTAGAGTGGCTTCCGGACCCTTCCAACGCCGAAGTGGGAGTGCCCCGCGACGTCGCCAAGACGATGCCGAGACGCCAGGGCGAACGTGCGCGCGTACGAGGTAAAGTATGACGAGACCCAACGTCGATGCCAAGACGACCCAATCTAGATAATGTTGGATGCACCTGGCACGTAAGCACGAGGATTGCATCACCATGGTTGAGGATGCGCGCGAGCACGCATTGGAGGCCTCATTTGTTTCTTGTTCTTGGGCGCTGGAGGGCTTGGACTACTCGCTGCGCTGCTCTCCAGACCGAGGCAAAGGCGTCGGTTGGCGAGCTCAGATCTTTGGGGGGTTTCAGGGACTGGGCGACAGCAGTTCGCCCGGCTATGGCAGCTTCAGAGCACCATTGCCCCTGAGGACGACCGAGCTCTTGGACTACCACCCCAAAGATGCGCAGGGCCCGGGAGAAGTTCACGAGGCCCACCGCGGGGAAGTGAGCCAGGATAGCGGGGCGATTTGGGGCGCGGCGCTCGCTGGCGCCAGCGGCTTGAGAGGGGCGGCGGCGCGCGTCTTGAGAAACGAGATCACGCGCGCCACGGGCGTCGTCGACGCCGAGACATTGGCGGCCGCCCGGGGCCGCCCGCCGCCTTTACTACGCACTGGATCCTCTCATGGCTATCTACGCCAGCCGCCGCTCATGGTTCCCACCGTGCGCGCTGGGGCCAGGGTGGCACCGTCGCATGTTCCCGAAGGCTCCTCCGACAATCTCGATGCCATGGATTTCAGATGTTGGTCGGGCGCTCGCCGGTCGCGGGCCCCGGGGGCGCGGGCATTTCGGCCCGCGCCGCCGCGTGCCAGATCCCGCGCGGGATGCGCTGCCAGGTGCGCGCAGAGATGCCCCGGGCTTGGTTCAACGACGCAGAGCTGAACTCGACGGGCAGCAGACTGGCCACTGGCCGCCCCGGCGATTGCCAGCCATCGAAGCCATCGTGGAGCGCGACAGGTGTTTCGCCGAGCAGGGCTGGGAGATGGCGGACACAGACAGTCGTCGTCAGATCGCGACGCGCAATGTCGAGAAGGGGGCCCAGGACCTCCTGGGAGCCGCGGTCGATGCCGCGCGCGCGGCGCGAAGAGTTGACCGCGCAGGTCAAGCCGCGCGAGCCCGCCCGACGCACTCCAACGAAAGAAGTCCGCCGGTTAGAGGGCGGGCGATCAAAACCAAGCTTCGCAGACTGACTACGCGGGCGGCGCCGTCGAGATCTGGCGGCGCAGGGGCCCGCGGCTTCCTCCCGCTACGACGCGAAGTTCCACGGATTGCCCTCCGCAGCTGCGCGGCAGCGGAGACCTGCCGCCGGGGCTCTGGACGATCATTCGCCGGGCAGATGCTTGTAGACAAGCCTGGACATCGAGCGGGCAGGCCCCGCCGCCGGCGCCCTCGAAGGCCCGTTCGCGACATGGGTCGAGACGCGGGGCCAAAGACTTGACCGAGCGATGGGGCCCGCCGCGCCTGGCCCAACATCCACCAGCTCCCCGCAGGCGCTCCGCGCGACCGCTGGAAGCAGGCGGGGGCTCTCATCGGCAGCCTCATTTTGGCGCTGAGGGGCGTCCGATGCGACCCGCGCTTGCCTCGCCGGTGGCTCGGCCCTGGCGGCGACGAGCTGCAGATAGGCGAGGGCGAGGGCGATCGCAGGAGATCCATCAGATATCACCCATGCATTAATGGGGGGGCCAGCAACCCATGCTGTGGCAACAGGCATCCCAACTCTAGCAGGGAGCCGGCATGGGCGGCGGAGTCGACGCCGCAGATTTGAAAATACATGCACGCCAGCTGAGGAAATAAGGCGATCACAGAGAAACAGGAAACTTGCACGCGGCACCCGGTGCCGCCATGTGGCCCCCTGCTCGGAGACTTGTTTTGGGACGAAGCGAATGAGGCACGCGTGCGTGGTGAAGGCGCGGGCGATCGCCATCGCATCTGGGTGAATTGCTCACGGTGCCAAGATCATAAGGACTACGCCGTCAGTGAAGCTCCGCGCGTAGGCGCCGCTGAAGGAGCCATAATTGCGCCCTGCTTTTCGTTTCGCGGGCTTTGCCCGGGGGCTGGGTTCATCCTACCAGCATGCGCGACCGCAAACAGACCAGCGAGCACCAGCGAGTTGGAGAACATCGACCGCATCACCACGCCCGACGGCCACGCAGTCGTCAGCACAGGCTGCAGCGGAGGGGCCCAATCCAGCGACCGACGTTATCGCAGATGTGGTTCTGCTTCGCCATTATCGACTCTTTGAACGACCAAAGAGACCTTCGCACAGTCCAACCGGGACCCCTTTACCAGGGCGCAGGCAAAAGAGCAGCCGTGCAGAATCATGGGCCATCTTTCAAGCGTTGACGGCAGCTGGAGGTGAGCTCATCATGTGTACATATTCGGAAATGGCGATCCATGGCTGGCAGAACGGACATCATCCCAAACTTGGGCAAAAGAGGGAAATTGTCGACACTTGGGACCAGCTTTCAGACGCCATGGGAGATCGTTGGCCACTTGAGCAGAACCAAGATGACATTTTGCGCTTGTACCACATCAACAATCGTATGAGTGCAGAGGAGGCGATTGCTCGAGCAGTGTGCCAACAGGTGTGGTTGGGCAATTTGCTGACTGACGAACTGGTTCGCTCCGCGGCGATTGCCCACGACATCCCCAAGACGCAGATGAAGTGCTTCAAGTGCATAAGCGCTGCGCAAGCGTTGGTGTAGAGGAGGACCATCCGCCCCCACACCGACGCCATCGAGATAGAAAGCCAGGCAATCGTCGGAGAGGGAGCCCGAGAAACGAGTCAGAGAAAGCAAGCTACTAGTGAAATGAGTGCGTCCTTCACTTCTAGCTTCCACAACTTCCGCACTACAATCAGAGGGACCGTTCCATACATATAGGTAATAGTTCACTTCGCTCCTCACACACTACGCACTTCACCGGCACCTCAGCCTCTGGTGGTGCACTAGATGCGGTCGTCGTGCTAAAGCTACGGACGGGGGAATTACCAAGAGGCTTTCTGACGATTGCGACCCCCCAACAAACAGTCGGCGTGTGATTGCATGACCTTTTCAGGTCAGATCCCTGTCGCATCAAGCCTCTGGAGGCCTCGGGGCCCATGTGGTTTCATCGCTGTCTCGTCGTGCGATCCCTGGCTTCGTCGTGGCTGAATTTTCCAGAATTCGTTTTTTCCTCCTCCTCCTCCTCCTCCTCCTCCTCCTCCTCCTCCTCCTCCCTCCCTCCTCCTCCTCCTCCTCCTCCTCCTCCCTCTCCTCATACCTCATCATCTCCTCTCCTCCTCCTCCTCCCTTCTTCCCTCCTCCTCCTCTCTCCTCCTCTCCCTCCTCCTCCTCCTCCATCCTCCTCCCCCTCCTCCTCCTTCCTCTCTTCATCATCCTCCTCCTCCTCTCTCCTCGTCTCCCTGCCTCTCCTCCTCCTCCTCCTCTCCTCTCTCCTCACCTCCTCCTCCTTCCTCTCTATCCTCCTCCTACTCTCCTCCTCCTCCTCCTCCTCCTCCTCCTCCTCCTCCTCCTCCTCCTGCCCCCCCCGAGGAAACGGGTGTCCCTGGACGAGGCCGCGCCCGCGGCGCCCCCCAATTCTCCGCCTGGCCCGGACGCCGCGGCCGGGCTCCGCACGCCCGGCGCGGACTCCTCCGCTGGCCCCGCCCCGGGCGCCGCCGCCACCCCCCATCAGAGGAGGAAAAGGGACCCCTTAGTTCGATGCTCGTTTTGGGGACCTTTCTGGGGCCTACATAAGGGATCTGTTCGACTCAAGTTCGACTCCAGTTCGACTCAACTTCGACTCAACTTCGACTCAGGTTCGACCCAGGTTCGACTCAAGTTCGACTCAGGTTCGACGCGGGTCGACGGACGTCCGATGCAGCTTCGACGAACGAGTGGAGCGAGTGGCTCCAAGAAGGTCCCCAGAACGAGCGTCTAACGTTAGAGACTGTTTTTTGCTTAGGGTCTGGCGATAGCCCGGGTCATCGGGCTTTGCCCCCCCTCCCCCCCCCAGGATCACCGAACCTTGTCGGTTGTGAAGGTCCGGGGTGGGGGGGCGCGGGCATATGCAGGGCTGCCCACAGCGCGAAGGTTGAGTTATCGGCCGGCCCCCTCCTCCTCCCCCCCCCGGGATAACCTGGGTTAACCATCGCCGGTTCAACAAAAATCGGTCTCTTGCCTCTGCCTCGTTCTCGCCTCCTGGGGGGCCTCCTGGGAGGCCCTCGTCGCCGCCGCTGGATTCGCCACGAAGTCCTTCGGTCCGAGCGCACCCCGGGAGAGGTCCGTGGAGCCTCGGTATCGGCACCCCCTGGGTTCCCCACTGGGATCGATTGGTCGCTTGGTATTTGGTTGGCTTGGGTATAATAAGTTTTAAAGGCGTTGGGTCGGTTACCTAACCTACTTATGAAGCGCGTTATCGGGGAGCAGCTTCTGCTGTTTCTAACGTAGTTTTATCCATTATGGCCGAACCGCCTAAACTGTTTATCAGAGTTTCAGTAATCAGGACAGGCGGCGGCTTAACCTGGTTATATGTTCTTGCCAAGCGCTGCAAGCGCCGACAAACAGCGCGGATTTGTTTTGCAATCGGCGTGTTTTTTTGTTTTTTGGTTTGGTGGCGATTTGTTTTTGGCGATGCATAATTGTACATGTTCTTGCTATTCATCGCTTTCGGATAGCATGCAGAACAAATGCGCGCGCATATAAAACGTTTTGCTTTCCATGTATGCGTTCACGCGCACTTGCACGGCCTTATGGTCTGAGGGCATGATGGTCTCAGGGTCTTATGGCCTTAGGGCCTTATGGCCGTAAGGTATTAGAGCCTTAGGGTCTTATAAGGCCTTTTACGGTCATATGGTCTTATGGGGCATTTGCGTCTTAGGGTCGTCGGGCCTTAGGGCGTTAGGGCCGTATGGTCTCACGGTATTATGGCATTAAGGTCTTAGGGTATTCGGTAGGGCCTCAGGGTCTTAGGATCTTAGGCTTTTAGGGCCTTAGGGTCTTAGGGCGTTAGGGCGTTAGGGCAGTCGTGCCTTAGGGCCCTATGGTCTCAGGGCCTCCTACATGGTCTGATGGTCTCGGGGCCTTCGGGCCCTAGGGCCTTATGGCCTTAGGGTCTTTGGACCTTGGGGTACTAGGGTCTACAGGGCCGTAGGGTATTAGTGTCATATTGTATTACTGCCCTAAGGCCTTAGTGTCTTATGGTCGTAGTTTCTTAGGGTCATAGGGTATTCGGGCCTCAGGGTCTCAGGGTCTCAGGGTATAGGGCCTTATAAGACCGTTGGACATTAAGGCATTAGGGCCGTTCGGATCTTAGGGTCTCAAGGTCTGATGGACTTACTGCATTAACGTCTTAGGGTGTTACGGTCTTAGGTCGGGTCTTTGCGATGCATTGGCTTAGGATCTTAGGGTCTTCAGGCCATTGGGTCTCAGGGTCTCAGGGTCCTATAGGGTCTTAGGGTATCAGGGCCTTTGGGTATTAGGGTCTAAGGGCCTCAGGGCCTTGGGGCATTCGGGCCGTATACGGCCTTAAGGTATTAGGGTATTAAGGCCTTGGGGTATTAGGGTATAGTGGCTTAGTGCATTATGGTATTAGGGTCTTAGGGTCGCACGGTCTTAGTGTAGTATGGTCTTAGGGTCCATGGTCTTAGGGTCTTAGGTCGGGTCTCAGGGTCGCATGGCCGCAGGGTCATAGGTCGGCCCCCAGAGCCCCCCCTGAGGCACCCAAAACGCCCGAGAGCCCCCCTGTGCCGCCAAGGGACTGGGGAACTGATCCCTCCGTAGCGGGCGGCACGCCCATGTCGCCCGTTCATCTTCTTCCTCCTCTTCCTCCTCCTCTTGATCTTCCCCCTCCTCCTCATCATCATCATCATCATCGCCCGTGCCCTTCCTCCACCATCCATCCACCCATCCCCCTCATTCGCCTCCTCCTCCTCATTCGAACAGTTCGGCTGTCCCCATATTTGCTCCCACACTTCCCTCATGGCATCAACGCGCATGGGCGTCGTTTCTGGACGGGCGAGTGGGGGCGCGCGAAGCGCCAAGAATATCCAGCGCGGCTGGGGGAATCCATAGTGCGGGCGCAGCTGGGGCCCAACGCGCGGCCGCGGAGGCGCTCCCCTAAAAGGCAGGGGGGCGGCGGCGATTCGCCGCAGGCGTCTTCGAAGGGAGCGATGGCTTGCTTCTGCACAGTCCAACGGGGAGGTACCATCCGAACAGTCCTGGCTGACAAACGCAGTTTGGCTGAGTGCGCGCCTGTGTCGCACCGCGACGTGGCGCTCAAGAGACGGCACCGAGCCTCTCTCTTGTTGGCACGAGCACCTCTGAGACCTGACCAGCCCTAGCGAACATGATGGACCCACGAACCCGGAAAGGGATATAGACATGTGGAGCATGGACACGTTTTCATGATACCCAACTGGGCAACACCTCACGAAACATCCCACGAGACACCTCACGAAACAGCCCACGAGACACCTCACGAAACATTCCACGAGACACCTCACGAAACATTTCACGAGACACCCCGCGAAACATTCCACGAGACACCCCACGAAACATTCCACGACGACAGGCAACCACTCAACCAAGGCGGTGTGGTCGTGCTGGGGAGTGGTCGTGCTGGGGTGTGGTCGTGCTGGGGGGTGGTCGTGCGTGGTCGTGCTGGGGGGGTGGTCGTGCGTGCTGGGGCGTGGTCGTGCTGGGGCGTGGTCGTGCTGGGGCGTGGTCGTGCTGGGGTGTGGTCGTGCTGTGGTAAGGTCGTGCTGGGGTGCGGTCGTGCTGGGGTGTGGTCTTGCTGGGGTGGGGTCGTGCTGGGGTGTGATCGTGCTGGGGTGGGGTCGTGCTGGGGTGTGGTCGTGCTGGGGTGTGGTCGTGCTGGGGTGGGGTCGTGCTGGGGAGTGGTCGTGCTGGGGTGTGGTCGTGCTGGGGTGTGGTCATGCTGGGGCGTGGTCGTGCTGGGGTGGGGTCGTGCTGGGGTGGGGTCGTGCTGGGGTGGGTTCGTGCTGGGGTGCTCCGCACCCTGTGATTTATCGATCGGGTCGTGCTGGGGTGTGGTCGTGCTGGGGTGTGGTCGTGCTGGGGTGTGGTCGTGCTGGGGTGTGGTCGTGCTGGGGTGTGGTCGTGCTGGGGTGTGGGTGGGGTGGGGTCGTGCTGGGGGGTGGTCGTGCGTGGTCGTGCTGGGGGTGGTCGTGCTGGGGTGTGGTCGTGCTGGTCGTGCTGGGGCGTGGTCGTGCTGGGGCGTGGTCGTGCTGGGGCGTGGTCGTGCTGGGGTGGTCGTGCTGGGGTGTCGTGCTGGGGTGTGGTCTTGCTGGGGTGGGGTCGTGCTGGGGTGTGATCGTGGGGTGGTCGTGCTGGGGTGTGGTCGTGCTGGGGGGTGTCGTGCGGGGGGTGGGGGCGTGGTCGTGCTGGGGCGTGGTCGTGCTGGGGGGTGGTCGTGCTGGGGGGGTGGTCGTGCTGGGGGGTGGTCGTGCTGGGGCGTGGTCGTGCTGGGGCGTGGTCGTGCTGGCGTGGTCGTGCTGGGGTGTGGTCGTGCTGTGGTGAGGTCGTGCTGGGGTGTGGTCGTGCTGGGGTGTGGTCTTGCTGGGGTAGGGTCGTGCTGGGGTCGGGTCGTGCTGGGGTGTGGTCGTGCTGGGGTATGGTCGTGCTGGGGTGGGGTCGTGCTGGGGTGGGGTCGTGCTGGGGTCTGGTCGTGCTGGGGTGTGGTCGTGCTGGGGTATGGTCGTGCTAGGGTGGGGTCGTGCATTTCGCTCGAGACATCCTGCCAAAATTCCAGGAAATCGTACAAAAACAAAGGAATTAGTCGAGACATCATCGAAATTCCTTCGCGCGGGGCGCTTTTCCGCGTCGCGGTCGGCTCTGCAAAACAAGCGTTTCGCTCGAGACATCCTCGGCAAACTCTGCGGAGCAAGCGTTTCGCTCGAGACATCCTCAACACACGAAAAAGTGGCCCGCACCCTGTGATTTATCGATCGGGATTTCAAAAACAAGCGTTTCGCTCGAGACATCCTCAAATTTTAATTCGCCGGCCTCCTTCGACCTCGTTATTTATCAGGGAAAAAATTCGCCGGCCTCCTTCAAGTTGGCACCGGGGGACAGGTTTACCCACTAAAAGAGAACCCTGGGCTCATGCCCTTTCCGGGAAAAAAGAAATGCACGGATCCAAAACGCAGGCCGAATCAAGAAGTTCGGGGGATTCCCGAACGACGCAATTGACTTGCCGAGAGCTGGAGTGCAACACAGTCCACCTAGAAATGCAACACAATAGCCTGTCTTGCACCTTTGCGTGAAAATAAAGCTGTCCGTAGCCAACTCCACCGCCCTGGACGCGATAGCAGACCGTGTCTCCGCGCTGGACTATCCTGGACCGAATATACGCCGCTTTCGACGTCAGAATGCTGGCACTGACAGGCAGAGACAACTCCGAACGCAACGCACGCTCCATCTTCTTGCTCGCCGTTCTCGGCTCAAGAAGATCAGAATGAACCAACGGATTGCGCAAATCGTAAAGGTGTTGAGCTGCCGCCTCCTCAAGGAGGGACTTGTTGAAAGACTTCGTGTTATGATGGCTATCAGAGAAGCGCTTGAGGACTCTGTGCTTCCTCTCGCAGAGGAAGCATCCCAACAGGAGCCCATGCTGCAAAAACTGGCGAGGCAGATGTATCGACCAATGGTGCTTCGGCTTCCAAAGGTCTTCACCCCATGCGCGGAGGTGCGCATTCAAAAACTTAAGTATTGCGATGCCCAGCATCACTGGATCTACAATCCCTGCGTTGGCGACGCTGAGGAGCTCGACGACGTCGCACAGGAGCAGCGCGCTCTCGATTTGCTCGGGGTACAACCCTGTAGGCGCAACGACGTCCCGAAGAAACTTCGATATCACTTGGCATGATGACATCTGCTCTGACGCGCTACCGCCTGGTGAAAAGGTCTTGTTGCCCTTGCAAAGTTTCTTGGCGTGCGCATGCGCGCCTGGCCAAACCCACTGGCTCAAATATGCATCCCAAGCTTCGCCTCCGAGGCTGGCATTCTTCAGCAGGCTGGAGAGAGCGCGCAATTCTGTGATGTAGATGCCGTCGACTAAGAAGATGTGCATCCAGTCCCACGCCCACACACTAATAAGCCCTAGGTTGAGCGAGCAGTCCTGTAAGACCCCAGTTGGGAAAAAATTGAACCCCAATAAAGTTTGCTTCTCGCCGAGGCTCCCTGGGTCGTTGGCCGCGACTTCGGCTAATCGGAGTTGGATGGCCCGCACGGAATCGTCATCGTGATAATCGAACAAGCTCATGTCGACCGTGGTTGAGCTCCGCAAGTACCCGCTGGGGTCAGGTAGTAGAGACGAGTTCTTGGCCAGGATGTTCTTGCACATCACGCACACCTTATGTCCCCCACTGCCGATGCAGTGGGTTGCGAACTTGTGGGCCCGCTCGTCCTGCAGCATGATGGCCACAGTCCCGACGAGGAGGCGAGGCTGCTGCTCACCTGGCATCGCGAAAGCAATGCCTGAGCGAAGGTCGTGCCCAGTGGGTGCGCCGAGGAAGAACTTCAGCACGTGCTTGAACATCTCGGAAAGACCTCCCGCGAGCGAGTCGCACTCTTTCGAAGTCAACGTAGAAACAGTCATCCAGCACAACTCGTTGCACAAGGCCTCTAATGGGAACTGCTTCACCGTCCAATATATAGTCTGCAATTTTCTGTCGTTGCAATCCCCCAGGGGGTTCCCTGGGGTGACTTCGTCTGAGTAGACGATGACGTCCAACCTGCCATTCGAGCGGTCCAGCGTGCTTTGCAAGAGGTCCTTGAAAGAGCACGATTCCTTGCACGCTATCTCGAGCCAGGCAAACGGATGTTGCACCCATATCTCAACAGGTTCCCCATCGGACGAAACAACAGATACCTTCTGCACCAAAGAACCAAATTGCGAGGACTGCCGACCGACTGATTCTCTTTCCTTCCGCTGCGCAAACGTGCTGAATGCGTCGGGCAGGCCCTCATCATTCAGCTTCCTCAGAAGCTTGGAAAGAGCATTCTGGGTAACGAACGAATCTCTCGCAAGATCCCCCAAGCGCGATCTCTTCGCGGTGTGGGTCATGAAACGTGGGCCAAAATGGCTAATACTGCATGCGTGATGTTGCTTCCGCGTTGGCAACTGATGCATCGCGTATAATACGCCAAATGGGTTGCACCATGTATATTGCACCACATAGGCGGCACCGCATAGAGTAGACCACAAGAGTGCACCACACATATTGCACCGCATAGATTGCACCACATAGGTTGCACCACGCCACCTAGATTGCACCGCATAGGCGGCACCACATAGATTGCACCGCATATGTTGCACCACGTAGATACACGAATTGAAGCCCCCGCTAGCTAATGCAGAGCTCTGCGGGAGCTGTCGGAGGCTCCCTGGGCCCCAACGCTATCATCCAGCCTGGGAGGGACCAAGAAAGCCTAGGAGGAACCCTATGAGACCCCTTGAGGAACCTTCCCTCGTTCGGTCGTCGGGTGACCCTCTGAGACCCTTTGGGGAACCATATGGGGCCCCTTGGGGAACCCTATGAGACCCTCTCGTTGCTATAGTTTCCCTCCTCTACCCTCCCCCGTTCGGTCTTCGGGCATTTCGCCGAATCTTTAGCAGACGAGGCAGGTGCGCTGGGAGCACAGAGCTGTGTCAATAGCCAGCTGCGCTGCGATCAACTACAGCGGCGAGCGTTGAACAAAAACTTTATCATCGTCGATGTCGTCGTCGTCACCTTGGACGCTCTTGTGGCCGAAAAGGCTATAGCCTTTTCGGCCACGGCGAGGACCCTCGCACTCGTGGCATCTATAGATGCTACGAGTGCGAGGGTCCTCGTCGTGCGTCGTCGTCGTCGTCGTCGTCGTCGTCGGCGTCGTCAGGCTCTGCACCTAGTAAGGCACCCACCCAGGAGGGGGCGCGCCCATGACCTTTGCCACGGGCATCGGCGCAACAGAAACGACCTGCACCGACGCAGATTTAGACACAGCGGGCGAAATCATGTGCTGGGGCGGCGGCTGCATCGGCTGCCTCGGGCCACCAACACTCCCAACACTATGGTTTGGAGTCCCTGGGATCGACACGTTCCCGCTCGTTGACGGGATGTGCGGGTCGCAGCCGCCGCCCCTCGTGCAACCGCCGCCCTTGCCGCCCATGTTCATCATGCCGTCCATGTGCATCATGCCGTTGCCGCCGCCCGTGTTCGTCATGCCGATGCCGCCCATGTGCGCCGTGTTGCTGCCGATCCCCTTGCCGCCGCCCATGTGCATCATGCCGATGCCGCCGCCCATGTGCATGTCGCCGCCGCCGCCGCTCGCGACCGTGTGGTAGCAGCCGCCGCCTGCGTCGATCACGCCCGCCCTGGCGAAAGCAAGCGGCGGCGTCGTGGGCGCGGGAAGGACGCGGCGCCGCCCGCCGATGCCGCCGCCGACCACCGAGCCACCGATGCAGCCGCCGCCCGCCGTGCCACAATCGGGGAATGGAAAGGGCAATGAAACTGTCGTCGATGATGTCGGCCCTGGCACAGTGAACCTCTGGGCACCGTTGGGATGCCTATAATATCAGCCGCAGCCTGCGACGCTGCCCTAGCGTGCAATGAGGGGCCGCGAACCGAGTGAGGGGTGTGCCGACAATACACACGCATGTTGTTGCATATCTTCCCCCAGAGTCCCGACCCGCCCCCAGAGTTCAGAGCTTTTCGATGAGCCCCCTAGAGATCCCCAAAGGCCCTGCGGGGGGGCGGAATGCCGAAGGCCCCTGGAGATGACGCCCATTACAGTGTTGGATTCGTGGGCCTCCCAGCCAGTGTTGTCCGCCACGGACTGCGCCATGGAGCTCAATTGCGCCAAAAACTCCTCTCCGCACCTCGACATGAGTCCAGCCGACCGCTTGAATCTGGAATAGGATCGCGGCTCGAGAGCAAACCTGGCTACGGATGGACTGGCGTGGGCCAACCAGATCACCTAGGATAGCGTGCCCTAGATAACCCAAGGTTGCCTTATCTATGGCCCCACGGTTGCCAGGATAGCCTAATAGATAACTCTCTTGAGCGATGTATTCAGACAGCTCTACGATTTCCCTCGATGCCAAAAACATACGTGTACTGCCCACGTTTACCCCCATACCCCAGATAGCCACATACCCTAGATACCCCCATACCATAGCCGACCCTTGATAGCCCCATGCCCTAGATAGCCCTATACCCTAGATGCCCTAGATAGCTCCATACCCAAGATGGCCCAATACCCTAGATAGCCTCATACCCTAGACAACACAATCCACCGAGCCCGATGTATGCACCTGCTCGTGAGAACGAAACTCGCGCCAGCTCTATAGGTCCCCCGACTAGCACTACCCCAATAGACATATGTACTCGCGCTGGCGGCTTCCAGCTGTACATGTGGGAGGGCTCGAGCTGATCGGTATACCCCGTGCAGTCGCGTCGAATTCGTTGATGTAGGGTCCCATTCTGGGCACGTCGGCCCTGCTTAAGAGAAAAGGTATCGGAAATGATAGCGGTCCAAAACAACATACCGATCCGCTCGATCCCTTCAGTATGCGCTCTCCTAGTCGTGGTGCTTATCCCACGCGGCCTTGGCTTTAGCCCAGGCATGGCGGCCAGCAGCCTTAGCCACCGCTGCAGAAGCTTTCTTCTGCAATGCCATATTCTCAGCTCCACGGAACGCACGAGTACAGAAAGCTCCCGAGGTGCGCCCCTTGACATCCTTGGGCATCAGGAGGGTCTTGAGGTTGAGGTTCAAGCTCGCAACGGCCCCCTCGTAGGTGTTGGCGCCTTTGGGACATTGCAAGATAAGCTCGGCTGCGCAAGACGCGGGGTCTTGCCGAGGGGGAAGGGGGGGCGTGAGCGAGTGGAGGTCCGATTGCTTTGTGTGTTTACATGTATACGACAGTGCAGATGTATAAGTGCGTGTGCTGTGTATGTGCATGTACGGGCATTTGCATGAGCTGGTGTATGTGCATCCGTAGACGCGCGGTGATATACGCACGTGTCGATGCTCACGTTTACGTATACGTGCACGTACGCGATGAAAAAGCAGCCGCCACTACAATCGAACTGCGAACGCAAGTGGACGCTGGCCCCGCGTGCAGCATTATATTGATATATATATATATATATATATATGTGCACGTATATACGGCTCCGAATATGCGGGTGTGCATGCGTATGTATATACGTGGTGTCCAGTAGCCTGGCTGAGCAAGGTTCGCAGACCAAGTACGTTCAGAACCACGCCCAATGTGGTTTACCCTTCGCATTGTAGCATGTATCATTCGTGATGTTGTTTTCACACAGTGTTGCGTTCTATGTTTTTATTATTGTTTGACGTGCTGAACTCGCCCAGCCACCCCACGTAAGTGCGGGGGGAGGGGGCGTAAGTAATCGTAGGCAGTGAGTTCTGATATGACAGGGGGCGGGTTGGAACACAAAAGCGCCTGCTTGTGCCCCCTTGTTGCACTTGACAGTGTCCTTGGTGATGGACGCCTTGACGCCCTTGCCCTTGCCCTTGCCCTTGCCCATGCCGCGCCCCTTGCCCTTCCCCTTGCCCGCGTGCTTGCCGCGCACCGCGCTGCCCTCCGTGCCGTTCGCCTTCTGCGCGTCGGCCTCAACCTTGGCGGCGGCCTTCGCCTCCGCTTTCATGACCTTGGAGTGCGCAGCCGCCTGCATCATCTTCTTCTCAAGCTCCACGGCAGGGTTCGGCGGCGCCCCCGAGTGGTCGGCAGCGCGCGGGTCCGCCGTCAGGGCGACGCCAGGGACGCCGACGGCACTGCCACCTGCATCATCACCGCCTACCGCGCAGTCCTCGATGGCTATCCGATGCTCAGCTGGGGGTGCATCCGCGTCAGCGTGCGGAGCGTCAGGAAGAGGGATACCACCGCGGGCCCTAGGCCTGAAAGTGGCGAGGTCGACACCAGGCGCGCGTGCACCACCGCCGTCGCCGCCCATCATATATGGCATCATCCCGAAGCCTTGCATCAACATGCCAGCCGCCTGCAGCATCGGCATCATCCGCACGTCGAGGTTCGGTGGCATCGACGTGGGCCACTGCTGCTGCGGGCTGCCAGCGAGGGCCAGTTGCTGAGGTAGTTGCCTGAGCGACGGCGCGGCGCGAATGCTGCAGTGGGTCTTGCGGTACGCCATCCCCTGCGCGTTAGGGTGCAAATCGACAGCAGGAAGAGGCGGGTCGATTGGCATGTCCCCCTGATAAGCGAACTCCTTCAGCTGATCCGACAAGTTCTCGGGCCCCCCCACCACAGTCACGTGTGGAAAGGGATGCATCCTCATCTTAACGAGGTCGACACACTTCACATGCGCCCGAATGTCCTTGCAGAGCTGGACCTTCTCCTCAGCTGAGCGTGCATGCGAGCTGGGTGTAGTCGCCACAATGATTGCACCGCACCGTTTGAGCACGTCCTCGGGCGGGCATGTGAGCCCGACCATCCACAGGCGATTGCCCATGACCTTCGCCTTGAGGTCCCACGAAGCGTCGGCGCTCTGGAAGCACTCCCAGTCCTTGGTGTTGAACAGCCTGTGCACCGAGGTGCAATGCTGCTGGGCCCTGAACCGCCCAGCGCCCCTAGGAGCAGCGGCTGCGGTAGAGATTGCGGTCGCCAGCGTGACTTTCTGGGCGTCGGCCCAGGGGCCAGCGGAGATCTCGGTCGTCACGGCAGTCGCTTGCGGTAAGGTCAGCGCGCCAGCCTGCGTGATCGAGGCGACAATCGCTGTCACCTGAGCCGACAGCAATGCATCGCGCCCCAGGCCAGCCCCCGCTTGAGCGGCCACGAAGGCAACCCGCGACCTGATGCCAGCCACGAGCTGGGCAGCAACATCGACGCCCGCGGCGCCCGCTGCCATGGCGAGCGCTCGCTCCCAGCGAACACTGCACAGCGAGCGCTGCGCTGACCAAGAAGCCCAGGATACCTCAAGCGTCACTCGAGCCAAAACGGCTGCGAACAGCGTCGGCGCAGTCGGTGCCGTCGTCGGGCGGCGTTGCGGACTGCCGAGCGGCCTGACAGGGCGCGATCGAGCAGACTCAAACCGATCACGCTACTCAAACGCTCGTATGTTTGAGGCTGCCCTGGAGGGCTCGAACACCTGGGTCGAGGTTGCCCTGGGAAGTTCGAACACTCGTTCGAGGCTGCCCTGGCGGGGTCGCACAACTGTGCGATGATCAATATGATTCCAAGTTGTCGTAAACTGGACACAGGTGTTCGAGGCCGCCCTGGCGGCCTCGAACAACTGTACGAGGCCGCCCTGGCGGCCTCGAACATGTGTACCGGAAGGCCAGACCCGCAACTGAAACCTACATGAAGGTGAGGATGAGCTAATGATGAGGTGAGGATGAGGTGAGAATGAAGTGAGAATGAGGTGAGAATGAGGTGAGAATGAGCTAGTGATGATGATTGTGATGATGACCACGATGATGTTATCCGAGACGTGAGTAATCGACATACTCGAGTTGCCTACTGGGCACACTCACCATGTGCCGCTGTGCGCCCCCGTGCACGCAGCCCCATAGCTTGCAGCGGACACAGCGCACGAGCCCCAAAACAGTCAGCACCGCCTCTCCACGACGCGCGCAGCAACTACGTCGGGTTACGACCGCTGCTGTCACACACCAGCGCTGAACGAATTCACTCGGCATCTCGCTCCTGGCTGTCTGCATCTACGCACTCCTCGACGTGGTGCTGTAGGTAGAACTCCTCGACGACCTTTGCCATCTTGTTCACCTTCTCCTGGAACTCTGCGAAGCTGCACGTGCCCCTGGCGACCTTCATCGATTTCACTTTCCAGCTGTCTCCGTCGAAATAGAACGATCTGACACTAGAGCGAGACTTGACCCAGAAAACGTGTTCCTCCTGGACGGTAGGCGTCGGATCGTCGCCATATTGACCCTCAAGTTGCTCAGGCTCAGAGGCGAGTAGTGCGATGGCTTTATCCGTGAGCTCGATGACGAGCTTGCTCCTTTCGGTCGCAGACGCCAAGACTTTCACCGTGACAGGAGCGCCGCCTTGCACCGCGGCAGTAACGGACATCACTTGATCGATCTCATCGAGCATCTCTTTCTTAGCCCTCTTTGGTAGGGGGCCCGAGCCAGGGCTATCGGAGTCAGCCAGCAATGGGTCATTCTGCGTTGCGAGCTCTGACATAAGTTTGCCGCACTGCATATTGCGTAGCTTGATAAGCTCGTCGAGCATGGCGAAGTTGTCCCCAATCACGTGACTGCACATCTTGCTCTGGCGATCTATGGCCACGAACTCCTGGCCGTCCACGGTGACGACCTTGGCGAACCACGCCTTGGCGATGATCACCTCGTCCTCGGCGCAAATGGCAGCGAAACCTGTCGCGATGCAGGGCATGGCTGTCAGCGCTCGCGCGCTCTGCGAGGATAGGCACGGCGCCGATAAAGTGAGAGCAGCACTTGCTCGAGCCAATAAGGCCTGTTATCAAATTGCCCGTCGGCTCGTCTGCAGACAGGCCGACGGGCCCGAGCGGTCTTACGCAGTCCCTTGGTGCACTCGATTCTCAACTACAGCGGTGCCCAATCGGTGCCCTCGCGACTGGGCTGCATATGGGTAGCGGGTGGGCCATGTCATGAGCTTATGCGTACGTATGTGCATGCACGTGTGCACGCGCGCGTGCACGCGCGCGTGCACCGCGTGACTGTGCACATGCAGCGCCACATCCAGATGGGGCGCCCCTCGCTCTTATCGAGCTCGGCCATGGCTATGAGTATAGCTAGACAGTTGACACAACAAACACTTCCCATAAACAGTTTGGGAGGGGGGGGCCACGGCGAGCTCGAGCTCCAGAAGGGGGGGGATGGGGGAGCCCTGAGGGGAGCCAATCGGGGCCCCGTTGAATCGCATATCACAGCATAGCGTAGCATATCGTTGCAGGACATAGCGTGACGTAGCGCATAGCGTAACATCATATTTGGGGCCACGTCAGTCAGTTCAGTTGAGCCCGCCAGTCAGCCAGTGAGTCCGTCAGTCCAGCCAGTCAGTCAAGTCAGCCAGTCAATGCACCAGTCCAGTCCAGCCAGTCAGTCAAGTCAGTCAGTCAGTCAGTCAGTCCGTCCAGTCAGTCAGTCAGCCCAGTGAGTCAGTCAGTCCAGTCAGTCAGTCAGGAGGGGTGATGGGGGGCGGAGGATGCAGGAGGAAGAGGAGGATGATGAGGAGGATGAGGAGGTGGAGGAGGAGGAGGAGTGGTGATGAGTGCAACGGCGCTGCGCTGGATACATTCACTCGCGACGGCGAGGGCGCACGTCTGCAAGCAACAAGCAAACGTTGAGGGCGCGCCCCTGCAAGCAATGTGGGGAAGGACAGGCGCAGCGGAAAACTGTGCACCACAGAGCGAGTATGCTGGCGCGCCGACGCTGCGCGCGAGCTGCCGTGGATCCGAGGGGCAACCATTGCGCGCGAGTTGCCGCGGAGCCGAGCGCCACGACACGCGCAATCGCACGCCCACTATCGTTCTCTCACAGTCTGTATATATATATATATATAGATACACGTATGTATATCCACCTCTCCCTCTCTCTACCTCTGTATATGTATGTAATATTCCGTTTATATCTCTCTCTCTCTCTCTCTCTCCATCTCCCTCTCCATCTCGATCTCTCTCTCGCTCTCTCCTCTCGATCTCTCA
>CAUYUJ010014871.1:853938-860471 GCA_963575745.1 Prorocentrum cordatum
GCGACGTCCGTGCTGGTGAAAAGCCTGGAGAAACCATCTCTGACGGCTTGTTCTGGCGCTACCATCATCGCTTTGAGTACAGCGAAAATATACTCAGGTCCTTGACTGAACGGCGTGGCGGCTAAGAACTTGAAAGTGCTGCCGTGAATATCCCGCCTCCACTTCAACGTTTTGCTCCAATTGTCGAGGTCGTTCAAATGCACTGGCGGGTCGCCGCCACTGTAGGCCTTCACGAAATGACACACGTCCATGGCTTGACCAGCCATGTGGTGCGACTGCTGCTCGATCGATCGCGCAATCCTCTCCCAGCATGGCTCGCCCGACGATTTCTGGTTGGCGGTTGCGC
Organism: Prorocentrum cordatum; assembly: GCA_963575745.1. NCBI lineage: Eukaryota > Dinophyceae > Prorocentrales > Prorocentraceae > Prorocentrum > Prorocentrum cordatum. The sequence continues at coordinate 854,285 of CAUYUJ010014871.1, forward strand.
GACTGTGAATGCGCTTCATCACCTGCAGCTTCGAGGCAGCCTGTTCAACTCCGTGCCCTGCGTTCTCGGAAGCCTGGATAAAGTCTGGCAGCTGAGGGCACGCCTGTTCCACCTGGCGCCTGATCACAACCCAGGTCATCCCATCTTCCAGCGGAGACCTGTAGGCTGGAAACCTCTGCTTGATCTTCTCGGCTGCAAGCTTCGAGTCAGTGGAGAAAGTGTCGCTCAACGTAGTAAGAGATCCATGCCTGGGCGAAATGATCTGCCACCGCCTCGACCACCTGCCCCTCCCCCCCACGCCCGACTCCTCGAAGAAGGGGGATGTCGTGCATTCCAGCGTCGTCGTCGTCATAGTTTTCGTCGTCGTCATCGTCGTCGTCGATGTTTTCGCGCCAGCCGAGGCCGCCGAGCGCGAAGCGCGATTACCTTCGCGCTCCGAGGCGCCCTTTTGCATGGGGATTGGCCAAGGTAAGGTGGCTGAGCACTTCGACCCAACTATCCTAACGCAACGGTGGCCCGCGACCGTGTGGGACGAGCTCACGGAGAAGATCTTGACCTCATGGTCGATCAGAGGCGCGAGGTGCCCGTCGCTGTCGGCGATCAGCTTCAAGTTGAAATCCATCATCTTCTTGCCCTGCGGGCCGTCAGGCCGCTCGAACGCAATCGCTGTCGGGACCCTCGGGTCCCAGCCCGCCTGGCAAATCCGTTGAATGAGAACGTGCACACCGGGAACTTCAATCCCAATGCCGTCTCTGTTGTCGCAATGAACGCCGACTTCTCTGCAATCGTGAACTTCCTTGACCGCAAGATCATTGGCCAACAACTGCTCTATCAATTCGTGGGACTTCGCTTTCAATGCCTCGCAGTCGCCATCTCTGAACTTTGCGATCGTCTCATTGATGTAGGGAGCGACCTTCGCCAAGCTCGCCTGCAGAGTCGGGTGGTCCATGGCGGATCATGCACTCACGTCAGCGCTGGCGTGCACACCTGCGCACAAAATCAAATTGACGCGAAGTTTGATCAGAAATGGCAGCGGAAATAATAACAAATGCGAGCAACAACTGAAAATATGTGAACAAGATCTGAAAATATGTGTGCGCATATGGTCACAGCCGCATCACATGCTCTCTGGCCAACCTACTTAGTAAACTTGGCCACCGTGGTTACTAACTCAGATCTGTTCTACCTTCGAAATCTATACAAACATATTCGGACCAAGATCCCTAAGCCCGATAAGAAGGATGGTAAGGGTGTTATGCTTGTTCGCTCGTTTACGGTAAGATGGTTCGTAAAAACAGCTCGGAGGAAAGGTCACGTGCCTAAGGTCGCTATCACCATGGGCCTGTTTACAACCACGGTCCGCAACATGTATATGGTATATATATATAGCTTGCAGCACTTGCAACAACTTATAATATGTGTATAAAGCAAATAGATCATATTATACATGATTATATGGAACGCAAGCGCTTAGCAAAACACACATCGATCCCAGCAGGCGCCGCCGCCCGCCCGGACGGCGCCGCGGCCGTTCCCCGGAAGGAGCTGCGGTCGACGGAGAACCCCTCATATAGCCCGTCAGGGTCGGTTGGCGAAGAGCGCAGTGCCCCTGCAAAGGTCGAGGAGGAGGAGGAGGAGGAGGAGAGGGGTGCGTGCCCCTCTTTGGTTTTTGTTAATCTCAGGAGGACAAGGAACGCACAGACAGAATGAATCCTCGATTCCCCAGAAGATTCGGGAAAATATGGGAAGTGGGGGGGCAGACAGAAACCCCCAAAATATGGGAAAATATGGGGATTCTTTTTATTTGTGTGTATTCATTTGTGTGTCCCAGGGCCCCTTCATAATCGCCAGCGTGGCCCAGAAGGATGGGCCACCGCTCCGTCGGGGCGACTGTCGGCGGCGAGCCCACGGGGCACGTGCGATGGGCGCGGCCTTCTCGCCTGCCCCCCTGGGCGATTCAGTCTCCGCTTCGTTCAGAAGCTGACTGGAAAGCGCGGCCGAAACTCCCGCCACCGATTGGGGCAAGGAGGAGGAGGAGGAGGAGGAGGATGATGAGGAGGAGGAGGAGGAGGAGGAGCCCCCTGGGCTCGCCGCCGAGACTGGCGAGGTGCCCCTCCGGCGGTTCTCGGGGGGTGGGCGTTGGTGCGGGCCTGCGCTCGCGGGGGCTGGCCCCGGGTCGTTCTCAACAGAGGGTGTCTTGCGAAATCCAGGAGGGAACGAAACACACAGACACAATTAATCGTCGATCCCCCAGAAAATAGGGGAAACTATGGGAAGTGGGGGGGAAGACAAAAACCCAGAAGATATGGGAAACTATGGGGAACAGTTTTGTTTGTGTGTATTTATTTGTGTGTCCCAGGGCCCTCCCAGGGCCCCTTCATAAATGTGGTTCGCTAGAGGATGGGAGGTCGACAGGGCCCCCACCCCGACAGGTCGACTGGCGAAGAGCAGAACATGGCATAGCCGTACGTTCCTGGAGGTGCGCGCGGACCTCTTGGATCCGCGTGGCCCCCCCTTGCGGCGCCTCCGGCGCCCCCCCTGGCGTGCTCCGCGCGCCAGGGAGGGGGGTCTCAGCGCCGATCCAAGACATCCGCGCAATTTCTGGGAAGTTCTGCTTGCAGTTCCTAGTTCCTCTAGATTGGCGAATTGCTCTTCTTCGATTCTCGACTCTGGGTCGAAACTGGCTCAAAAAAGGCGACCGCCTACCGAGTTTGCACTAATTAGTGCCTGGTTTGCTTCATCTGTTTTATATCCGTAAGGGCTTCGTTCGCCCCCTGCCGCCGGCCCCATCTTTCGGAGAATGGGCACTGCAAGAGCGAAATCATGAGGCCTTGGCGCCGCCGTGAAGCAGCGTCGGGACTTCACGCGAAGACGATGAGTAATCGGCAAGACAAGTTGAGATTATGATAATATTGTTGAATTCGGTGTTGTATTTCGAGCTTGCTCGCGTATGCTGTGCAAAAAACTTTTCTACGAAATATTGAAATAGTGCAAATCCCATATGTTTTTTGACCCTGACCCGACCGATCTGCGTGAGGGGTGCCACCCAATTTCCAGACATGTGGCACATCCGATATAATTTTCAACGCTAAACCCGCCGATCTGCATGAGGAGTGCCACCGAATTTAGGAAATGTGGCAAATCCTTTCTGTGTTTTTGGACCCTGACCCCGCCGTTCTGCATGAGGAGTGCCACCGAATTTCAGAAATGTGGCAAATCCTTTGTGCTTTTGGACCCTGACCCTGGCGATCTGCGTGAGGGGTGCTACCGGATTTCAGAAATGTGGCACATCTCATAGGTTTTTCGACCCTGACCCCGCCGATCTGCGTGAGGGGTGCCGCCGAATTGCAAACATGTGGCAAATCCCAGGTGAGGGGTGGCACCGAATTTTAGAACTGTGGCACATCCCATTGGTTTTTCGACCCTGACCTCGCCGATCTGCGTGAGGGGTGCCGCCAGATTTCAGAAATAGGGCAAATCCCATGTGCTTTTCGACCCTGACCCCTGCGATCTGCGTGAAGGGTGCCGCCGAATTTTCGAAATGTGGCAACTCCCATTGGTTTTTAGAGCCTGACCTCACCGATCTGCATAAGGAGTCTTACCGAATTTCAGAACTGTGGCACATCCCATGGGTTTTTAGAGCCTGACCCCGCCGATCTGCAGAAGGAGTGTTACAGAATTTCAGAAATGTGGCACATCCCATCGGTTTTTAGAGCCTGACCCCGCCGATCTGCAGAAGGAGTGTTACAGAATTTTAGACATGTGGCAAATCCCATTGGTTTCTCGACCCTGACCCTGGCGAACTGCGTGAGGGGTGTTACCGAATTTCAGAAATGTGGCAGATCCCATGGGTTTTCCGACCCTGACCCCGCCGATCTGCGTGAGAGGCGTTACCGAATTTGAAAAATAAGGCAAATCCCATTGGTTTTCCGACCCTGACCCCGCCGATCTGTATGAGGAGTGCCGCCGAATTTGGGAAATGTGGTAAATCCTTCTGTGTTTTTGGAACCTGACCCCGCCGATCTGTGTGAGAGGCGCCGCTGAATTTCAGAAATGTGGCAAATCTCATTGGTTTTTCGACCCTGACCCCGCCGATCTGCGTGAGAGGTGCCGCCGAATTTCGGAAATGTGGCAAATCCTTTCTGTGTTTTTGGACCCTGACCCCGCCGATCTGCATGAGGAGTGCCACCGAATTTCAGAAATGTGGCAAATCCTTTGTGTTTTTGGAGCCTGACCCTGGCGATCTGCGTGAGGGGTGTCAATTTCGACCCCCAAGAAATTCTGAGACCCCTCACGGGAGGTGCTAACCAGGCCGGTTTTCGGCCCCCCCCCCTCGCGCGGTCTACAACAAGGAACAGTAAGCAACAAGAAGCAGAACTGAGCAGTGGAAACTGGAAACTGGAATTGGCGCAGGGATCAGCAAACCCTCGTCCCACAGCCTGGTGGCCCCACAAGGGGGCCGGCGGACTTGCGCCTTCATGCCTTGGGAAAGAACATCGGGACGACCGACATGGGTACGGAAAGGATGGGTACAAAGACCGACAGCAGTTCTTGTTCAGTTTTGACCAGGATTCACTGTCGGCGCCGCCGCGGATTGTGTCCATTTGAGACAGAAGGCCGCCTGCCAAACAGCGGCCGTTGTTGTCGGGGCTGGACAGAACCCCCAACAGTGACACGTCGATTAGTGAATTGTCCGTTTTCGGTTCTCGAGAGGGCGCCGTGGCCGTCTTTTTCCAGGGTTGCGCCCGCCAAGTTTGGGCCTCAGGTCGTTTTCACTAAACCACGTTTTGCTAAAGGGGGGTCTGTCCATCCCCGATGTTGGTTTGGGACAACATTTGCTGTTGGTCATTGTGTCCATTCTTTCCGTACCCATTTCGGGCGTCCAAAGGAGAAGGCCGCGTTGTTTTACGGTGCTTGCGCTCGCTGGGGCCTGGTCCCAGGTCGTTGTCACTGAAGGTTTCGTTTTGGCCAGATGGGGCTCGGCGCGCCCCCCGGGCAGGACGGTGCCGCGGAGGCCGCCCAGAAGGACGCCGCCCAGAAGGGCGACGCCCAGGAGGACGTCCTGGAGTCCTCGAGGCGGAGGTCCTTCAGCGTCTAGGGGCCGCGCCTGGGTTCCTGGGCCGTCAGATGGCCCGATGAAGATTCCCGGTCTTTTTTGGGGGTTCTCGCGAGTCCGCGTTTGGCAGGACCATGACTGGAGACGCACTTGGAACACACCTGTAAGTAAGAGCCCCGTTCACTCCACGCAACTTTTTTTTTTTTTTGTGTGTGTGTGTTTGTTTGTCTGTTCTCAAACGTTGCTGTGAAATGTGATAATGTGGAGCATGCAAGCTTGTATACGTCACTCGGGGTATACGACATCTGGGTTACTCGATCTATCTTGGGCAGTCTCAGCTGCGAAGTCTGAGCTATACAGCATGGCTTGTGCAATATTGATAACATGCAGAGCCTGAAAGCGATGACGTTCGAGAACGCAAGGCTGGAGCTGGAGCTGGAGCTGCGCTGGAGCTGAAGCCAGAGCTGGAGTTTGAGCTGGGCTGGGGCTGGAGCTGAGCCTCGGTTGGGCTGGAGCTGAATCCAGAGCCTGGGCAGCAGTTCGGCTGGAGCTGGAGCTGTGTCTGGAGCTGGAACTGAGGCTGGGGCTGGGTGCTCTGGTCGCGAGTTCCGGTGACGAGCGAGCCGTCAAGGTCTTCGAAACCCTCGCTTGAACCCCGACGCGCCGTCTTTTCGTTAGGTACTGAAGTTCCACCTCCTCTGGGCGCGACCAAAATTTGGCCCGACCGAAACCCGTTACCGAACTATTCCAGTCGCGGATTCTCTGGGCTTTGAACTTTGGGAGGCGGAGGGGGGCGCATGGAAGAACGCAAGACGTCGGAGGTCTGGGGCCGCAGCCGCCGTTCAGCAGGATCTTGGACCCAAACCTATGAGCAGATCGCACGAACCTTCCCTAGGTCAAGTACAGTGAGTGGAAAGCTGTAATTCAGAGCGTGAATTACCTATCCCGCTTTCGCTTCCAGGCAAAACCAAGCCATACCACGCGCCCCCTCGTCAAGCGGCCTGACCAGTACAGGCTGCAATCTGGCATCGTCTGGTATCTCTTGGAAGCGAGGGTGGTCCCAAGCGAGGTAGGTTTGTGTTCCCCCTAGTAGTGGGTCGGCACCTGGTCCTGGGGAAAAGAGTCTCTGAG
>CAUYUJ010014871.1:860571-891983 GCA_963575745.1 Prorocentrum cordatum
GCCGGAGGTCTGGCGCCGCAGCCGCCGCCCAGCAGGACGAGGTCGACTGGGCGGCGGTGCTCGACGACTGCGCCGGCTGGCTGAAGCGGGGCCTCGAGCAGAGCTCGCGGGCCGGTGGCGGCCTGCGCCCCGGCGGCTTCCCGGAGCCCTTCCGCTCGCTGCCGCCGGCGGGCCTGCAGTCCACCCTGGAGGACCATAACCTTAAGAGGTCTTTTGTTTTGCTACCCCCCCCCCCCCCCCCCCCCCCCCCCCTCCCCCCCCCCCACCCCCCCCCCCCCCCCCCCCCACCCCAACCCCCCGCCTCCCCCCACCCCCCCCCCCGCCCCCCCCCCCCCCCCCCCCCCCCTGTTTTACTCGGCGGTGATTAAACTGGGCGCTCCCCCACTCCGTTTTCCCCCCCTCCTCCCTCCTCCTCCTTCCGCCTCCTTCCTTCCTCTTGCCTCCTCCTCCTCCTCCTCCTCCTCCTCCTCCTCCTCCTCCTCCTCCTCCTCCTCCTCCTCCTCCCCCTCCTCTTCCCCTCCTCAGAGGCAGTGAGCAGGGAGAGCAGTGAGCAGGGTAAGTGAGCAGCCTTGATGTGCTCGTGCAGCAGCGCAACACGCACCATGTCGTACCGTGCTCATAAACGGCCCCAGTCACGCGCGCTGCGTGTCGGCGCAGCGTGCTGGCCCACGTCGGGGTGAACCTGTCGCGCCAAACGCGCGTTTTCAGTTTGCGTGTTGAGCCCCGTGTCAAGACGCTCTGGGTTGCGTGATGCGTATCGGGGTGGCGGACTTCTGCCTCTTCCTAGAGCGAAGGAGGAGGAGGAGGAGGAGGACGAGGAGGAGGAGGAGGAGGAGGAGCAGGAGCAGGAGCAGGAGGAGCAGGAGGAGCAGGAAGAGGAGGAGGAGCCCAGCGTACCCATCGGAGGAGGAGGAGGAGGAGGAGGAACAGAAGACGGGTGGAGGAGGAGGTAGGAGGAGGAGGAGGAGGAGGAGGAGGAGGAGGAGGGGAGGAGGAGGAAGGGGAGGAGGAGGAGGAGGAGGAGGAGGAGGGGAGAGGGGGAGGAGGAGGCGGAGGAGAGGAGGAGGAGGAGGAGGAGGAGAGGATTAATGAGGTGAAGGGGAGGAGGGGAGGAGGAGGAGGAGGAGGAGGAGGAGGAGGAGGAGGTAGGAGGAGGTGGAGGAGGAGGAGGAAGGGGAAGAGGAGGAAGGAGGAGGTCGAGGAGGAGGAGCGAGGAGGAGGAGGAGGAGGAGGAGGAGGATTGCTGTGGGTTGGGTGGCTACGTGGAGGATTTCTGCCTCTTCCTGGAGCGGTGGATGCGCGACGGCGCGGATGCGCCGGCTCTGGCGCGGCAGAGGCCGCCGGCCAGCCCCGTGGACAGCGAGCCACCAGGCCATGCCTCGCCCGCGCTGGGCTTCAAGGTGCCGCTCCTCCTCCCATCTCCTCCTCTTCCTCCTCTCTCCCTCTCTTCTCCTCCTCCCTCGTTCCCTCCTCCCTTCTTCTCCTCCTCCTCCTCCTCCTCCTCCTCTCCTCCTTTTTCTACTCGTCCTCCTTTCCCCCTCCTCCCTTTGTCCCCCTCCTCCTCCGTTCCTCTCCTCCTCCTCCTCTTTTTTGTTTTCTCTCTCTATCCTCTCTCTCTCTTCTTTTTCCTCTTCCTTCCTCCTCCTCCTCCTTCCTCCTCCTCTCCTCTATCCTCCTCCTGTCCCATCCCCCTCATCCTCCTCCTCTTCTCCTTCTTCCCCTTCTTCCTACTTCCTCCTCCTTTTCTCCTCCTTCTCCTTTTCCCGCTCCTCCCCATTATTCCCTTTACCTTTCTCCTCCGGCGCCGCCCTCGTCTCTCTCCGCCCTCGTCTCTCCTACTCCTCCTTGCTCCTCCTTCTTTTTCTCCTCCTTCTCTCTGCTCCTCCTCCCCTTTTCCTCCTCTTTTCACTCCTTCTACTCCTTTCTCCTCCCTCTTCCTCCTTCGTCCTCCTCTCCCCCTTCACTCATTATCCTTTTCTCCCCCTTTTCTCCTCCTCTCCTCCTCCTCCTCCTCCTCCTCCCTCGTCCTCCTCCTCCTCCTCTTCCTCCTCCTGTCCCTCCCCCTCCTCCTTCTCCTCATCTTCCTCCTCCCTTGTTCTCCTTCCTCCTCCTCCTCCTTCTTCTCCTCCTTCTCCCTTTTTCCTCTCCTCCCCATTATCCTCATTGCATTTCTTCTCCTGCTCCTCCCGCTTCCTCCTTCTACTCCTCCTGCTCCTCCCTCTTCCCCCTCCTCCTCCCTCTTTCCGTCCTTCGTCCTCCTCTCCTCCTCCTCCTCCTCCTCCTCTTCCTCTCCTCCTTCCTCTCTTCCTCCTCCCCCTTCACCTCATTATCCTTTCCCTCCTACCTCCCTTTCCTCCTCTCCTCTCCTCCTCCCCTCCTCCTCCCTCCTCTCCTCTTCCTTCTCTTCCTCCTCTCTTCCTCTCTCTCGTTTTCCTCCTCGTCCTCCTCTCCTCCCCTCCTCTCTCTTTCTCTCTCTCTCTTCTCTCTCTCTTCCTTTCTCTTCCTCCGCCTTCCTTTTCCTCCTCCTCTTCCTCCTCCTCATCCTTCGTCTCTCTCCTCCCTCCTCCTCCTCATCCACCTCACTCTCCTCCCCTCCCTGTTCCCGTTCTCCCGTATTCTCATTACTTTGCTCATCCTGCTCCTCCCTCTTCCTTTTCCTCCTCCTCCCCTCCTCCTCCTCTTCCTCCTCGTCCTACTCCTCCTCCGTCTCTCGTCCTTTTCCCGCTTCTTCCTCTGCGTCCTCCTCCTCCCCCTTTACTCCATTATCCTCGTCCTCCTCATCCCTTCTACTCCTCTCCTTCCTTCCTCTCCTCCTCCTCCTCCTTCCCTCCTCCTCCTCCTCCTCCTCCTCCTCCCTCCTCGTCCTCCTCCTCCTCCTCCTTCTCTTTGTCCTCCTCCTCCTCCTCCTCCTCCTCCTCCTCCTCCTCCTCCTGAGGAAGCGAGATGGCGACACCGCACCGCCGCCGAGCGCTGGAGCAGCAGGCAGCGGCGGCCAGCCGACGGGGGGCAGCGGCAACAAGCATGCCAAGAAGGGCGACGGCAAGGGCAACAAGGACGTGGCGAAGGTCGTGGCGCAGGTCGTGCGCCTCCTGCTCACCGTGACGCGCGAGCTCGGGGACGTGGCCAGTGTCGTGTTCCTCAGGTGGGACATCGCCCTCGACAGAGGGCTTCCAGCTTGCCTGGCCGTGGCGGGCAAAACGTACGACGAGCAGAGCAAGGACATGAGGGCCAAGCAGCAGGCGGGGGAAGAGCAGGACTTCAAGGGCAGGGGTCCTCCGCACCTCCAGATTTTCGTATCGGCAATGCAGTATTGTGCGACGCGGACTCCTACAGCGGGGTCTACGGAAGAGGTCGAGAAGCAACTGGCTCTGGACAGCAAGGACTGGTGGCAGCAGTATATGAGCGAGGACATCCCGCTGAAAGTGATCGGCAGGGCGGTTCCGTATTTTCGTTGCAAGCCGTTGAAGAAGGAAAACAGGGCGATCATCATGATGCGGACCGACTTCTACAAGCCGATGGGCGTGGAGGCGTCGAGGATCCTAGAGGCGGTGATCGAGGCCGAGGGCGGGGAGTTTCTTCTGGGATCGGCCCCACGGGGGCCCATAGAGAGGGAGCTTATGGCCTGGGTGAACAAGTCAGACGGAGCTTGAGTGGAAGTTCGCGGCTCCAGGAGTTGATTTCTAGAGGATTGGTGGCACCAGATATTCTGGAGCGTCCAAGCCGATCACGATCGGCTACGACGTACAGTGACCCTGGGTTGCCGCCAATCCCGACCGTAGTGCTGCCTCGTAGTAGGCCGTTGCAGGCTAGAGGGAAGGGTCGGGGTGGTGGGGCGGAGCGGGGGCGGGGGAGGAGAGGAGCTCTCTGAGCCTTTGGGCTGGCGGCCATGTGCGGGCTGCGTGCCTGTTGGCCTGCCAGTCGTGGCCAGTGACTCAGCTGGGGTGAGCGAAGGTCTCGCCTCAGGGAGTGAATGTGGGGTCCGTAGCGACCCGCCTCAGAGTCCTAGTGCGTGTCGAATTGCGGTCTGAGTTCAGGCAGAGAAACAGTGCGGCTTGTGGGCACAGGCAGGATTCCATGAGATGGTCTAAGGTCTAAGGTCTCCTCCTCCTCCTCCCTCGTCCTCCTCCTCCTCCTCGTCCTCCTCCTTCACCCCCACTCGCAAATCAGAGGTGCTGACCTCCAGGACACAGCTCGGCGGCAATGCCGGTAGTCCTGCCTTCACTCCACACCCATACACCATAGAGGCATCGTCCTCCAGGACGCAGCCCGGCGGCGAGGCTGGCGGTCCTGCTCCCGCCCAACACTCGCACACCAGAGGCACTTACCTCCGGGACATAGCCCGGCGACCATGCTGGCGGTCCTGCCCCAACTCCACACTCGTACACCATAGAGGCATCGCCCTCCAGGACACAGCCCGGCGGCGAGGCAAGCGGTCCGGCTCCCACTCAACACACGCACACCAGAGGCACTGACCTCCAGGACATAACCCGGCGCAAATGCTGGCGGTCCTGCTGTCATCCCACGCGCGAATCCAGAGGTATTCACCTCCAGGACACAGCCTGGCGGCAATGCCGGCGGTCCTGCTTCACCCCCAATCGCACATCAGAGGTGCTGACCTCCAGGACACAGCCCGGCGACCATGCCGGCCGTCCTGCCTTCACTCCACACTCGTACACCATAGAGGCATCGCCCTCCAGGACACAGCCCGGCGGTTAGGCCGGCGGTCCTGCAATCATTCAACGCCCACACACCAGAGGCATTGACCTCCAGGACAGCCCGGCGAATGCCGGCGGTCCTGCCTTCATTCCACGCTCGCACACCAGAGGTATCGACCTCTGGGACAGCCCAGCGGCAATGCCGGCGGTCCTGCTTCCACTCCACACTCGCACCACAAAGGTATAGACCCCCAGCGGAAATGCTGGCGGTCCCGCCTTTGTTTTACCCCTCGAATGCGGCGCGTCTTTACCTGCGTTGGGCTTAAGTTCCACATTCGCGCATAAGAGGTATTGACCTCCAGGACACAGCCCGGCGGCAATGCCCGCAGTCCTGTATAGTCACTGCCCACATTCAGATCACGAGGTATCGACCTCCAGGACACAGCCGGGAGGCAATGCCGGCGATCCTGCATTCACTTGGATTATTAAGTATTGTGTCCAATTGTACTTGTTTATCAGTTAATCATAGAACTATATCGCCACGCCCCAGGGCCCCAGCCTTTGTTCCAGGCCTGGGCGCTGCATTGTATAACGAGGATGTTCTACGCTGTCGCGTGTGCAATGAAAGCTATGCGGTGCAGGCCGGGTAGATGTCACCACATTCAGTTATCGTGTCCCGGCCGCGTGGCCGATGAAATGGGCCCCATATTGTTGCACTCGTTGCGATAACAAGCTGTGTGTGTGTGTGGCTCCTGTGCCCTGCTGTCCGACACGGCTTGGGCCGGCCGGCCCATCCACTAACGCATGCGCGGTGCGTGCCCGGCCTCCCACAATTGCACGCTGCACCAGCGCCCTCTGTTCAAGATTGAGGCGTGCGCCCGGAGTCGAAACTGTGTAGTAGGTTGGGGGCGGTATACAAAGGACATGGTAGCTTGCACCGGACTCTCGGGCACTCTCCCCTCGCTCCCCTCCCGCTCCATGCCTGTGCAGTCCGGGGCACTGTAGCAGCAGAGAGTGGCAGCCGCAGGGCATAGGGCACAGATCGATCATATAGTCCAGGTATGGACAGTTGTGGAAAATCCGTGACAGCTGAACACAAGAGCCAGCGCGGCTGCGGAGGCCCAGCGATCACAACAACAACAACAACAACAACAACAACAACAACAACAACAACACCAACAACAACAACAACAACAGCAACAACAACAACATACTATGGGCATTGCAAGCTGCATGAGCGCGGGCCTGCGCGGGCCCGGGCGCGGGCTGCCGGGCGCGCGGCAGGCAGGGCGCGGAAGCACCCCCGCCTTTGCTTCCTGCGAGCGGGGGCGGCTCAAACTGGGCCGGGGCGCGCGGCAGGCAGGGCGCGGAAGCACCCCCCCCTTGTTGCTTCACGCGGGCGGGGGCGGCGCAGGCTGGCCGGGGCGCGCAGCCCGTGCGAGCCTGGATGCGAGTGGCCCGGGAGGTCTGGAGGCAGTGGTGCCTAGGGCGCTTTCGTCCCCCGGCTGCGCTCCCTGACACACGCCCTTCCCTGCCGTGCAGGCTTTCACGCTACAGGTGCGCTGTGAACGCTCCTGCCGGGCACGGGGGGGCACATTTTGTTAACATCGCTCCGTTCTCCTCCCTTGGTTCCTTCTCCTCCCCCTCTTCCTTCCGCGCGTCCCTCCACCCTCCCAACCTTTGTCCCCCTCCCCTTTCGTCCCCCTGCTCCGTTCCCTGTTCCACGCCCTTCCCTGCCGTTCAGACTTTCACACCACAGGTGCGTAGGACAGTGTACCATTACTCCATGCTGTCCCGAATCTCCCGAATCTAATACCGATTGCGAGGGGCGCGGCGTTCACTCCCAAGCGAGGCTGGCGTGCCAGACGCGAGCTCTGCCGACGCCCCGATCCAGGCGCAATGAGGAACTGAAGAGTACCTCTTCTAGCACACTGTGCATAGCGTTGGGGTTTGGGGGTGCACCAAAACATTGACCCCCAGGTGGCGAAAGCCAGGCCGTGGTTTTGCGCCGCCCCTTCTAAGGCCCTGAGAAGGGCCATACACACCTCCGAAGCAATCTGTACCACTTGCGCGAAGCCTCTCCCGCGCACCTGAGCAGCCCTTCTGGCTGTCGTCTCCGAGGATGGCCGAAACCAAGCCGGGGAGAGTTCAGAAACCGTGGGGGACGTACCACGTTAGAGGCCACCTCGTCCATTCATAACACTCATCCCCCATGCGTTAAGATCCCCGGAAACCATTTGACTCAAAGGATTGGTTTCTGCCATCCTCAAGACTTTAAGGATGAGACCTCCTAGAGCCCTTGCAACTGCCTTTCTGCATGGGCATGCTGCGTTGCGCAGCGGGTGAGTGGGAAACCGCAACCACCCTGACCAGGGTTCTGGTGGTCGCCTCATCCTTAAAGATAGGTTCTAGGCGCCTTCAAAGCCCATAGCGTGCCTGGCAGTTCTCGTCCTCCTCCTCCTCCTCCTCTTCCTCTCTCTCTTCCTTTCTCTTCCTCCCTCCTCCTCCTCCTTCGTCCTCCTCCTCCTCCTCCTCCTCCTCTTCCTCCTCCTCCTCCTTTTTCCTCCTCTCCACTCCCCTCCTTTTCTTCCTCCCCCGTCGTCCTTCCTTCCCCCCTCTGGCCCCCCTCTCCACAATTACACAATATGAAAATACTCTCCCACTTCCCCTGATGGCGTCCGGAAGATATTCGGCACCCCCCCGCGTACTGTTTTTTTACACACAGGATTCCCCGGAGTTGGGTTTTCGCTTGTGTTTTTTTTCTAAAATGCTGCTCTCGCTGAGGCGCCGGCCTCATTTCTGCTCCCGAATCGTTCCGAATCGTGCTCCCGCTGCAGCGTGGGCCTCATTTTCGGATCGGTGTTTGGCCTCCGTCGTTCAGGATGGCGTTCTCGCCCCAGCGCGGGCCTCTTTCTCGCGCGCCCATCCGCCCGCCACCACCGCGCCGCACCACCACCACCACCACCACCACCACCACCACCACCACCACCACCACCACCACCACCACCACCACCACCACCACCACCACCACCACCACCACCACCACCACCACCACCACACCACCACCACCACCACCACCACAACCACGCACACACGCACGCACGCACGCACGCGCACCACCACCCACTACGCACGCGCGCGCGGAGCCACAGGTCCGCTACGACACGCGTCCGCGGATAGAGAAAATCAGCGCCATGGTAAGGGATGGGAGGGAGGGGTAGGACGTCAGATATGACGCGAGCGCACCTAGCTTGCCCCTTCCCCCCTCCCCCCTTCCCCTCCCCCTGCCCCACATCTCCCCTTCCCCGCTCCCCTCCCTTCCCCCTCCCCCCTCCCTACAATTACACAGTATGAATACTACTTTCCTCTTCCCCCTGATGACGTCCAGAAAATATCTGGACCCCTCCGCGTATTGTGTTTTCTCGCCAAAGGATTCCCGGGAAATGGGTTTTCGCTGTTTTCTGGTTGTTTCAAAATGTCGCTCCCGCTGAAGCAGTGGCTCAGCTTCTGTGCGTCTGGTTATTCCATATCGCGTTCCCGCTGCAGCGTGGGCGTTTTTTGCCCTTCTAGACAGGCCCCCAAATCTAGAATATGCCCCACCGAAAAAAACATCGGGAGTGATTCCACATTCGGTGTCGATTCGTTGACTTTTTGGGCCGCAGAAGCCCCCCCCCACTTTGGGGCGTCGTCGCTTTCCGGAAGTATCACGCGGCAGTTCCGTTTCTGCCTTGAGAAGGCGATGTTGGAAGCAGTGCCAGCGGGTGCTCTCCATCCGCCCCGCCTTGTGTGGAGCTTTTCCGGTAGCCCAAGGAGGTAGACATGGAGCCACGACTCCACATTGGCCCAGATCTCTCGAATACGATCCACTTGCCCTCCAAGCAACCCCTCGCCATGGCATGAGATGCTGTGCGGTGTTGCGTTCTGCGCCCTGTGTGATGCCATGCTTTGCGTTGCAATGCTTTGGTGATGCAGTTCTTCACTGCGCAATGCCACGCCATGCTGTGGCATGCTACGCTTTGCCGTGCTCTTCTACGTCATACCCGGCCGTGCTCTACCATGCATCGCGTACCCTCTCGCGATCATTGCCCTGCTCGACATCCGACTGTGTGACAAGAGAAGAGATCTACGCCATGGGAAGGGATGGGAGGGAGGGATAGAACGTCAGATATTACGCGAGCGCACCTAGCTTGTCCCTTCCCCCACCCCCCCCCCCCCCTCCCCCCTCCCCCCCTTGTTCCCGCCTCGGTTCCCCACCCACCCCCTCCTCCCTGTCTCGTCTGCCCCCATCCCCCTGTCTTCCTGGGCAGTATCGCATCCCGTAGGCAGCTCAGAAACCAATTCCCTTTTTTTTCCTTCTTCTCTCCCCCCCTCCCCCATGCCGCCCCCGCGCCCTCCACCTCCTTAGTCCTTGGGTGTATGGAGGTCCGTGGACCCTGGTCCGGAGGTTCCCGGAGGATTCTGGAGGCGAGGAGGAGGAGGAGGAGGAAGAGGAGGAGGGACGAGGAGGAGGAGGAGGAGGAGGAGGAGGAGGAGGAGGAGGAAGAGGAGGAGGAGGAGGCGGAGGAGGGGGAGGAGGAGGAGGAGGAGGAAGAGGAGCAGCGTCGTGCCCCCCCCACCCCAGGCCGAGCGCCCACTCGCGCCCGTGCCGTGCGCAGTGCGCGGCCGACCGGCGCCCCCGCGCAGCCGCGGCAGTCATCCCGCACGCGGCGGCGGCCGCCTGCGCCGCCTCATCTCTCCTGCTCTGGCGTACTGCGCCGAGCCTGGCCCTGCCTTACAGCAGGAGGCGGATGGAAGGTCCGCCGCGCTCTGCACGCTGTGTGCGGGCGCACTTGGCCTCGTGCCCCTCGGCCTCCAGGCGTGCTGCGGTGCTGCGGGCGCCTCCTCTGACGCCCAGCAGCTGCGGCCTCGCACTTCGCCGGCCTCCCGCGCCATCGCCTGTCCAGCCGAGCCCCCGCCAGTTGCGTCGATTTGGGCCACCAGGCTGGCTCGCCAGTCCGCACGGGCAAAATCGCCCGTGGGGCCCGCGCGGGCTGGTGCCCGGGACCGTGCATGCACCCCGTCAGCTGCGCTGCTGGGGCTGTCTGCCTTCTGGCTCGCTGCTCCTTGGCTGCCCCGCACGGCCGCGGCTGCAGGGCGTCGGGCTTGCTCGGCACGCCGGCGGGCTCTGCCGTCCTGGAGGTCCATGTCGTCCCCCCTGTCCGCGCCCAGTCCAGCTGTCTGGCCACTGGTCGCGGCCTGCGACTGGCCCTGATGGGCTCCTGCAGCCGTCCTGGCCACGTTGCTACCGTTAGCCGCGCCTTGGCCGCTGGTGGCGCGCCTGCGCGCACCGGCCTGCAGCGGTGCCGGCGGGCCCTCCTCTGCAGCCGCTCCGTCAGCAACAGGAGGCGGGGCCTGCGGCTGGTCTGCGCGGCTCTCTCCAACGGTCTTGGCCCCGCTTTGCAGCCACTGGCCGCGCCCTGGTCGCAGGTTGGGCGTTTGCAGCCAGCTGCCTGCTGCGAAGCTGGCAGGGTCTGCGGAGCGGCCATTCCGACAGCGGCAGCTGTCATCGCGGTGCCCACGACAATGCCGGCCGCTCTGTCTTTAGCGCCGCTCCGCTCGGGCCCGCGTCCTTCGCCTCTTCCATCATGGTCGCCATGGTCTGTCCCAGACGGTCCAGCGTGGTCCTCATTGCGGTCTGCTGCATGCTGTTCGTTCTGGCCGCCGCCCTGCTCCGACTGCTCATTGAGGGTGTCCGTCAGCAGCTGTTCGAGAACTTGGGCTGCATCACGGAGCGCGTCGGCACGGTTGGTGTAGTGTATGATGGCGTCAGAGACATTCGGCCTGACCCTCCTCCTGCCAGCGCTGCTGTCTGAGCTCCGTTTGTCACCAGTGTGGCTCTCTGTCGACGATCTCGATGGCCAGGGCGACGATGGGCTGACAGGCTGCTCTTCCTTTCCTTCGTGGGCACCACGCGATCTCCTTCTACTCCTCCAGCTGTTCCTTCCACGTCCCGTGGGTCTCCACCGTTGCTGGAGCTGTCCTGGTAGAAGCTGGCGTTTCCTTCCGCATCTGGCTGAGCCTCAACCACCTGCCTGTGGGGCCGCTCGTTGTCGTCTTCGCCGTCTGGTGCAGGCTGCGCCCTCCTCGGTGATCTTGACCTGCTCGGCAGCGGCTGGGCCTCCTGCAGCTGATGGTTGCTCGGTGACTGAATGCTGTAATCGTCCGCGCCCGTGCAGCCGAGGGCCCTCCTGATTGCCTGCTCATGTGCTTGGTGCGCAGCAAGCTCGCCTTCAGACACTTCTCCCTCGAGAGCTTGTAGTCGTAACACTCTTTCCTGCCTTGCATCCTGGGTGGCCTGCCATGCGTCTGTGCACCATTCGGCCGCCCTTCGCCGCCGTTCACGCTCTGCAGCTTCATCGTCCGGACCCATGAAGCGCGGTCCGGACATGGGCGCGCGCAGGGCGTTCACGGCTGTGTTGATGCAAGCCTCGGTCCACTCCATCTCACTGTAGCTCGTGAAGGCACCGGCGAACTGCCTGAGTTGGCAGCGGAGCGGCTCACAGCGTCGTTCTCGGCCTCCCGCACGTAGGGGTCGGCCGCGTGCTCCTGTGCACTTCCACCCGCTTGCTCTGGGTGCTCCTCGTCGCGGGTTCGAGCTCCTTGCTTCTGGGTGCCGCTGCCTCCCGGGTGGGCCTGCTCCTGGCCTCCGCGCGCGGGCGGAGGCCGCGCGGGGCGCAGCTGTGGCGGCTCTACCCCGCCCTCTGGGCTGCGCAGCGATTTCCTGCTGGGCGTCGCTGCCTCCGGGGGGTTCCTGGTCCTCGCCTCCGCTCGCGGCCTTTTGGGGGGGGGGGGGCTGCGTGGTCCCCCAAGCGCGGCGGAGGCCCCGCGGGGCGCCGCACTGGCGGCTCTTCCCCGCCCTGGGAGCGCCGCATCTCCGCCCGCTCGCTGCTCGCCCCTGCACGCAGCCTGGAGTGGGCTGCGTGGTCCTCCAGGCTCGGCAGGGGCCCCTTGGGGCGCCGCTCTGGCGGCTCTTCCCCGACCTCTGGGTGTCGCGCGCCCCCTCCTGCTGGGCGCCGCTCCTTCTCGTGGGGCGGTCGCGTGGCTGCTCCTGGCTTGGGGGAGGGGTCTCGGGGTGCTCAACGAGCTGCTCCCCACCCCGCCCTGACCGACGCGCCGCCCCGCCTGGCTGCTGAGGCCCCGCCCACGCCGCGCCACCAGCGGCGGCCCCGTCTCCCCACCACGCGCCAGCAGCGCGCGGGGGACCCACGGGCATCCCAGCAGCCTCGTCCTCCACCAGCAGAAAAGGGGTTTCTCTGCTGCCAGCTGCACCAGCCTGCTGTGTCTTGTCACTGAGCATCGTGTTCTGGGCGTCGCTCATCGGCTGCCCTGTTGCCTGCGGTTGTGAGCTAGAGGGCGAGGGCGGGGGCGACGGCGTGTCAGGTCGGTTCGCACCTCTGCTCGGGGATCGGCTTTTAGATCTCGCACGAATAGGCGGGGTGCGTTGCTGCTGGTTGGCGGCTTCGCGGGCATGTCGTCCTCGCCGCCAGGCCTCCTCGCACAGTTCCAACGCGCGTCGGCGACGCATGCGCGTGGCGTCGATCGTCGTCATCTCTTCAGACAGTTCATGGAAGGGCTCGGTGGCAAGGAGCTCGGTGATCTG
This sequence comes from Prorocentrum cordatum, assembly GCA_963575745.1. NCBI lineage: Eukaryota > Dinophyceae > Prorocentrales > Prorocentraceae > Prorocentrum > Prorocentrum cordatum. The sequence goes on from CAUYUJ010014871.1 coordinate 872,866, forward strand.
CTCGATGCAGTGCGACATCCACGATTGGTAGCCTGCTTCCCTCCGCGCCATGTCAGGGATCCACTGCCCCGCTACCTCCGCCAGCTCGTCCACGAACGTGTTGAGCCTCTGCTCCGCCTGGTGGTCGTGGTATCCTGTGGCCGCCTGCAGCTCCGAGCCACATGCCCGGTGGTGGTCATCTCCACGACTCACCGTTCTGCCGTGCCCGTCGTTGCTCAAGCTGGTCTGGCCCAGACTCGGCGCCGACCCACGTGCACTGTGATGGTCGTCCCCGCGGCTCTCCACTGCGCCGTGGGTGTCACCTCCTCTGGCCTGTTCACCTCCTCGTCCGCCAAGACATCGTCCGTGCTGAGGTCCTCGTCGGCTACGTCCACGCCGTGCTGGAGGCAAGGGCGGCATTTTCCAACCCTGGCCACACAGCGGCCGTCGCAACCGTGGCGCCTCGAGGCGCAGGTTCTGCCAGGGACCCGTCATTAGGGCAATCAGCCGCTTGCGCAGAAGGACTGCCACCAGGAGGCTCCGATATGACGACTTGTGGGCACGGGGGGGGGCTCGGCGTGGGCGAGCGCCGCCCCGACGAGGGCATCGACATGTTCGGCTCCGCGGCGTGCTCATTGCTGTCGCTCTCGGCCTCCTGCCCGTCCAGGTCAGTCGCAACCTCGCTCGCTGCTCCGCCCTCAGCGTGCTGTCGTCGATCTGGGTCTGCTTGACGAGGAGAGCTGCTGCCGCCTGCTGTTGGCGTGCTGGGTGGCCCTTGAGCTGGCTCTGCGGTGTCGTTGCCGCGTGCAGTCCCCGTCTCGGCTCTCTCAACCCTAGCCCTAGTCGGCCCGACTTGCCGTCCTGGGAGTATCCCGCGGAACACAGCCAGAATGAGCTTGGCCGCGAGCAGCTCCCCGATGGCCTCGTCCGGCTTGCCGACCAGCTCCTTGTCTGCGCTGCTCCACCTGCGCGAGCTGGCAGGCCAGCTTCTCCTGGTGCTGCTGCGCTTGGCGCCAGCGCAGCGCGCCCGCCTCCAGCTGGGCTCGTTCTGCTGCTTGGCTGCGGCAGCGGGCGCCAGGGCGGGGCTCGTGGCCAGCTGAGCCGCCGCCTCCTCCCTGGCGCTGTTGCCCGAGCCCTCGGCCGCGGAGACGACCGCCTGCAGCGCCTGCAGGCCGGTGTCGTTGAAGCCCAGCGTGGCCAGCGCCGGTTTCTCGAGCTCCGCCTGCTGGGCGCCCGCCAGAGACTTGGGCCACTTGTATTCACAGCTGCGGCGACCCTCCCAGTCAGGGGTGCCTGCTCTCTTGGCCCAGGCCCAGCTCTCGCCACTGGGGCAGTTGGGGCACACCAGGTACTCGCCTCTGCGTCCCGGGCTGGCCTGGCGCGGCCGGCTTGAAGCCCGCCCGCTGCCCCGTGCGCCCTCCCGCCACGGGGGGGCACGGCTGCCTCCTCCGCGGCCTCCTCGCGCGCCTCGCGCGCTTGCCGAGCCAGAATGCTTGAGAGGAAGAGGAGGAGGAGGAGGAGGAGGAGGAGGAGGAGGAGGAGGAGGAGGAGGAGGAGGAGGAGGAGCAGGGCAGGTCCTGGGGGGCGATGGCGAGAGCGGCGCGAGCTTGGAAAGGGGCCCTCGTGGCAGGGGTGAACGGTGCTGGCGAACGGGGAGATGCTGAAGCGCGCGCCCGCGGTCGCGGATGCAGCGGGGGCGCATGCGCGTTCGCGGCGACGTGGGCGTGAGGGGGCGACCGCGGCGCGGACGGCGGCGTCCGTGGGGGCGAGGGAGGCAGGTCTGCGCCGCCGCGCGCCACCCGTGCTGGTGAGACGTGGCCGCGCTCATTGCCAGCTCGGTGGCCTTCCCGGAGTCGCGGCGCGGCGCGTTGGGGAAGCGCGCACGCGGGGGGGGGTACAGGCCTGAAATTATCATTCTCTCGCTCGTGAGATGGCGACGGCGCGGCGGCGGCCGTTTCCATGGGCGGCGGGCAGGCTGCCGTTCAAGGAGGATGGCGGGGTGAGGCTCGCGCTGGCACCGTTCGCTGGCGACGTGGTGGGCCGCTTTGAGTCCAGGACCGTTCGCGAGGCGGCGGGGGCGGTGGGCCCGTCCGAGCGCGCGGGAAAGCAAGGCGTTGGCGGCGACGGGCGCTGCGCAGATCGTCGAGAAGCAAGAGGCGCTGCTTCTCGTCAAGGGGGCAGAGGGGCGGGGGGAAGGTCGTGCGCGGGATGGAGTGGCTATGGCACGGGAGCGGCTCTGGCCAGGACGAGGAGGCGGCGGCGGGCATCCAGGCCCCGGGTGTTCCTCGGAGTTCCCCGCGGCGCAGGGGCTGGGAAGTGGCCAGTGACAGGCGACACGGCTAGGTGCGGGAGGGGCCGCTCCTGGGCCGCGCGACGCTCCGCCGAGACGCGGGGGGCGGTTTTCTTCCGGGCGTGCGCGTTGCACGCGTCGTTGACGGACGTGGCGTGGACGTCCCGGCTGCGTCGGTGGGCACGCTCGAGTTTTGCGCCTGCGTGTTCTGGAGAGGTTGCCGGGGTTCGGACCGCGACGGGCTCGGTCGGGCACTTCTGAAGGGACGGCGCGGGGGGGATGAGACGGCCTGAGAAGGCGATGGGGGATGGGGAGGCCAGGTCAGGATTATGTTGCTGCTGTTGCCTCAGATGAGCATGTTGTTGTTGTCGTGGTTGTGGTTGTTGTTGTTGTTGTTGTTGATGCTGTTGTTGTTGATGCTGTTGTTGTTGGTGTTGTTGTTGTTGTTGTTGTTGTTGTGGTTGTTGTTGTTGTGGTTGTTGTTGTTGTTGCTGGAATGGTTGTTGTGGTTGTTGGTTATTGTTGTTGTTGTTGCTGTTGTTGTTGATGATTTCTCATATCTGAAGAATAATGATTGTTGATCCCCCTCCGGCAACACATGTGTTCTTCTGTTTTTGTTCAGGGAAGGTCTTCAAACTGTGTTGTTGGCCCCCGAGTTGAATCAACAACGGCTGCCGCCCGATACTTCCTCACAATGTATTCCCAAATCGCGCTCTCGCGCGGGACTTCCTCACAATGTGCGTACGAATCGCGCTCTCGCGTGGGACTTCCCCGCATTTTTTTCAGACGATGCGCCCTCCGCGTTCAGGAATCACGCTCTCGCTTTGGGCTTTCTCGCGATTTACTTAGGAATCGTGCTATCGCTGGAGACTTCCTCGCCATTCGTGCAGGACCCACGCTTCAGCAACCCGCCTGCTCGACCTGGTCGCCTGGGCCCGCCTTCCCGACCTGCCCGCTACGGGTCTGCCCACCCGATCTGCACGTCTGGTTCTATCATTTGTTTTCTGCTCCTTGCCCCCCTGCTGCTAATTTCCTTCGTGCTCCATTATTCCCCCTCTCCCTTCCCCCCGTCCTCTCTTCCCTTGTTTTAGAGGCTGCACTACATTCTCGTGGCAGGTAAGGAAGATGTACCACGAAGGGGGTAGTATGATCGGAGGCGACGAGGGCGGGTACCCAGGGTTTGGGATGTACGTATTGGTTGGAACGTGAGCAGATAGGAGCGAACAGTCTTACAATGTTTGTTGCTGTTGTTGTTGTTGTTGTTGGTGTTGTCGTTGTTGTTGTTGTTGTTGGTGGTGGTGGTGGTGGTGCTGTTGCTGCTACTGGTGATGAGGAGGATGATGGTGATGGTGAGTATGATGATGCAGCAGGTGACGACGATGGCGATGCTGCTGATGATGATGCTGATGCTGATGATGTTGATGCAGATGACGATGAAGATGATTCGGCTGCTCATGCTGATGAGGAGGAGGAGGATGGTGCTGGTGGTTATGCTAATGACGACGATGGTGATGATGCGGCTGATGTTGCTGATGATGAGTGCGATGATGATGCTGATGACGATGATGATGACGACGATGACGATGACGATGACGATGACGATGACGATGCTTATGATGATGGTGATGATGATAATGACGATGATGATGCTGATGATGATGGTGATGATGATGATGCTGATGATGATGATGCTGATGATGATGATGCTGATGATGATGATGATGATGATGCTGACGTTGATGTTGATGCTGATGATCCGTATGATGCTAACGGTGATGGTGCTGATGACGACGGTGATGCCGATGCCGACGATGATTATGTTGACGATGTTGCTGGCAATGCCGAGGATGACGATTACGATGCTGATGATGCTGATGATGATGATGATGATGATGATGATGATGATGATGATAATAAAGACCATTATGCTGATGCTGATGCTGATGATGATGGTACTGTTTAGGGTGGTACTGAAGATGATGTTGTTGCGTCTGATGTTGCCGATGCGGGTGCTGATCATGCTGCTGATGCTTAGATTGATGATGCTGATGCTGCTGATTATGATGATGAGGATGATGATGCTGATGATGATGAGTATGCTGCTGCTGATCCTGGCGCTGAGGGGGATACCGATGCTGATGTTGCGGCTGCTGATGATGGCGCTGTTGACGAGGATGGTGCTGTTGATGGGGATGGTGGTGGTGGTGATGAGGGTGGTCGTTGTGGTGGCGTTGAGGGTTTTGCATGTGGTGGTGATGATTCTGCTGCTGAGTGTGATGGTTGTGGTAGCGATGATGGTAGTTGTGGTGATGATGACACTGGGGGTGATGATGATGATGCTGCTGAAGAGGAGGAGGGGGAGGAGGAGGAGGAGGAGGAGGAGGAGGAGGAGGAGGAGTGCGGCGGCCCCTAGCTCCATCGCGGGGCGGCGGGTTTGCCCCGCCCCACTGCGGCGGTGGGCGCGTGCACTCGTCGTCCGCTATTCCGTGCGCAGGAGGGGGATGAGGAGCGGGAAGGGGAGGGGGAGAAGGAACACGTGGAGTTGGAGTCGGAGGTGGAGGAGGGGAGCAGGGGACGGATGCGAAATTGGATTTGGAGTTGGAGGTGGAGGAGGGAGATGGGAAGGAGGAAGAGGAGGAGGAGGAGGAGGAGGAGGAGGTGGAGGAGGAGGAGGAGTATAATGAGGAGAGGGAGACGCGTAGAGGGAAGAGGGAGGTGGAGGAGGAGGAGGAGGAGGAGGAGGAGGAGGAGGAAGAGGGACACCGAGCTAGGACCAGTGTAAACCAAAGACTTGTCAGCGAGGTTGGACGACACCGTTCCTCCAAGCTCCAGCTTCATAGCCCCCTGCAGGGCGCCCCGTTGGGATACAACTGCTTGAAGATCCTGGGTCGTGCCTTAACGCCGTCCCTGGGACTTCAACACCGCAAATCAACGTAACTGTCGCGCCCTTGTAGTCCTGAGTCATTCCGTAACGCCTTCTTTTCTGGTACGTTGGCCCTGGGAATCCGTCACATTCTTGCACATGTTTAAGACGAGTATGCGCGGCGCTGGGGCGGGAGCCACATCTTGAAAACGAGCCGCCCTCAATCCGTGCAACTCTTGCAAACCTTTAGCACGGATGTGTGCGGCGCTGACTCGATAGCCACAGTTAAAAAACAAGCCGCCTTCAATCCGTGCAGCTCTTGAACATGTTTAAGACGAGTGTGCGCGGCGCTAAAGCGAGAGCCACATTTTGAAACAGAGCCGCACTCAATCCGTGCAACGTTTGCAGTGCCTTAATACACTTGCACGCGTCGCTAAGGCGAGAGCTACATTATCGAAATCCACCCGCCCTCAGCCCGCTACACTCTTGCAAACCTTTACGGAGCATGTGTGCGGTGCTAAGGCGAGAGCCACATTTTGAAAACCGCCCACTCTCGACCCGTGAAGCTTTTGAGTTGTGATAGCGAGTATGCGCGGCGCTAACGCGAGGGCCACATTTTGAACACCGCCCGCCCTCAATCAGCGACGCTTTTGCACATCTTCCAGTCGAATGTGCGCGGCGCTCAGGCGAGGGCCACATGATGCAAGCGACCCGCCCTCCATCTGTGATGTTTGTTTGTTTGTTTGTTTGTTTGTTTGTCCGTCTGTCTGTCTGTCTGTCTGTTTGTTTGTTTGTTTGTTTGTTTGTTTGTTTGTTTGTTTGTTTGTGTGTTTGTGTGTTGTTGTTTGTTGTCGTTGTTGCTGCTGCTGCTGCTGTGGCTGCTGCAAGTTTTCAAGGAAGTCTCAGGCGAAACGCCCGTCCCGCCCTTCAGCTGGCCTCGGGGTGAGAAAAGGAGGAGTTATTATCTAATGGTTTTCGGCCCATCCCGCCACCGTGCCTGGGTAGTGGGTATGAAGTCTATTGGATGTTCGTTGGCATTCCGTGAGAAGCTTCTCGAGGGCCTCTTGGAGGCAGTTTGGACGCCTCTTGGGGGCCGTCTGGGGGTCTCTTGGAGCCTCTTTTGGGCCTCTTTGGGTGGCCTCTTGAGTCCTCTTGGGGTCCTCTTGGGGGCCTCTTGGGGCCGCCTGGGCGCCTCTTGGGGCTTCCTGGGAGCCTATTGGGGCGGAAGGCTCCGATTTTCGGTTCGTGCTCCCTCTTTTGGGGCCCTTTTGGGGCCGTCTTGGGGCCCTCTTCGGCCGTTTCGGGTGCCTCTTGGGCTGTCTTGGGGCCCTCTTGGGCTGTTTTGGGGCCCTCTTGGATGCTTTTTGGGCCGTCGGGGCGGTCTTGGGGGCCTCTAGGGCCATCTGGGAGCGTCGGGAAGCCGAAAAGGCGAGAACGCCCAAATCCTTCAAGCACCCAAGGAATGTCAGTGATTTTGGCCTCTTGGTGCCCTCTTGGGTGCCCTCTTGGGAGGCCTCTTTTGGCGTCTTGAAGGCCTCTTGGGTCGTCTGGGGGCCATCTTGAGCGTCTTGGAGCGATCGTTCGGCGACTCGGGGCCGCCTTGGACCGTCTTGGGGGCTTCGTGGGGCCCTCTTGGCCCGTCCTGGGGCCCTCATGGGCCAGAACAAGTCGCGTGAGAAGACGCCGGGAATGCCAAGTGAACCGCGCTAAGCCACGGAAGAATTTGCAATTTGGGCCCTGGGCCTTTTTTATAATTCCTCAGAGGTGAGGAATGAGTCTTAGAGGATTGGGCCCATGACCTAAGGACACGCCCACTCCGTGCCCAGCGGCGAGGTGGCAGGTTTATAAGAAAAAGAAACGGAGGAGGAGGAGGAGAAGGAGGAGGAGTAGGAGGAGGAAGGAATAAGGAAGAGGAAGGAAGAGAAAGGAAGAGGGAGGAGGTTGAGGAGGAGGAGGAGGAGGAGGAGGAGAAGGAGGAGGAGGAGGAGGGGGGCGGAGGAGAAGGGGGAAGGAAGAGGAGGGAGGAGGGCGGGCGGAGGAGGAGGCCGCCCTGCCCTCGCACCCCCAATCCCCCCGAGGTTCCGCTCCTCGAGGCCTCGCCGCCGCCGCAGTCCCGCTGGCTCGCGGGCGGCGCCGCCCGCCGCGGTGGCAAGACGTCTCCACGCCACGGCCGCCGCGTCTTGCAGGCGCCCCGCTGGTCCGGCAGTGCCGGGGCGGACGGCCAGGCGCCGAGAGGGATGGAATGTCCAGGGAGGGAGGGAGGGTGGGGGAGGAGGAGGAGGGGGAGGGGGAGGGGGAGGAGGAGGAGGAGGAGGAGGAGGAGGAGGAGGAGGAGGAGGAGAAGAAAGGTGAGGGAGGAATCTAAGGAGGATGGAGGAGGATGGGGCGGGAGGAATAGGAGGAGGATGACTGGCAGCGACACATAGGATGAGGAGGAGGAGGAGGAAGAGGAGGAGGAGGGCGGAGGCGAAGGGGGAGGAGGAGGAGGAGGAGGAGGAGGAGGAGGAGGAGGAGGAGGAGGAGGAGCAGGAGCAGGAGCAGGAGCAGGAGGAGCAGGAAGGGGCGATAGAAAAAGGACGAGGTTGAGGAGGTGGGATAAGGAGGAATGGGAGGAAGGAGTATGATGAGGGGATGAGGATCCTGATGAGGATGATGATGCGGATGAGGGTGAGGGTAAAGGTGATTAGGGTTATGCTGATGATGCTGATGATGATCCTGCTTTTGCTGCTGATGATGATGCTGCTGATGATGATCATGATGAGGAGGAGGATGATGCTGCTGATGATGGTGACGGTGACGATGATGCTGATGATGATGCTGATGATCATCATCATGATCATGATGATGATGCTGATGTTGATGATGATGCTGATGATGATGTTGATGATGTTGGTGATGATGATCATGATGATGATCAGCATGATCATCATGATGCTGCTGCTGATGATGATGATGTTGATGGTGATGATGATGATGCTGATGATGATGCTGCTGATGATGATGGTGATGATGATGCTGATGATGATGCTGCTGCTGATGATGATGCTGATGCTGATGCTGCTGATGATGATGATGATGATGATGCCGCTGCTGCTGCTGCTGATGATGATGATGCTGATGCTGATGATGGTGATGATGATGATGATGATGATGGTGGTGGTGATGATGATGATGATGATGATGATGATGATGATGATGATGATGATGATGATGATGATGATGATGATGATGATGATGATGATGATGATGATGATGATGATGATCGGGACCGAGCTCGGATCGAGCGCCGCGCGCGTCGAATGAGCGGAACGAGCGAGGAGGCGGCCCAACGACCCCGACGAGCATCGCGGCCAGGGCGTCCTCTCCGCGCCTCAGTGGAGGAGACAAAAAAAACATGACAGTCGAACGCGGGCAGATCACGCGAGCAATCGCCATGCCAGCACCTCATCTCCGACGACAAGGGCACGATGGGCAGGAATCCTGACCTTCGGATCGTCTGGGCGAAAACCTCGCAAGATCCGATTCAATCGATCACGCTTGTTCGGCTCGCGACGGAGTTGGGTATGATCGCAAGGCAGCAGCAGGCCACCACGAGCCGCGCCTCGCGAATAGGATCCACAACCCGTGCACGCCACGAACTCGCCTGCGACCCTGAGCCTATGCCCTCTGCACGCCTCAGGCGGCACGGGGCCGGACTCGGGGAGAGGCGCAGCAGGTGGGGTTGCCGAATTCGCCCCAGGCTGCCCCCCTCGAGCTCTTTTGGGACGGAGGGCCGCACTCCCTGGTGGGCCCGCAGGCCTGGCCCGCGGCCGACTGGGCGCGAGAGCTCCAGGGAACCCGCCAACCGCAGGCGGTGGGAATCCAGCCGGATCCCCCACAGGGGTCTCCAGCGCAAGAGCTCCGGGGTGCGAACCAGCCGACTCCGAAGACACAGAATTCCGAGGCCGCACGGTGCGAGAAGAAGGAGCAGATGCAGCGAGACGGCGCAGGGCCTCCCAGGAATCCGCGACGGCCCCACACGAGCCAGGATTTGTCGCGAGAGCTCCAGAAGCGGGTCCAGCCGATGGCCCAGAGGAAGAGAAAGGCACAGAAGCTGTCAGCGCCGCTCCCACCAGCGCCGCGGCAGCCACCATCGCCTGGTGGGCGGTGGACGTGGCCAGACTGCATTCCGCCGGCTCGATGTCATCGGCGAAACGCTCTCGTTTGCGAGGAGGCCCCTGGGCAGCCTGGGGCAAAGAAAGACCGACTGAGGCACCCTCCCCCGCGCCTGGGGCCGCCGAACTCTGGCTCGCCATGCAGGCATCCTGGGGCGCCTCTGTATGCTCCTCGTGGGCTCCAAAAACTGGGGCCAGTTTCCGCCTCTGGGAACCCCCGTAGAGCAGAAACAGGGGGGTGTTTTGGGGCAGCGGCGGGGGCTGCTGGGGCGGCCGCTGGGCGCGGGGGGGGGGAAGAGGAAGCTCAGAGGCCCGCTCGACCACATCACCCCGAACCGCCTGGATCCGCGCCTTGAGCTCCCTCCCCCTGCACGTTTGGCGGAGCATACGTGCGCGACCAGCCAACGTGCGAGCTTTTCTAGCGCACCATGCGCATCGCCTCCACGAGGCAACGAAGAACGGAGCATGAGCAGAGGCTGCCGTCTTGCATGGCTCACCTCGGCGTCGCCCCAGCTGCCGCGTTCGCCGCCCTCGCGCGCGCGGCGGCCGCGGACCACGATTCGGCGCCAAGGCCCCAGACTTCAGGCCGTCGTGCACCGCTGCCACCCAGCAGGCCGTCTGACAAAGGTGTCGAAGGAGGACCTTGGACTCCGCCCTCTGCTGGTCCGTGAAGCCGTGGAGCCCCGATCCCAAGCGAGCGAGCGCGTCCGCCCAGTCGTTGCCATGCCGATGTTGGTCGTTGCCGCTCTGGTGCCCACGGACGTGAATGATGCGAACGTCCGAGGAGATGCCGCCGTGGTCATCCGACTTGGCCCACAGCTGCACCCACAGATCGCGATTCGAACGCCTGGGGCAGCGTGCCCACGCGCGCCCGCGCGCCAGGCCGAGGATAACCTCCAGGTGGTCCGTGTGGATGCAGAAGGGCGGAACGGCCACCAGCAGGACCTGAATGACCGCCCAGAGTTCGGCCCTGGGCGAAGATTGGACTGGTCCAGGCACCGCTCTGTAGTAGCCGCTGACGGCCTGGAAGTTCTCGAGGCCGACGAAACCCCAGCCCGCTCTCGCAGCCTGCGGGCGGCTCCAATGCTTCAGGCAGGAGCCATCGGCGTAGATGAGGCCTGTGACCATGAAGCCTGGGGCGGCCAGCAGTGCGTGCCAGCGGGATGATGATGATGATGATGATGATGATGATGATGATGATGATGATGATGATGATGATGATGATGATGATGATGATGATGATAATGAGGATGAGGATGAGGATGAGGATGAGGATGATGCTGATGCTGATGCTGATGCTGATGCTGATGCTGATGATGATGATGGTGATGATGATGTTGATGATGATGGTGATGATGGGGATGAAAATGAGAAGGTCGATGAGGTGGCAGGAGGTATGTGAAGGAGGAGTGAGATGCGAAGGAGGAGGAGGAGGAGCAGGAAGAAAAAGAGGAGGCGGAGGGGGGAGGGGGAGGAGGAACGGAGGGTGAAGGGGAGGGAGGAATAGACGGACGACGAATACTTGAAAACGACCATGATGTGAACACGAATAATAAGTGTACTAGTCAAGCCAAGGAACGTGTATTAGAACATCGAGGTTTGAGTAGCACCAGTAAGCACTAAACGGATCCTCTGTATGCAATCTAAGAGGCGCAATTCTCACATGCATCAGGGTAAAAGGAGGATGAGGGCGAGGGTGAGCAGGAACACTGGGGAGCAGGAGGAGGAGGAGGAGGAGGAGGAGGAGGAAAAGGAGGAGAGGAGGAGAAGGAGGAGAGGAGGAGGAGGAGGAGAAGGAGGAGGAGGAGGAGGAGAAAGGAGGGGAGGAGGAGTGGAGGAGGAGGGAGAGTTGGAGGAGGAGGAGGAGGAGGGGGAGGAGGAGGAGGAGGAGGAGGAGGAGGAGGAGGGAGGAGGGAGGGAGGGTGGATGGAAGGGGAGGGTCCGCGCGCGGAGCCGATGTCAAATCTGTTACCCCCCGCCGCGTTTGGATACGCTCCGCTCCTCCATCCTCGGGGCCAGAGGCAGCTTCCCGGCGAGACCAAACCCCGGAGCGTGACCGCTTGGCCGCCCAGAGGGCCAGGCGGCCCGCGAGCGGCCCCCAGCGTACCTTGCCCGGGACTTTCGGAACACATCGCTTTTTGTCAGTTGGTCTTTGCTGTGTGCGCCTGCCTCCCAACACTGCGTGAGCGCTGCGGCGCTTTCGGAGTGCATCCGCGTCCCGCCTTTTTCTGCCAGCGACTGCCCATCCAGTCCACCCATTTGCCACGCCTGGTGGGGATTCGCGTGAGCATGTGCTGGGTCAGCGCTTCGCGACGGTGTCGTCACCTCGCCGCAGGAGGAACAGTGTTTGGGTGTATGCGAGTGTGTGTCTGTGTGTGTGTGTGCGTGCGTGCGTGCGTGCGTGCGTGCGTGCGTGTGTGTGTGTGTGTGTGTGTGTGTGTGTGTGTGTGTCTGTGTGTGTTGGCTTTTCGGCCTGTTTTCGCCCACGCGCGGCTTTCAGGCGTTTCCGGGTCAGCCACGCAGCTTCAGAAGGGGCCTCGGGTACTTTGAGGGCCACCCCCGCTCGCTCATTCGCCGATTGGATTCTTCGGCGCGCGCGTGTGTGTGTGTGTGTGTGTGTGTGTGTGTGTGTGTGTGTGTGTGTATGTGCCGGCACTCCGCCAGACGAAGTGTGTGTGTGTGTGGACCGCCTACGGGGCTGGGCCGCCCTGCTGGGCTGCCCTTTGTTGTTTACGTTAGGCTACCCGGGGGCCTCGCGCGTCGGGGGCTTGTCTTCCGCTCTTTCTTCTGCCGCTCGCCTAGAGGGCGCTGGCGTGGCGTCTGGCAGTGCCGCTCGCACGCCTCCACGGAGTCCTCGCGTGGCCCGGTCTTTTGGGTGCGTTCCCTCGCGTCGTGGGGCTGTCGGCTGGGTCGACCCAGCGGCGAGCTGCGGGTGGCCGTGCTCGACTGGGAGACCCAGGCGGGCGCCAGGTTGCCGCATTGCCCCACGTTTTCGCCAGCGTGCTGGGTGAGTCGGATGCACGCTACTGGACCAATTCCGCCGCCACGCCTGTCCGCGTCCTCTGGCACGCCTCTCCACGTCCTCTGGTTTTCTTCGCCCTGCTGCCGGCAGGTCTCTGTTGGCTGGCGCTCCCCCATTTGCCCATAGGACCCAGTCATGCCTGCTGGCCTCACTTATGCCTCGCCCGGCTGCCTCTGCCTTTGTAACATTCCCCCCTTTGGGCACGTTCCCCCCCGGTGGGTGATAAACAAATCTCCTCGCTGGCCTTGCCCGCGCCACCCATTAAGCCGGGTGCAGTTTGCCCAGCATGCCGATTCGCTTTGCGTTGTCTCCCATTTGCGCCGGTTGGTGGTTATCCACGCGGTAATCCGTGTCCGTTTGCTAGCAGTCGCGACGGTGCCGCCACCACGCCAGAAGAGGAAGATTGTGCGTGCGTGTGTGTATGTGTGTATGCTTGTGTGTGTAGAATGTCTGGTAGCAATGTGGCATGGCAGTTAGTACCCTGATCGATCATTCGCGACGGTGCCGTCACCTTGCCGGAGGAGGGAATGTGTGTATGCGCGCTTGCATGGCGAGGGTATGTTTGATTGCCCGCGGGCCCCCATGCGTATCCCTCAGGCTGGCAAGCTGGGAGCCGATATTTCCAGTTGCGCGTTTGTTTGGTGCTGTTTCTTTCTCAGGAGGGTGGAACGTCCCCAAATGCAGCGGAATGCTTCCAAATTAGGCATCCCCTTCAGGCGCGGGTCCTTTTTCTCCCCTTCCTTCATCCCCCTTTCTCTCCTTCCTCTCTCTCCTCCTCTTGTTCACCCCTCCGACTTGAAGGTGAGTGGCATGGTATTCGCAACGTTTGTTTTGATTTCAGTTGCGGTATATGGTTGGGGCATCAGCGTCCTGACAAAAAGATCTCAGAGGTGGCCCCCGCCGCTACACCTTTGCCGTCTTCCCAGCAGCAGTACGTGGGCGCCGTCGTGTGGAGCCTGCCCAAGGCCTTGGGGCTGCCAGAAATGAGCGGGCGGGCGGGAGTGGACATGCAGTCGTCAGAGAATCAGCTCACGCGTGCCGTTCAAGCCAGAGAAGGATGAGGAGAAGGGAGCAGGAAGGAGGAGGGAGGAGGAGGGAGGACGGTGATGAGAGGGGAGAGGGGAGAGATGAGAGGGCAGAGAGAATACACATGCACCTTATATACACATGTGTGTATTTATACACATATATACACATATATCTTTACACCCGCGTGTGCTTACACATGCTTTTGCAGTCCTATCGTCGTGAGAGATTGAGGGACTGCAGGAGACATGGTGAAACATATTCGAAGGAGGTGATGTGCCTGATGACGGTGATGAGGATAAGGAGAATGAGGATGCTGATGAGGTTCATGTTGATGACGATGATGATGATGATGCTGATGGTGTTGCTGATGATGATGATAATGATGATGATGCTGATGATGATGCTGATGCTGATACTGATGCTGATGTTGATGCCGATGCTGATGCTGATGCTGATTTTGATGCTGATGCTGATGCAGCTGCTGCTTCTGATGCTGCTGCGGCTACTGCTGCTGACGCTGATGCTGAGATGCTGCTGATGGTGACGCTGATAATGATGATGATGATGATGATGATGATGATGATGATGATGATGATGATGATGATGATGATGATGATGATGCTGATGATGATGATGATGATGCTGATGATGCTGATGATGATGATCATCATCATCATCATCATCATAATCATCATCATCATCAGCATCATCATCATCATCATCATCATTAAGAGGAGGGGGAGGAGGAGAAGGAGGAGGATGATGATGAGGAGGAGGAGGCGGCGGAGGATGATGAGGAGGAGGAGGAGGGGGCGGAGAAGGAGGACCCTGGAGTGGCCTCTAGCCAGTGCCTCTGGTCAGTGCCGCCGATCCGGGACGCTTCTGTTGCTGCGGGAAGCGCACGATGGCGGTCATGCCCAGCGACGACGGCGAGCGGCGGGGATGATGATGACGATTGGGAATGGAGGCAACGGACTAGGATGATGATGCTGATGATGATGAGGAGGAGGAGGAGGAGGAGGAGGAGGAGGAGGAGGAGGAGGAGGAGGATCATGATGAGGTGGTGGGGGGTGGACGGGGGGAGGGGCAGGAGTAGCAGGACCCTGGGGATGAGGAGTAGCAGGAGGAAGCTTGAAGTGGAAGAGGGGGATGGGGAGAAGGAGGGGCATGACGAGGATGAGGAGATGTTCGGCGGTTCTTGGAGATGTTCGGCGGTCACCGAAGACGGGAGAAGATGTGAAAACGTGGAAGAATCTTTTGAATTGCAGCCCTTGCGTTCAGCCGTAAGCGTCGTGGAAGCATCGGGGCCAGTTTTGGGCTTCTCGGGGGAAGTCTTGGAGGCAGTTTGGAGGCCTCTAGAAGGCGTCTTGGATGCATGTCTTGAGATTCTTGGGGCCCTTTAGGGGGCCTCTTCGGGGCCAGTTGGAAGAGTCTTGGGGCCTCTCCAGGCCTTTTGGGGGCCTCTGGGGGCCTGTTGGGGCTTCTTGGGCCGTCTTCGGCACTTCTTCCGCCGTCTTGGCGCCCTGTCAGGCGCCTTTCGGGGCTCTTTTGTTGCGTCCGACGCTCAGAAGGCCCAAGAGGCGAATCTGCTGGAATGGAACGTTTTCCCTAGGGGTGGAACGCTTGTTGCTTCTCTGGGGCTTCTCTGGGAGGCCTTATCAGGGCTTCTGAGGGCATCTTGGAGGCTTCTGGGGCCGTCTTAGGGACATCTTCGGCGTCTTGTAGCGATTGTTCGGCGACTCGGGGCCCTCTTGGCTTATGTTGGGGCATTTCTGGGCGAGGGAACCGTTTTAGAGTGAGCTGGAGCTCCGATTCCGCCCCGGGAATTAAATCGACCCCCCCCCGCCCCACCACCCCGGCAGAGTCACCCCGGGACTCGCCCCTCAGTAGAGCTGACAGGAATTGGGGCTCAGGCTGTTCTGATGGTCATTGACCTCGCACGCAAAATCGGCGGATTCATATCCACTGCGCCTCGGCCTTCGGGCGTCCCTTTTCAAGAAAGTCCAGGCCGCAGTGGATATGGATACACAATTTACCCGCATCGTAGGCGTGTTCTTCCGCCTCCCCGCGGCATCCGTTGCTCGCGCTGCTGTCCAGGAGCTCGCCGCAGCGGGGGGCGCTCAACAGCCCCTCGCGGACCTCAGCCTCGTACTCTTTCTGTTCGGCGAGCCAGCCGGTACCAGGCGTAGGCGTCGTCGGGCTGGTCGGCGCAGGAGTCGGCGGGCCCGTCGACGCTGCTCTCGGCGCGCTGCGTGGTGAGGGGCCCTCCGGAGCCAAAAGACAATCTCGCCGCACGTGCAGGGGATCCCGAGTGGCATCCGCGCCCATGCCCCGCAGTGGCGCCCAGCGCGCTGCGGGAGGCCGTTGTGTTGTCAGGGCCAGGCCTCGGCAGCTTCGCCCAGTCGCGGGCCCGCGCGCGCCAGGCCGCGCCGCGGCGGCGCCGTGCCCCCCCGCCCCCCCCCCCACGCACCTCGCGAGCGAAAAACATCTCCGTATCCGCGGCCTTGCGGGCCGGGCCCCGAGAGCCGCGACCCCGCGGATACGGGACGTTTTTCTTCGCGGGTGCCCCGTGCGCAATGTCTCCGCGCGACCGCGTGTGTCTGCGGGATCGCGCCCCCAGTCCAGACCGCGAGGGCGCGGCTGCGGATATGTTCGCCGCTCGTGACGTCCCACGCCGTGGCGCCCCGCGGACGCCCGAGGCGGGGCGGCCGGTCCTGCAGCCAGCTCCGCATCCCTCGAGGGGTTCGGGCTGCCAGGGGCCCAGGTGGCAGTTTTTCGCGCCAGGCCTTCACTGCTGGAGGCGCGGCGCGGCAAGGGAGCGGACCGAGACGTCGCTCTCCATCGACGATTGACGCTCGATCCGTGTTGGGGGCAGGAGCATGACCATGCAACTATGTTCCCAACGCCACCGCGCACAGCACAGTGGACATTTGTCGGGGTAGGTCCACGAGCGTGCGGCTTTCAACAACTCGTGCACACCACGTGGTGGGCGGATGCCCGCAGACCTTTGTGCATGTATGTGCGGCTCCCACCGTGCCCCTGCTGCTGCCCCTCACTCTGGGCGCCAGGTGGAGCAGGGCGTGGATCAAAATCGTGGCGTCGGAGCCCAGGAAGAACCTGTCCACATACCTCCGCTCTGGCTCCCCGTGAGGGTCGGGGCGCGAGCAGGGTCATGGATGAGACGGCGATCGCCTATTCCAGATGGGCTCCGGATTGCCTTCGAAGGGGGGTGTCGGTGGCCCAAAGGTAGACACCAAGACCAATGGCGGCGACGTGCCTCCGCCGAGGGAAGGTGATCCCTTATCTCGGCGATGGTGGTCAGATTCGGACTTCGTCGGTGGCCAGAATACTCCACCAACGCCAAGATACGACCCAGGGCCGTCTTCCCCCCCCCCCCCCGTGGAGGCAACCGCCTGTGTTGGTGCTGGTCGGCCACGCGCGGAAAGGGGCAGGAGGAGTGGGGGACGACTTCTAAGAAGCACCCCTGCTCCTTAGAATGTGCGGGCCTTTACATCTTCAGAGAAAGGCCCGCGCCTTATAGGAAACGGCCTCCTTCTAACAGGCCTTCCCCCCTTCCCCCCGCGCCGCCAACAAGCCTCCAGGGGTGGGGCCTCCGCTCCCCTTGGTTGCCCAGGGCCGCCACGGGCATCGGCGGCGAGTCGCGGGTCCGGCGGCCGACCCTCCCCAGCGCCACGGGCCTCCTGCAGCCTGCTGCCACCGGTGGGTCGGCTTGACCTCGTGACGCGGCCCTGGCCGCGAAGCAGGCCTCCTCCAGGGCGGCGGCGCGCGGTCGCAGAGGTGGCCGCGCGCTGCACATCGTGGGGCGCGGTGCGTGAAGTTCGGTGGCCCAGCACTCCTGCCCTCTCGGAGGGGTGTGCCGCCATGCCGTCGGGCGGCACCTCTTCCTCCCCAGACCCCCGACGTCGTGATTTTTTCATGACGTCGACCCCCAGCGGTTTGGACCCATTCCCCGAGACCGGTTCTTCATCCTGAGTCGTTTTTTGACAGACCCGAGGCTCGGTAGGGGCCCCCAGAGGCCGAAAATAGCGAAAAAAACTCCCGTCGTGATTTTTTCATGACTCGAGGGGGTCTGGGTCCTCGCTGCTGCGCAGGCTCGCGGGCGCGAGGCGGAGCCCCCCCCGCCCAGAAGGCGGGAGATGTGCGAGGGCACCCCCGCGACGGCCGCGCGACCAGATCTCGAATCTCGAGCCGGAGTGGCTGCTGGCCCAATTCTCCACCTCGAGGGTGGTTCTGCTCGAGAGGCTGGGGCCCTCGATGGCCCTCCTCCTGACCTGCGCTCGGCGGATGGGGAAGAGAGCAGGGAAGGTGATGGAGAGAAGCATGAAACGACCCAACGACTGGACGACACCCCCTCCTCCACCTCCTCTTTCTCCCACAGGGACCCTGGCTCCTCCTCTTGCTCCCTCCTTCCTGTCTCCTGCCTGCTCCTCTCTGCCTCATCCTTGCTCCCCCTCCATGGCGCCTACCTCCCTGATTATCCTCCTGCCTCCCTCTTTCCTCCTTCGCCGTGCCTCCTTACTCGTGGCCCCTTCCTCCGCCCTCCCGCTTTTCCACCTTCCACTCCTCATCGGCCCCCTTCTTCTCCTCCTCGGCCTTCTTGCTGTCTCCCACCTCATTACCCTGATCCCGCTCTCCTCTTCCTGCTCCTCCTGCTTGCCCCTCTTCCTCCTTCCACCCGTGCTCCTCCTCCTCCTCCTCCTCCTCCTCCTCCTCCTCCTCCTCCAGCAGTCTTCCGCCCTCTTGACGCTCCTCTTCATAGTCGTCATCATCCGTCTGCTCTTCCCCACCGCCTCCTCCCCCTCATCATCCCCCTGCTCCGCCTGCTTTGCATGGTCCTCCCGCTCCTCCTTCCCTTCCTCGGCGCCCTGCCCCAACCCTGCCCCTCCTCCTCGCCCCGCCCCTCTGCTTTCTAACTCTGATCCCCTCGCTGGCGGCCCCGAGGAGGCCCCCTTGCTGCCGGCGTGGGCGGCGGACGACTCAGAGAAGCCGCAGCAGTACTCGCAGCAGAGGGCCCTAATGCAGCAGCAACTGCAGCAGGCCAACGCTGAGCGCGTGCGGGCGTGGGCCGGCAGGCTCAAGGTCCCGGTGGGAGGAGGATGAGGATGAGGATGAGGATGGGAATGGGGGAGGAGGATGAGGGGGATGAGGAGGAAGAGGAGGAGGAGGAGGAGAAGAAGAAGAAGACGGAGTGAGGAGGAGGGAGAAAAAGAAAAGAGAGGGGGAAGGTGGGAGGGGGAAGGGAGGGGGGGAGGAGGGAGGAGGGAGGAACTACGAGGGATCAAGAAGGAGCGGGACGCGGAGGACAAGGAGAGGGTGAGGAGGGGGAGTAGGAGGATAGGAGGAGGAGGAAAAAGAGGAAGACGAAGAGGATGGAGGAGGAGGCCTTGCCTCATTAGAGCTCACTGTCCGCATCTTGAAGCCTCGAAGGAGGAGGAGGACAGGGAGGAGAGGGTAGTGGTGGTGGTGGTAATAGTAGTAGTAGTAGTAGTAGTAGTAGTAGTAGTAGTAGTAGTAGTAGTAGTAGTAGTAGTAGTAGTAGTAGTAGTGGTAGTGGCCGTCGTAAAGTAGTCGTAGTAGTAGTAGTAGTAGTAGTAGTAGTAGTAGTAGTAGTAGTAGTAGTAGTAGTAGTAGTAGTAGTAGTAGTAGTAGTAGTAGTAGTAGTAGTAGTAGTAGTAGTAGTAGTAGTAGTAGTAGTAGTAGTAGTAGTGGTCGTAGTAGTAGTAGTAGTAGTAGTAGTAGTAGTAGTAGTAGTAGTAGTAG
>CAUYUJ010014871.1:892083-923647 GCA_963575745.1 Prorocentrum cordatum
TTAGAAGAAGTAGCCGTTTGTCTAGTATTGTAGTAGTCGCACTCTCCCAGTATCGCGGTCGTTCGTAGTAGTTGTGGTAGTCGTAGTATGTTGCATAGTAAACGTAGTAGTCGTAGTAAACGTTAGCAGCCGTGATGTAGTAGTCGTTAGGTAGTAGTAGTAGTAGTAGTCGTAGTAGTAGTAGTAGTAGAAGTAGAAGTAGTAGTAGTAGCAGGAGTAGTCGTAGTAGTAGTAGTAGTAGTAGTAGTAGTAGTAGTAGTAGTAGTAGTTGTCGTAGTAGTAGTAGTAGTCGTCGTCGCCGTCGTACTAGTAGTTGACGCCGTCGTAGTAGTAGTAGGGATAGGGGTAGTAGTAGTAATAGTAGTAGTAGTAGTAATCGTAGTAGTAGTAGTAGTAGTAGTAGTAGTCGTAGTCGTAGTAGTAATAGTGGCAGAACAAGTATTAGTAGCAGTCGTCGTAGTAGTAGCAGTAGTAGTCGTAGAAGCAGTCGCAGTAGTAGTAGTAGTAGTAGTAGTAGTAGTAGTAATAGTAGTAGTAGTAGTACTCGTAGTACTAGTAGTAGTAGTAGTAGTAGTAGTAGTAGTAGTAGTAGTAGTAGTAGTAGGAGTAGTAGTAGTAGCTGTAGTAGTAGTATTAGTAGTAGTAGAAGTAGTAGTAGTGGTAGTAGTAGTAGTAGTCGTCGTAGTCGTAGTCGTTGTCGTAGTCGTCGCCGTAGTAGCCGTAGCAGTAGCAGTCGTAGCAATACCAGCAGTAGTCGTGAAACAGGTAGTGGCTGTAGCAGTAATAGTAGTAGTAGTCGTAGTAGTAGCAGTCGCAGTTTCAGTAGTAGTGGTAGCAGTAGTATTAGTAGTAGTAGTCGTAGTAGTAGTAGTAGCAGTAGTAGTAGTAGTAGTAGTAGTAGTAGTAGCAGTAGTGGTAGCAGGCGTAGTTGTAGTAGCCGTAGCAGTAGTATTAATGGTAGTCGTAGTAGTAGTTGTCGTCGTCGTCCTCGTCCTGGTCGTAGTCGTTGTAGTAGGAGTAGTTGCAGCAGGAGTCGTAGTAGTAGTAGTAGTAGTAGTAGTAGTAGTAGTAGTAGTAGTAGTAGTAGTAGTAGTAGTCTTAGGAATAGTCATCGTAGTGGTCGTAGTAGCCGTAGTAGCCGTAGTAGTAGTCATATTAGTAGCAGCCGTAGTAGAAGTAGCGTTGGCAGCAGCAGCAGCAGTAGCAGTAGTAGTAGTAGTAGTAGTAGTAGTAGTAGTAGTAGTAGCAGGAGTATTAGTCGTAGTACTAGTCGAACGAGTAGAAGTAGTAGTAGTAGTTGTAGTAGTAGTAGTAGTAGTACTAGTAGTAGTAGTAGTAGTAGTAGTAGTAGTAGTCTCAGTACAAATCGTCGCATCAGCAGCGGCACTAGTAGTAGTAGTGGTGGTGGTAGTAGTAGTAGTAGTAGTAGTAGTAGTAGTCATAGCCGTAGTCGTAGTAGTAGTCGCAGTAGTCGTCGTATCGTAGTAGTAGCAGTAGTAGTAGTAGTAGTAGTAATAGGAGTAGTGGTAGTAGTAGTAGTAGTAGTAGTAGTAGTAGTCGTAGTAGTAGTAGTAGTAGTAGTAGTAGTAGTAGTCGACGTAGTAGTAGTAGAAGTAGTAGCAGCAGCAGCAGCAGTAGTAATAGTAGTCGTATTCGTATTCGAGGTCATAGACGTAGTCGTAGTTGTAGTTGTCCTCGTAGTAGTAGTAGTAGTCGTAGTAGTAGTACGTAGTAGTAGTAGTAGTAGTAGTAGTAGTAGTAGTAGCAGTAGCAGTAGTAGTAGTAGTTTTATATGTTTAGTTGTAGTAGTAGTCGTAGTAGTCGTAGTAGTCGTGGTAGTAGAAGTAGCAGTAGTAGTAGTAGTAGTAGTAGTAGTAGTAGTAGTAGTAATCATAGTAGTAGTAGTAGTAGTAGCAACAGTAGTAGCGCTAGTAGTAGTAGTATCCGTAGTAGCATCAGCAGCGTGAGTAGTAGTAGTAGTAGTCGTAGTAGTAGTAGTAGTAGTTGTAGTAGTAGCAGCAGTAGTAGTAGTAGTAGACCTGGTAGTAGTAGTAGTAGTAGTAATAGTAGTAGTAGTAGTAGTAGTAGTAGTCGTAGAAGTCGTAGTAGTCGTAGCAGGTGTAGTAGTAGTCTTTGTCGAAGTCGCAGACGTAGTAGTAGTAGTAGTAGTAGTAGTAGTAGTAGTAGTGGTAGTCGTAGTCGTAGTCGTAGTAGTAGTAGTAGTAGTAGTAGTAGTAGAAGTAGTAGTAGTAGTAGTAGTAGTAGTAGTAGTAGTAGTAGTAGTAGTAGTAGTAGTAGTAGTACTAGTAGTACTAGTAGCAGCAGCAGTAGTAGTAGTCGTCGTCGTCGTAGTGGTCGTCGTCGAGGTAGTAGTAGCAGTAGTCGTAGTAGTAGTAGTAGTAGTAGTAGTAGTAGTAGTAGTAGTAGTTGTAGTAGTAGTCGTAGTAGCCGTAGTAGTCGTAGTAGCAGTAGTCGTAGTAGTAGTATTAGTAGTAGTAGTAGTGGTAATAGTAGTAGTAGTAGTAGGAATATGAGTAGGAGTAGTGGTACTAGTAGTGATAGTAGTTGTACGAGTAGTCTTACAGTAGTAGCAGCAACAGCAGCAGCAGTAGTAGTAGTAGAAGCAGTAGTAGTTGTAGTAGTAGTAGTAGTAGTAGTAGTAGTAGTAGTAGTCGTAGTAGTAGTAGTAATAGTAGTAGCAGTAGTAGTAGTGGTGGTAGCAGTAGTAGTGGTAGTAGTAGTAGTAGTAGTAATAATAATAGTAGCAGTAGTAGTAGTAGTAGTAGCAGTAGTGGTGGTAGTAGTAGTAGTAGTAGTAGTAGTTATGGTATCAGTAGCAGTAGCAGCAGCAGTAGCAGTAGTAGCAGCAGCAGCAGCAGCAGCAGCAGCAGCAGCAGTAGTAGTGTAGTAGGAGTAGTAGTAGTGGTAGCAGTAGTTAGTGGTAGTAGTGGTAGTGGTGGTAGTGTAGTAGTCGTGTTAGTAGTAGTTAGTAGTAGTAGTAGTAGTAGTAGTAGTAGTAGTCGTAGTAGTAGTAGTAGTAGTAGTAGTAGTAGTAGAGTAGTAGTAGTAGTAGTAGTAGTAGTAGTAGTAGTAGTAGTAGTAGTAGTAGTATGGTAGTAGTAGTAGGAGTAGTAGTAGTAGTAGTAGTAGTGGTAGTAGTAGTAGTAGTAGCTGTAGTAGCAGTAGTGTAGTAGTAGTAGTAGTAGTAGTAGTAGTAGTAGTAGTAGTAGTAGTCGTAGTAGTAGTAGTAGTAGTAGTAGTAGTAGTAGTAGTAGTCGTAGGTGTAGTAGTAGTAGTAGTAGTAGTAGTAGTAGTAGTAGTAGTAGTAGTAGTAGTAGTAGTAGTAGTAGCACCTAGTAGTGGTAGTAGTAGTAGTAGTGGTAGTAGTAGTAGTAGTAGTAGTAGTAGTAGTAGAAGTAGTAGTAGTAGAAGTAGTAGTAGTAGTAGTAGTAGTAGTAGTAGTAGTAGTAGTGGTGTTCGTAGTCGTAGTTGTAGTTGTAGTCGCAGTCGTCGTCGTAGGCGCAGTTGTTGTCGTAGCAGTAGTCGTAGTCGTAGTCGTAGCCGTAGCCGTAATCGTAGTAGCAGTCGTAGTTGTAGTCGTAGTCGTAGTCGTAGTCTTAGTCATCAGTAGTGGTGTCAGTGCTGGCGGCAGTTGTATGGTTCGTGCTCTCCCTCATCCTCCTCCCTCTTCCATCGTCCTCCTTCCCCCGCGCCGCGTGCCCCGCAGGTCGATGCGCGGCCCGAGGACCCAGGCCTGCCGCCGCTCACACCCCGGACCGAGGCCACGGAGGAGAAGCAGGCGGGGGGGCCTATCTGGTGTCGCCCTTCCCCCCCGCCCGCCCACCTCCGCCCGCGTTCCGTGAAGCCAGCGCACGACGTAAGGCTTTTGGCCGGGCCCGGGATCGTACAATCGAAATACCGGTCCCTGGGAAGGGGCCGAGACTTTGGGGTTCCATGCTGCGCGACCTTGGAGGTCTGGGCCCTTCTTTCCGTTCGACAGCAGGGACGGAGGGGACGGGTGGAGGTAGGCGCCGGATATGTATGTCGTTGGGCCCCGCCAAGGCCTCCCAGCTGCAGGGGGAGGGCAGCGTCTCCGCCAGGAGCGCCGACCGCAAGTCAGGCTCCTTGTCCAGGAGTTGACACGAGCAGGTGAAGGCGGAGGAGGAGGAAAATGGAGTGGGGAGGAGGGGAAGGAGAGTGAGGAGGAGAGAATGGGAGGGGGGAGGGGAGGAGGGATGGAGGGAGGGATGGAGGGAGGGATGGAGATGGATGGATGTTGTGGAGGTGCAGGATTTGGATGATGGATGGTGATGGTGATGCTGCTGAATGATGATGAAGCTGATGACGATGATGCTGCTGATGATGACGTTGCTGGTAATGACTCATATGATGATGCCGGTGATGCGGATTATGATGGTGGTGATGATGATAATGATGGTGGTGATGAGGTGATTATGCTGATGATGCTGATGATGATGATGATGATGAGCGATGACACTAACGATGAGGCGATGATGTGATGATGACGATCATGATGATGAAGCTTATCCTGATGATGCTGATGATGATGACGATGATGATTATGCGGCTGCAGGTTTTGATGATGATGATGCTGCTGATGTTGCTGGTGATGGTGATGGTGATGATGGAGATGATGCAGATGTTGATGCTGATGCTAATGATGTTGCTGATGATGCTGCTGCTGATGCCGATGATGCTGCTGATGGTGATGATGATGATGATGATGCTGATGATGATGATGATGATGATGAGGAGGAGGTTGACTACGAAGAAGATGATTGGTGGTGAGGTTGAATATGATGGCATTAGTGGTGATGCTGATGATGACGCTGGTGATTCTGCTGCATATGATGATGGTTGTGATGGTGGTGGTGATGGTGGTGATGGTGGTGACGCGATGATGAGGATGACTTTTACCAGGATTTTGTCCATGAGTTATGCTGCTGGTCGTGGTGGTAATGATGATAAGACGGAGGAGGACTAGGAGGAGACGTCATCTGCTGCTACTGCTCACCCATCAGGCGCCACCTGCTGCTACTGCTCCCCCTTCTCTCTCTCTCCTCCCTCCTTCCCCTTGCCCTGCTGCTGCTCCTCTTGCTCCCGATCGTCCTCGACATCTGGCCAACGTTGGCTCTGGCATTGCTCCCTCGCTCTCGCCACGGCCTGCAGCTATCTCACCCTCGTGCACGCCGCTCGCGGGTTCGAGGTCGAGGGTAGTATTCGGCAGGCAGTCACAATCAGGAAGACGGACAAGCATGAGACGCGAGGGACCTTTGCATGCCTCGGTTCAGGCAGTCCTTGGCCAAGGGTTCCCACGAGGGCGCGAAGTTAGTCACGCTTCGCGCTTTGCGGGCCTCATTCCTCCTCCCCCTCCTCCTTGTCCTCCTCTTCTCCCCTTTGGGGGCGGCGCGAGAGCGCGAAGTTGTTCGCGCTTCGCGCAGCGCGAAGCGCGAAGTTAGGAGCCCTTGTTGGCGTGCAGGGACATCCTCTTGCATCCTCCAGCGCTGCCTGAGTGCCTCGCACCCTCGAGCTGTGCCTCGCTGACGCCTCTGATTGGTGCGCCGACGCCCGTGCACCTCTCGTCGTCGTCCTCCTCCTCCTCCTCCTCGTCCTCCAACCTCCTTCCTCCAGCTCCCTCTCTCTCTCTCCTCCTCCTCCTCCTCCTCCTCCTCCTCCTCCTCCTCCTCCTCCTCCTCCTCCCTCCTCCTCCTCCTCTCCTCTCCTCGCTCCTCCTCCCCGTCTCCCTTTTTCTCCTCCTCCTCCTCTCCTCCCTCTTCCTCCTCCTCCTGGCTCCTCCTCCTCCTCGCTTCT
Source organism: Prorocentrum cordatum (assembly GCA_963575745.1). Classification (NCBI taxonomy): domain Eukaryota; class Dinophyceae; order Prorocentrales; family Prorocentraceae; genus Prorocentrum; species Prorocentrum cordatum. Next base: position 897,916 of record CAUYUJ010014871.1, read on the forward strand.
CCTTCCCCCTCCTCCTCCCTTTTCTTCCTCCTCGTCCCTTCTCCTCCTCCTCTCCTCCTCCTCCCTCCTCATCCTCCTCCTCCTCCTCCTCCTCCTGCCCCCTTCCCATCTCTCCCTTTTCCGTCTCTCCCTTCTTCCTCCTCCTTTTTGTCCTCCTCCTCCTCCTGCTCCCTCCTCCTCCTCCTTCTCCTCCTCCTCCTCCTTCTCCCTCCTCCTCCTCCTTCTCCTCCTCCGTCACGCCTTTTCCTTGTACTTAATTTCTTCCTGTCGCACGCCGAGGCCAGTTTTTTGGGCGGGCCGGGCGATTCGCGTGAGACTTCCTCACCATTTATTGCCCTGAAGCTTAAACCTTGGCAGCAGTTTCACAGATGGAGGGCGGGCCGTTTTCAACATGTGGCTCTCGCCTTAGCGCCGCGCGCATTCGTTTTAGAAATTTGCAAGAGTTTCGTAAACTGAGGGCGGCCCGTTTTCAGCATGAGGCTCTCGCCTTTGCGCCGCGCACATTCGTTTTACATTTTTGCAAGAGCTTCACGGATTGAAGGCGGCCCGTTTTCAAAATGTGGCTCTCGCCTTAGCGCCGCGTTGCAAGAGCTTCACGGATTGGTGGCGGCTCCTTTTGAAAATATGGTTCTCGCCTTAGCGCCGCGCTCATTCGTTTTCAACATTTGCAAGGGTTTCACAGATTCCCATGATCAGCGTACCAGAAATGATGTTTTGAACGGATTTTGGATGAGAGTGCAACGCTTACGTTGATTCGCAGTGTTGAAGTCCCAGCAATGGCTTCCTGGCACGATTCAGGATTGTCAAGACGCAACAGTCCAGTTGATACGTGGCGTTGGAATCCCGGGAACAATGTTTTGGCATGCTTCTGCATCTTCCAACGGTTGTCTTCCAACGAGGCAGTTCCTTCAGTGGAAATGAACCGTTGTAGGGGCCTATGAAGAGGGAGCTTGGAGGGAGGGTTTATTCCAACATCGTTGATGACTCTTGGGTTTACACTTGTCCTCCTCCTCCTCTTCCTCCTCCTCCTCCTCCTCACTCTTCCCTCTTCCTCCTCCTCCTCCTCCTGCTCCTCCTCCTGCTCCTCCTCCTCCTCCTCCCTCCTCCAAACTCCCCCTCCCGTCTCTCCCTCCTCCCTCCTCCTTCTTCTGCTGCTCCTCCTCCCCCTCCTCCTCCTCCTCCTCCTCCTCCTTTTCCTCCTCCTCCTCCTCCTCCTCCTCCTCCGCCTCGTCATCGCCCTCCGTCAGGAGCTCCAGGCGCCGGACGGGCCTCGCCCCCGACGCGGGCGCGGAGCCGGGCGCGGCGAGGTCGCCGCTGTCCCTGCCGACCGCGGCGCTGAGCCTGCCGCCGCTCAGCGCGCGGGGCGCCCCGTGAGGCGGGGCCTCCCTGCAGCGGGCGAGGCGAGGCGGCCGCCCTCCTCGCCCCTCGCTCTGCTGCTGCTGCTTGCTGCCGCTTGCTGCCGCCGCTGCTGCTGCTGCTGCGCCGCTGCTGCCCGACGGCGACGGCAACGACGGCACTGACAACGACGATGATGACGATGCTGCTGATGATGATGGTGATGATGATGCTGCTGCTGCTGATGATGATGATGATGGTGATGGTGATGATGATGATGATGATGATGGTGGTGGTGATGATGATGGTGGTGGTGGTGATGATGACGACGACGGCAACGATGATGATGCTGATGATGCTGCTGATGCTGATGCTGATGCTGATGCTGATGCTGATGCTGATGCTGATGCTGATGCTGATGAGGCTGATGCTGCTGATGCTGCTGATGATGATGCTAATGCTGTTGCTGATGCTGATGCTGATGCTGATGCTGATGATGATGATGATGATGACGACGACGACAATGACGACGACGACGACGACGACGACGACGACGACGACGACGACGACGACGACGACGACGACGACGACGACGACGACGACGACGACCGCCTCTTTCGGCTCAAACGCCAGTTCCGCCACGGCCCTCCAACCGCTCCCCTTGGCGTTCAAAATCCTTCGGGTTCGCCCAGCCTTCCCCAGATCCTTGCTAGCTTCATCATGTCGCTGCATCTTTCTCCATGGGGCCATTAGCTTTCTCAGCGATCCAGGCTCTGTTCGAAGTTCTCCGCGTCCACCCCGCCTCCCCCCCAATGCCCGCCCAAATTCCCCGCGCACCCCGCGCCACCGCGTAAGGTCCCCCACGCCCGCCCGAACTCCCCCGCTTCGAGAGTCGCCCAGAGCTTTCAGCAGAGATGCTTTTCCTAAAATTGTCTTGTCTTACCGATTTCGTCAAACACGTTCCTGCTGCGGGTCCACTTCCACCGACAGCGCTTCTGCGGCCCACGGCGGAGGGCACCTCCGCACCAACCGCCCTCCTGCTGCGGCTCCTCTCCCACGGAGGGCCCCTGCCAGGGCCAGGGCCCTCCCGGGCCCTGGGGCAGCGTGCACAGCGCCTCCTGGCCTCAGCCAGGAGGGACTGGGCCATGCCATGGCCCGAGATGTCCCTGGCCCTGGCGGGGCGGTGGTGCAGAGGCGCCGTCGGCGTATCGTGCCCCTGCCGCTGCTGCTCCTCGACCAGCGTCCCCTGCTGCTGCTCCTGCTCCCCCCCGCTCCTCGGCCGGTGGAGCGCCAGGCGGCGAACGGGGCGGGGCGGCCGTCCTGCATGTGCGGCGAGGGCGAGGTCGAGCATTGGGGTGGCGAGCGCCACGGCGCGTGCCCGGAGAACATATTCGGGCCGCCCCCCTCCGATTGGCGACCGCCGGCTGATCGTCCCTGAGCGCGGCAGCCGGGGGCTCCCGTTCCAACCACCAGTCCAATCCCCGCCCCGCGCCGCGGCTGACCTTGGCGGGCCGTGGGGCGGTAGGACGCGCCCGTTTGCCTCCCCTCCTCCCTGGGCGGGACGGGGGGCGAGCTTGGGAGTGTCACTCCTGCCCCTCGTTTTTTTCCCCTCCTCCACTCCGCTCTCGGGGGGGGGGAGACGGGAGGGGGAGGGGCAGATTGGACTTCTGAAGTCAGGGCCTACGAAGCAGGGGGCCAAGGTCCGCGCCGCGCAGCCTCTTCACAGGCGAGGCGCCCTCTGCAAAGCAGCCGGCGCTGTGCAGCGCAGGGCTCGATCTGCGGGCCTCTCCCTGCTGCTCGGCGGCGCGCTGAGAGGGGAAAGGAGGAGGAGGAGGAAGAGGAGGAGGAGGAGGCGGAGGAGGAGGAGGAGGAGGAGGAATAGGACGAGGAGCAGGAGGAGGAGGAGGAGGAGGAGGAGGAGGAGGAGGAGGAGGAGGAGGAGGAGGAGGAGCTGGAGTTGGAGTTGGAGGAGGATGAGGAGGAGGAGGAGGAGGAGGAGGAGGAGGAGGAGTGGAGTTGGAGTTGGAGGAGGAGGAGGAGGAGGAGGAGGAGGAGGAGGAGGAGGAGGACGGGGGGAGGGGAGGGGGAGGAGGAGGAGGAGGAGGAGGAGGAGGAGGAGGAGGAGGAGGAGGAGGAGGAGGAGGAGGATGTAGGGGCCAGCCCTCTCAGAGGGCGCGGGGCTTCGCAGAGGCCCTCCCGCCCATCAAAGAAAGCGTTCTTGCAAGCTCGAGGGGGCTTCCTCTCGGGTCGGACTGACAGGGGGGAATTGGGAGGGGGGGAGAACGAAATCTGCCGCATGCAGCTGGGTTCGGCCACCCCGTCGGGAGGCGCCAGGGAAACCAGCTATATGAACTGTTTCGCCCCCCCCCCCCCCCCCGCCACCCACCCACCCACCCACCCACCCACCCTATACTACATCGGTGGGTCAAAGATGGGGTCCTGAGGGATAGGGTCCTGAGGATAGGAAGGGACCCAAGGGTGGATTTACACTATTTGAGGCACCTCGTTCTTAGGATCCATCCCTCAGGACCCCATCTTTGAACCACCGACTACACCCCTCGCAAGAGAGTAGCGAACACTCATGCCACAGTCGTCTGTCAATGTCCCTCTCAATGATCAGGGCTGGCGGTGGGTTCACTGAGTGGCACTTTCACCGCAGTCTTCCCCACGCGCGTGCCAACTTTGAATTCCGGGGAGAGGGTGAGTGTCCACTGATTGTTTCCCTCCACCGTACCCCCCCTTTCGTCCGACCCGGTCCTCAGAGGGGGGAGGCGCTTTCGAGAAGCCCCGCCGCCGTCTCGGGGAGGCCAGCCCCCGCGCGCTTCCCCCCCGCCCTGAGGGTGCGCCGCCAGGCCATCCCCGTTGTCAGCTCCAGAGTCTCAGCAGAGGAAGCCATGCCGCCGTTCAGGACAAGGGGCGTACGCGCACATGAACCCACGTTGGCTTCGAAAGCACGCATTTCGCGAACGTTCGTAGCTCGCGGTCCGTCTCGCGTACTTGGGGGCCGTATTACATGGTTGGGCGCGTAGGTCCTTTGGGGGTTCCCTAGCGTCGGCGTTTGGGAATAATCTGCACGCGAGTGTGAATTCTGACGCCCCTTTATTCGTTGTAGTCGGCGTGCGCATCTGTGCCTCTGTAGCAGCTACGTTGAGGCAGTTGTTGTAAACAACGCCGCGATGCCTTGTTTTCCTGGCGGCGACCGATTCGTCATAGAGAGCCGCCGTTTTCTTTTCATCTGTCACCAACCATGGTGATCATGAGTACACTCCCGGGTAGCTACGCGAACAACCGCGCAAACTGATGCAGTCAATGCCCAGCTTCTCAGCCCTCGCATCCTTCGCCTTGCTGGCGGCCAGGAGCTTGGGCTCAGCGAGTCGCTCCGCTGGTTCTGGCCCACGGCGACGCGCTATCCACTTCCCGGCCGCCCAGCGTCAACGTCCCTGGCTTTGCTGAGCCTCCCGCCCCGCGGAGCGGAGCGACACGCCATCCGCGTGCCAGGTATCGCATGTCGCCGGGGCCGCTGCCGCGGCACGCTGGGCCCCAAGTTCCTGGCCGTGTCTGTTACAGTGGAGGCCCACGCCAAGGAAGGCCCTGCTTGCCTCCAGGGTGCCCTTGGTTTCTGGGGCTTCGATGGCTTCGCCATGGAAGGCGTGACGCTCCCACACCAGAGAGCAGTGAACGTCCTGGGGTCTCGGGGTTGGGTTTCTTGTGGGAGGTGTCTTGTGGTCGAGCTCCTACTGTACCGGGTGCCAGCCAGCGCGGTCAGCTCAGGAGAGGAAAAAACACACAGACACAATTAATCTTCGATTCCTCAGAAAATATCGGAAACTGTGGGAAGTGGGGGGGAAGACATAAACCCAGAAAATATAGCAAATATGGGGAATCTTTTTATTTGTGTGTATTTATTTGTGTGTCCTGGGGCCCCTTCATCAGCATCGCGCGCCGGTGGCAGGCGAACGAGTGGCCAGGGGACCGGCTGGAGCGGCGGCCACAGGCCCCAGGCGCCACAGCGGAGCCCGCCGAGAAGCCCCTGTGGACGCCCCCCCCGCCGAGGACCGCCCCTCCCCCTATCCAGCAGGGGGCGAGCTCGGTCTCCGTGCCCCTTCGGAGGCTCCTCCTCCGCCTCCTCCGTCTCATTCTCATGCACTTGTCGCCTCGTCCTCTCGAAGTCCTCGCATATCCTCCTCATCGTCCAGTCGTTTCTGGCCCGAGAGGGCTGGCTGCGCCAATCTCGGGCTTGGCGTTCACACTGTTTCAGATGACAGGTGCGTTCGCGAGCACGAGCGGCACAGGCGGTGTGAGAATATCGCGTCCTTTTCAATTAGTTAGTTTCCCTAAGAGGGGAGGTCTCATGATGGAAGCATGTGGCATGAAGAGGCATGGCGCATGAGGGTAAACTGATCGTTGCTGTAAAAGTTAATGAGTTATCAGTTTGATATCTGTATTGTTGATCCCCCCCGGTGCCCACTGTTTTTTCAATTAAAGTGCTCCTCCCCGGGCTCGCACCTTGTCGTTCACAAGGGGAAGTCTTGCGTCTCGATTGTGTCTTTGGCCCCCGGTTTACCATTGTTTGATATTTTCTCAAAATGTTGTTTTCCACACATTGCGCTCTCGCGCAGGGGTTCCGGACCAGTTATCCAGGAATCGCGCTCTCGCGTGGTACTTCCTCGCAGTTTATCGTGGCGCCGTGCCCCCAACACTCAGGAGCCTCGCTCTCGCTTTGGATTTCCTGGCGACTTACTTGGGACTCGCGCTCTCGCGCGACACTCCCTCGCGATTCATTGTGGCGCCGCGCCCCCGACGCTCAAGAATCATGCTCTCGCTTTGGATTCCCAGACGATCTACGTGGGAATCGTTGGAGGCTTCCTCGCGATGCATGCCAGAGTGACGCTGCAGCGGCCCGCCCGATCGACCCCCGGCCGTCTTGAGCCCGCCCGCCCGCCCGACCTGCCCGTTCCGTAGGGTCCGCCCGACCCGCCCGGCCCGCCCGTCTGGCTCTGCCGATTGTGTGCTCCTGCTCCCTGCTCCTACCCCCCCCCTCCCTCCCTCCCTCCTGCAACTCCCTCCTCCCTCCTCCCTCCTCCCTCCTCCCTCCTCCCCCCCCCTCCTGCATGCGCCATTCTTACAAGTGTGATGAAAACCGAACAAGCGTGATAAAAAAGCAATTGTGACAAAACAGCTGAACACGTGTGATAAAAAAGCAGGCGTGATAGAGACATAAGTGTGACAAACAGCTGTTTGTTTTATCATACTGGTTGTTTTATCACACGTGTTGTTTTATCTCACTTGTTCGGAGTTTTTTACCCCCCTCGTCTCTTCTTGATTCTCGCTCCCTTCCCCTGCTCTCTGGGGACTGCGCCAGCTACTCGTGGCAGGTCAGGAAGATGCCCCCCCCGCATGGGGGGCACGATCGACGACGAAGAGGGCGGGTATCGAGGCCGTTGGGATATACATTGCGAAGGACACGCGAGCGTATGACAGAGAATAGTCTAGTCAACAATTGATTGTTGATGTTTATGTTGTTGATGATGATGGTGATGCAGATGACACTGCTGATGACGATGCTGATGCTGATGATGATGCTGATGATGATGATGTTGATGATGATGAAGAAGATGCTGAGGTTGCTGCTGCTGATGATGGCAATGACGATGGTGGTGGTGGTGGTGATGAGGATGCTAATGTTTATGGTGGCGGTGGTGATAATGATGGTGATGATGACGGTATTTGATGATGACGACGATGATGATGATGATGATGATGAGGAGTAGGAGGAGGATGAAGATGATGATGATGATGCTGCTGCTGCTGATGATGATGATGATGATGATGAGGATGCTGCTGCTGATGATGGTGGTGATGAGGATGATAATGATGCTGCTGCTGCTGCTGCTGCTGATGATGATGATGATGATGATGATGATGATGATGATGATGATGATGATGATGATGATGATTATGATGATGATGATGCTGAGGAGGAGGAGGAGGAGGAGGAGGAGGCGGACGACGACGCGCAGGAGAAGCACGAGGAGCAGGAGGAGAGCGCCTCCTGGCCGCTGCCGCACCCCCCCTCTCTCCTCGTCCTGCCGCCCCGCCGCCTCCTTGCCGCTCCCCATCCTCCTGGAGGCGCTCGTCTCCTCCCGTGCTTGGGTCAGGGGCACTCGCTCGCAAGTAAATACGTGGAGCGCAAGCTTCGTATGACATCGTCATCGGTCCTCCTAGCCTACGGTGGGGGCGTTTGTTGAGGGAGTGCCCAGAGGCGTCAGACTCTGGAGGGTTCCTCACCCACTGCGAGCGGCAGTGATATCCATGGCCCGTCCAAGATGAGAGTTGTACAGGCTTCCAGACCCTGGGCTCCTCATCTTATAGGGTTCCTTGCCCAATGCCCGCAACCCCATCCTCTCCCGGCCCCCGCGCGAGTGTCACGGTGCTGCCCTCGACCGCCCCGGTGACCACCACACCAGAGGCGCCGACCACCACCACACCAGAGGCGGCGCGCCCCGGCGCTTCCGCCCCGCGGCCCCGGGGGCGCCCTCCTCGGGGCGGCCCCGGGGGCTCTTCTGCACCGCGTCGGGCAGGGGCGCGGCGCGGGACCGTGGGAAGCTTCTGGAGGCGGGGGGCAGAGGGCGCGGGAGTCAGAGGAGGGAAAGGCACCCATGCCGCCACTCTTGCGTCGCCTCTGTACTTTGAGGGCCTCCCAGGAGGCCCTCGCCGCCACCGCTGGATTCGCCTCGAACTCCTGGTCAGAACGCGCCCCGGGAGGGGTCCGGGGAGTGGCGGTATCGATGCCCTTTGGTTTCCCCAGTGGGTGCGAGGAGGAGTGGCGGGAAGAGCGGGAGGAGGCTCTGGGTAGGCTTTCGAGGAGGGCGAGGGAGTGGACCAGGGGCAACGTTAGAGGGGGGGAGGCTCAGGGGGGAGTCGCCCATTCCTTGTCCATAGGGGCACGATAGCCCACCCCGCCCAGGGCCTTCCGGTTTCGCCATCGGGGGCCGTTCGCTGATACACCGGAGAGTTATCGCCGATTCCAGGTCGATGTTCCCCCTCCCTGAGCCAGTGGCCCCCTAGCGTTGTCCCTGTCGGGCCCCGGAGCTGGCCCAGGGGGAAGGGGTCCGGATCTGACCTCGTGTGGTCCACGCTTCGACGTGTAGCCAGAGTCCAGCATCCCCAAGTATCATTTTTTGAACCAAGGTGGCTTCTCAGAGTGTTCGCGCGTCCTCCTGCTCCTGATCCGCCTGCGCCTTCGGTGTCAGCGTCGAGCTTCTCGTCATCGTCGTCGTCGTCCCCCTCCTCTGCATCCACGTCGTTGTCCTCCTCGCCCTCGCCCTCCGCCCTTTCACTACACCTGCTCATCATCCCCCACCTCTCTTCCTCCCGATCCTTCGCCGCCTCCTGATCCTCCTCCTCCTCCTCCTCCTCATCCTCATCCGCTGGCCGAGCGAGTTGCAGGACTGCAGCTCAACCTGCCGAAGTGTGAGATTGTCGTCGTGAAGGGAATCAGCCGACATGATTTCGACCAACTACTTCTGGAAAATGGGTTGGTTCTCCCTGGGATCGTGTTGGGCGTCTCTGGTAAATATCTCGGAGTCTGGATCGGGCAGGATTCGGATACTCTTAGTTGGCAAGCTCCTGCAAACAAGACCCTTCGGCGGGCTAGATAATGTAAGGCACTTAAATTAGGGCTCTTCAAAACCGTCCTGCGCTACAACGTTTACGCCTTCTCGTGCATGGGCTACGTGGCCCAGTTCTTTGCGCCTTCCAAGTATGCATGCCAGCAAGAGTATCGTGCACTGCAGAGTCTCACTGACGCTCCGAGGAATTCTTTGTCCTGTGCCTTGCTGTATGACTTGAAGAAAGCTGGTCTCAGAGTCCAAGCTAATCATCTCATATGTATAGCGAGAGCTTCTATGTACCGAGCTGCCCTCCAATCCAAAGTTTTCGAGGAGGTCTGTGGTCTCATCGACGCATTCGAAGGTGATGATGATTGTGTGATGCTTTGGAAAATGAACCCCTGGTATAAGCATACGATGTACTTCCACATGCGAGAGAATCTTCGTAGTCTGCAGGCCATCCCGACCATCCCCACGTTCGGCTCCCGTCGGTTGCAGGCTAAAACAGAGGCACTACTGCGCAGCATGAAGGATAATGATGCGACGGAGGTCCTCCTGGGTCGTGCCATGAAATATCATCCTTACGTGACTCGCTCCCGGGCCCTCAATTTTAGGCTAATTTTCCGCCAGTTGAATAAGTTGGTCCCCCTTGTGCTTTGTGCAGTCTCCTCAGGTCGCTGTGTAATGCTTGGTGTACGAGTGCCAGGTTTTCCCAGCCCCGTTTGAACTGCATTTTCTGCAAAACTGCCCTTGGGGGTGACCACATAGTACACTATCTTGGCTGCCCGTCCTTAGCCTCCCCTGTCTGCTCCCTGTTGCCCTGCCTGCCTTCCTCTTTCTTGTCCGCTCCTGGCTCTGTTCGTCTTGCTGTCTTCCCGCTTCTTCCGCTCTCCGTCTCCCAGCTCGTGTCCATTGCTGTGTATCATGACATTTGTTGCAGTGTGTATCATTCGTACAGGCATGTCGGAGGCCTCTCAGGAATGAGGGCCGCTGCGGCGGCTAGTGCCCGATTCAAGCAGATTATACGTCGCAAGCCCACCCTTGCTAACATTTTGAGGGGCACCGTGCTTGCTCCGCCACTGGCTGTGGATCACGGCGGTGCAGGTCCGCCCCGCCGCCCAGGCTGCTGCCGCTCTGGGGAGGATGGGTTAAGGCAATGGCTTGGGTCGGGTCGGCCAAACCATTTCCTTCCTCTTGGTCACTAGTACTCCTCCTCATCCTCACCCGTGCTCTCGTCTTCCTCCTTCTACACCTCCTCATTTCAATCCTCCTTGTCCTCCTCCTCCTCCTCCTCTATGCGAATTTCGTCATCCTCCTGGTGCTATTCTTCCTCATCGTTTTCCTGATCCTCCTTCGCCTCATCCTCCACCTCCTCATTGCACTCCTCATTTTCTTGTTCCTCCTCCTGTTCCTCCTTCTCCTGCTCGCCGCGTTCTTCCTTGTATTCCTCGTGCTCCTCGTCGTGTTCCTCGTCCTCCTTCTCTTCGCAGGGCTCCTCCTCCTCCTTCTCGCAATGCTCCTCCTCCTCCTCCTCCTCCTACTCCTCCTCCTCCTCCTCCTCCTCCTCCTCCTCCAGCTCCTTCCCCCCGTGCTCGCATTCCTTCTCCTGATCCTCCGTAGCCATTTTGGCTCAAGTTCGAAACGCTTCTCTGGCGCTTCGAGCTTGGTCGCAGGCGAGGGGAAGGCTCAGCACTCTTCTCCTGAGGGCAGGCCTCTCCGCCGAACCTGCGCGCCAGAGCACTTCCCATTCTGGCCACTCCGCTCAGTCCTGCGGCGCGCTGCCAGGGCCGGCTGAGTTGAGGCCTCTCCAGTTCCTCTTGCCCTGGCACTATGGATTTCCCGCGAGCCCTCGGAGGGCCCTCCTCGTGCTTTCGGTCGCGGCAGGAGCGGCCAGGGCGGCAAGGGTCCTACTCCTCCTCCTAAGTTGAGGCCTTTATAGTTCCTGGCCCTGGCACTGTGGACGTCCCGCGAGCCCTCGGAGGATCCCCCTCGTGCCTTCGGTCGCGGCAGGAGCGGCGAGGGTGGCGAGGGGCGTGCCTCCTCCTCGGAGGCGCGCTGCGCCGCTCCCGCGGGTGCTGCGGGCGCCGAGGCCGCAGGCTCTGATGATGCCATGTTGACGAGCGACGACTACTTGCGCCAGCTGTGCAGGGGCGAGTTCGAAGCCACGCGCTCCGCCCTCGCGGAGTCTGTGGGCGCGGCCGTCGGCCAGACGGCCACGTCCAACCACGATGCGCTCCTCGCCGCCATCGACTGCCTCGAGCAGCAGGTCTCCGGCCAGGCGAACAACGTCGACCAGCAGAGGCAGGATGCTGCCCGCCCGCAGGTCGACGGCCTCGCCCGCCGCTCTCAGGCCCAGGTCGACTCTCGTGGCGTGCTGCTCCGCCAGCACGCCTCCCGCATGGATGCGCACGATGCCGTCATGGAGCGCCTCCGCCCTGAGCTGGCGGAATTTTATGTCGTCTTCTCGCTGTCGCTGATCGGCGTCCCCCTGCTCTTGCGCAGGTTCCTGACGGCTTCGGCCCCGACGCGACGCTCTTGGTGGCCGCGGCGCAGCGGGCGACGGCGCTATAGAGGCCATCTCCAAGACCACCATGGACTTCCTCACCGAGTTTGGCGTCTCTCCTGACGAATCCCAGACCGAGGCGCGCCGGCAGATACCCGCGAAACACTTCGCGAGCCATTTCGCTGGCATGGTGGCCCCCGCAGGCAGGAAGGTCGCTCGTGCCATTGCTGGCCCCCAGAAGGGCGGCTCCTGGCGTGAGTTCACTCTGTCGTGCCCGGTTCCGAGGTCGACACGCGCGTGCGCTGCGGCTCCGGCAAGTCGCCCAAGCAGGGCAAGGCAGAGGTTCCTTTGCGCCGCTGTCGCGCGGCCCTGGCTGGCGCCACCCATGCCAACCCCAAGTTCTACTCCGACCGCGGGGGGGGGGGGGGGCATCCTCTCTTTCGGCTGGGTCAAGATCATTCGTGTGGAAGTGGCTCCTGGCGACGCTCCTCCTTCTCTCTCTTGGGATCCTGATCGCCTCCAGAAGCATGGGCTCGCCAAGGATGCCGTGGCCCAGCTCACCGCCCCTGTCGTTGCCCCTCAAGCACCATCCAATGTGTGTGTGTGTGTGTGTGTGTGTCTTTAACGTGGCTGACTTATTCGAGTGCTCCCGCTGTCGTGCGGGTCAGGCGTCGCCGCCGCTGCGTTCTTGTGCGTGAAGCTGTCGTGTTTTGCTTCAAGCTGCGGGCGGGAAGGCTAGCGTGAACCGGGGTTATTTGGCACGACTTCGGCCGCAATGTACCAGCACCCTCTTCGCACGAAGTTCATCAAGACGACGTTCAATTCCGTCGCTGTTTTGGATTATCCTTGCCCTGTTGTCTCGGTCTACACGAGTTTCTGTGGTGACGATCGTGCTGGGCGGATCCACGGCGGAGTTGCCATCCTTCTTCTTTCCCAGCTGGCCTCAGTAGCTGGAGATCCTGTTCATGTCGAGCCGGTGGCTCTTGTGCCGGGTCGGGTCATTTTTCTTCGTGTGTCAGCGGGTCGCGGTCCCTCTGCATCGTGCACGTACACAATCATGGTCTTACGAGGAGTGAGGTCGAGTGTGTCACTACGGCCATTGCAGCGGAGGTTGCTGCAGCGTCCGCGTCACATTCCGAGCGGTTAGTGGTCGTGAACGGGGATTTCAACTTCTCGAGTGACGAGTCTCTCTTGCTGGTGCCGCCGTCTGCGGCCATCTCTCGGGCTGCCCGTCGCCACAGCGGTCGCACCGCTCTCTGGGAGCAGCTGCTCCACAGCCCCATCGAGATTGAGAGCAGCGAGCCGACCCACTACGAGCGCGCCATCCGCCGCGCGAGCATCATCGATAGGGTCTGCGTCACGCTGACAAGCTGGCAGGCTTGCCAGCTGCAGGTTTCCTTGGCGACGGCGGGGGCGGCCGCCGAGGTGTCCGATGCGAAAATCGCGGAGCACGTCGCTATCATTGTCTCTCTCTCTTGCTCCTCGCATTCCTCGCCCTGCTGCTCGGCGTCTCGTTCCGAAAGGCATGTGTTAGTCTTCGAGGGTCAGTTGAATCGGTTGATTGGCCAGGCATATCCCCGCCTCATCGTCTTGAGCGATATGGGGTGGCTGAGAACAGCGGGCGCGGAGAGACCAGGGGCATCTCGCTCAAGGACAAGCCCTGCCACCCCAGGACTTCGTTGCATGTGGCCCGTATTTCGGCCCGTGCGATCTGGAGGCAGGATGCGGAACTCGCTAGACGGACGCTCGAGTCCCATCTCCTGGCTTCTGACTTCCTGGAGCTCTCTGGGTCCAAAGTCCGCCGGAGGCGCCAGCCGTCTTTCGTGCAGTGGGTCTGCGCGGTCCAGCGCTAGGCTCTACTGGCCCAGAAGTCGGAGCTCGAGTTTCGTCAGTCACAGGCGGGGGCTGCATCTCAATTGTTTACGCATCGCGAGTCCCCGCCAGCTTGTGAGCTGGCCCGGCCGGCTCGTGCTGCGCTCTGTAGCTTGTCGCGCCCTGTAGCTAATTCGGCTTGTTCGTCGGCCCTGACCCTGCTCGCCGCCTGCGCTCTTCGCTTGCGGCCGCGACCAAAAAAGAGCCCCCGCCAGCCCATGCAGAAACCCTGCCCACGAGAGCTGACGGGACATGGCAAGCAGAGGCGCTTCAGAGCGGTCAAAGAAGAGAGGAGGGGGAGGAACGCGTGGAGCCATGTCGGAGGCTATCTTGGAGCACTGGGTGCCTCCCTGGAGCCACGGGGATTTGGGGGGGCGTCTTGGGGTTCTCTTGGGGCTCTTTTGGGGCATTTTTGGACCCTCTTGAGGCTCTTTGGGGGGTATTGAGGTCCTCTTGGGGCTCTTTTGGGGCTTCTGGGGGCCCTCTTGGAGCGGGCTCTCTCGGGGCTCTCCTGGGAGCTTTGGAGGGCCTCCGGGGCCATCTTGGAGGCCATCGATCAGGGGAGGGGGGGTCCTAAATTTGCCTCCCCCTTTCCGGCGCCATCAAAATAGCTTTTTGGGGCGCTCTTGGGGCCCTCAGGGGGCGATCATGGGGCCGTCCTTGAGGACGCTTGGTCCCTTCTTGGAGCTCTCTTCGGCCATCTCGGGCCATCTTGAAACTTCAAAAGCGCGTCGGGAGTGAAAAGGCGAGAAGCCCAAACTCGTTGGTTTCTTCCCTTTTGGTATTTGAAGGATCTGGGCTTCTCGGGGAGGTCCAGAGGGGTGCCCAAAAGCATTTGGATCCGTCTTGTGGCCTTCTTGGGGCCTCTTGGGGGCATGTTCCATGTAGGGCTACCTTGAGCGATCTTGGAGGCCATCTCGGGCTCTCTGAGGCCTTCCTAGCGCAACCTTGGGCCATCTTGGGCGCCCCCACGACCCGCGACCCCCCTTCCAGGTCCCACGGGGTGGGGGAGGAGTAGACCTCTCCCCGAAGGGGAACAATGGACTGTGGAAGAGGAAAGGACGACATCGTTAGACCGCCTGTCGCCCAGAGGTTTGCAGGGGTGAAGCCAACTGTGGTCTCTGCAAGCGTATCTCTCTGTCCGTTTTTTTTTCGACGGGCTGACGATAGCATTGTAGTTGATCCATGCGATCGTCTCGCTGCGTTGTCTGAATATTGGCGCCATGTCTTTTCTCGCAAGTCGTGGGGCCGATATGTTGCTGCCCAATGTGTGCACCACTGGCTGCCGCCGATTGATGTCGTGCATCTGCCGCCGCCCTTCCTGCGAATGCTGCGACACACTTTGAAGAGTGCTATGGGGTTCTGCCCCTGGGGTCGATGGCATTCCTTGCGCGGCCTGGTCTGTGGATAAGTTCGGGGGGAGTGTCTTGATGGGCGCGCTGGGCTGGATCTGTTTGGGGCAGGCTCTTTTTGACGATGCGTCGGTGACATTGCAGGGCCTCCTTCCGAAGGCGGTGTCCGACCAGGAGTTCGCTCGATGAGAGTGCGTTCGTCCTGCTGACAAGGTTCGTGTGCTCGGACTGCGCAACGCAGACATCAAGCTCCTCTCGTCGGCGATGAATCGTGCGATCCTTCCCGCCCTGCAGACAGTGGCCCCGCCGCGCCAGCGGGGATTTGTGCCGTCGCGAAATTTTGGTTTCAACATTTTGGAGTTGGGCGCGCGCGCTAGACAGCTGCCGCTGGCGCCGCCGCTCTCTCGGGACATGCCCCTCTTGATCTCCCTGGATTTCGGCCAAGCTCCCCCGTCTCTGAATCAAGAGTTCGCGTTGTTAGTCCTGGCGGTGCTGGGGGTGCCGTCAGAGTTCCAGATTTTTGTTGACTTCCTCTTCGCTGCCACCGAGGGCGTGGCCTCCTTCGGCGGTGGGTTCGTGCGTATGTTTTGTGTTTGCAGTGGCATTATCCAGGGTTGCGGCCTCTCTGGGCCCGTGTGCGCCGTCGCGTCCGCGGTCTTCCTGCGGGATCTCCCGGAGTGCGCCGACGACATCGGCGGCGCCGACTCGAGCATTGTCGACCTCGTGCCGGTTGCCCGCGTTATGCGTCTCGCGGCGCTCTGAGCCAACCTCGTACTCAAGGCGTCCCAATGTCTGGTGGTTCGCCTGTCTGGGCCCTTCTTAACCTCGCTGGCTGCCCTCAAGTCGGGCCTGTCCCTCTACAGGGTGAACCTCCAAAAATGGTCCAAAAATAGTCAGGGCACGATTTTTTGAGCATTTTTTACTATTTGGGGGTATTGTAGTGTGTACCAAAGTGGGACATGCCCGAGCCAAAGTGTACCAAAGTGTGTATTTGGGTTTTTTTCTGTCAAAATTTGCCTGTAGTGGGACATGCCCGACCTAAGGCTACCCGCGCGGTTGATTTGATCGCTCGTCTTGTTCCAGAATGGGCCTCGTTTGGAGTGATTGCTGAGCTTTTATATTTGGGTATCTGGGCGGACCACCTCGCGCGCGGTGTCTTGGAGCCCAGAGTTGAGAGGATGTCTTAAGCGAAACGGGCCGCCCCACCTCTCGCGCGACATCTCGGAGCTCAGAGTTACGAGGATGTCTCCAGCGAAACGCGCCGGACCGCCTCGCGCGGCACCTCGGAGCCCAGAATGGAAAGGATGCCTCAGGCAAAACGCTCAATCCCGGCCAACTCGGAATCGAGGGTTGGCAGGATGTCTCGGGCAAAACGGCCCAGACGACGTCATTCTCTCGAGGATATCTTTGGGCCCCCGTCTGTCCATTGGAACTCGCTTTATGTCGGGGCTGTCCCTCTACAGGAGGAATATTCAACGATAGTCAAAACATGGGGACGACTTTTTAACCATTTTTGAATATGTTGTTGGTGGTACTTTTTTTTTTGGGGGGGGGTTCTTCCAACATCCGCCTGTGGGGGGACATGCCCGACCTAAAACTTGCTTTGATCACAACAGCACTTTGTGGGCCCCGGAAACGGCAGGGCCGTTTGTTCACCGTTTCCCCAAAAATGTCCCTTGAACATGGAAACGGCAAAAAAAAAGGCGACCGGAAACGGCGAAAAAACGGCTCCAGGATTGGAACCAGAGCCGGAACCGGTCAAAAAACGGCGACGGAACCGGTAGAAAAACGGCGTCGGAACCGGCAAAAAAATTGCAAAACGGAACCCGTAAAACAACGGCCCTGTCGTTTCCACCCCGTGCAGCCCTAGCTGGCCTCCCTCAGTGCAGGCGGTTTTGGGGGTATGTTTTGTTCTTCTTCCAACATCCGCCCGTAGGGGGACATGCCCGACCTAAAACTCGCTGCGATCACAGCAGCAGCCCCCCTTCAGCCATGGCTGGCCTCCCTGTGGCCTTGCCCCTCACGTGCTGGCGGGCCCTGGGGGCACAGCCCCACGTCAGCGAGCGAAGATCGGTATAAAATAAACTTTTTCGCTGTCGGGGGCGCCTGTCCCTGGGCAGGCGCCCCCGACAGCGAAAAAGTTTATTTTATACCATTCTTCGCTCGTTAACCACGGAGGCCTCGGGGAGGGGCTCCCCGAGGCCTCGGGAGGCACCGTGAGCCCCCCTCTCCCGACGGCTGCGCCTCTCTCCGTGGGCGCTCCGAGGCCGCCGCCGCCGAAGCCGCCGCCGCCGCCGCCGACGCCGCCGCCGTCGTCGCCGCCGCCGCCGTCGTCGTCGCCGTCGTCGCCGCTGTCGTCGTCGTCGTCGCCGCCGCCGCCGTCGTCGTCGCCGTCGTCGCCGCTGTCGCCGTCGCCGTCGCCGTCGTCGTCGTCGTCGTCGTTGTCTCGATCGGTGTCGCCGCGCTCGGTGCAGTCGGGGCTCTCGGGAGGCCTCGCGCCAGGGGGGGGGGAGCCGTCTCAGGGCGGCGGAGCTTCCGAGCCCACGCCCGGGGGCCTCGGGGCCTCGCACACCCCGCGCCTCGCGGGTGCAGCCTGGGCCTGCTCCCCTCTGCCTCTGCCCCTCCTGCCCCTCCCCCTCTCGCTCTCCCGTCTCCCTCGCCCTCTCGTTCCCCCTCTGCCTCTCCCTCCCTCTCCGCCTCCCTCTGCCCCTCGCTCTCGTTCCACCTCTGCCTCTCCTTCTCCATCGTCCTCTCGCTCTCGCGCTCGTCCTTGTTTCATTTTCTTTCGAGGCTCCCCCTATTCGTCGTCATATTTCTCATCCTCTCACCCCGTCTTTCATCTCGTCATTCTCTCCACCCTCCCCTTGACGGGTGCTGCTGCTGATGACGATGTTGAGGTTGAAGGTGTTGCCGTTGCCAGGTGTTGGTCGGAGAGGACGAAGAAGAGGAGCACGAGGGTGCGGATGATGATGATGATGATGATGATGATGATGATGATGATGATGATGATGATGATGGTGATGCTGATGTTGATGCTGATGCTGATGCTGATGCTGATGCTGATGCTGATGCTGATGCTGATGCTGATGCTGATGCTGATGCTGCTGATGATGATGATGGTGATGACGATGACGATGATGATGTTGATGATGAGTATAATGATGATGCGGATGAGGAGGAGCTTGAGGGTAATGATGATGAGGATGATGAGGACGAGCATAGGGGACAACGACGAACATAAGCCAAGGTAATGTGATTTTTTTCCCATGCACCTTCAGCTGCACAAGCTTCCATATACTATTCAGAACATGTTCTCTCCCTCTCTCTCTCTCTCCCTCTTTTTCTCTCGCTTTCTTTCTTTGTTTCCCTCTCGCTCTGAATTCCTCTCTCTCTCTCTCTCTCTCCAGATCCAGATGGCAAGCTTTCACTGGTCATGTCGCAGGGGACCATCCATTTTCAGACACTGGGGCATTTCTTATTATTTCCCTCAGTCTTTCCTTGTGGGTATTCGGCCCACGGCTTTCCCTGTGATAGATCACCCACTAGTCGAAAGACCCTGGAGTGTGCATCCAATTATCGTTTTTCCCTACCTAGGCTCTGCCTAGAAAGGTTCTTACCGTGTTGGCTTAAAGGGCCGGGCAGTGGAAAACGCCCCGGGCGGTTTCCCCAGGATCCGCCCCGCGGTTCCCCCAGTGACGTTCCCTTAGCTTAGCGTTGCTTATCTCATCTTAGCTTAGCTTATTTCATCTTAGCTTAGCTTCAGCTTAGCTCAATGTAATCTTAGCTTAGCTTACCTTCCTTCATCTTAGCTTCGCTGAGCTTTAGCAGAGCAGAGCACAGCATAGCATAGCATAGCGTAGCATAGCATAGCGCAGCACAGCATATCATAGCATAGCCCAGCATAGCATAGCATATCGCAGCATAGCATAGCAGAGCATAACATAGCGCAGCACAGCACAGCACAGCACAGCATAGCACAGCGCAGCATAGCATAGCATAGCAGAGCATAGCACAGCATAGCATAGCGCAGCATAGCATAGCATAGCATAGCATAGCGCAGCATAGCATGGCATAGCATAGCATAGCATAGCAACTAATGCTGCTTTCCTAGGGGCTCCAACTTCTAGGTAGGGTCGCACTGGGGTAATTTTTACCAACGCCCACGCCACATCTTGGCCGTGCAAGGCCTCGGTCGAAGCAGGTACCAGCACACGTCATAAACGCGTCAGAATTCCGTGCATCTGTAGTATTTGGGCGGGCTGGAGCAACTTTCTGCCTTACTGTTGCAGTGTCAACTGTGCGGAGCAGAGTAGACCGCCAACGCTGTCGTGATGGATACGTGCGAAGGTCTTGCAGAGTTAGTTCCTCTTGTGCATTTTTGTATGGCATGGAGGCAACGACGCCTGCGCCGGAGACCACCAAGGCACAGGACTTGCCCCGAGCTTTCCAAGCATCACCTTGTATCCCTATTTGGTCGCAGCCATGCAATGCCCGCGGACCAGATCTTCTCATAGAGCGCAGCCAGACTCAGAAGATGATAAGGCGTTGCTGATTATGCCCCTGCCTGCGCCACTGCAGCACGGGCTACGCGCAGCACGAACTGCTCTTCAGAGCAAGCAAGTCACCCTTCATCATACGTAATTGATGACATGCACAATCTGGGCACACAGTGATGTGATTTACGCAGCAGCGTCAGGGGCCGCACAATACTATGTCGTTTTAAGATGTTGTTTCTGGAGCCACATGCTAGCGATATGGCGCACTTCATCTTCAGGGCTCTCGGCTGCATCTAGAGGGTCGGAGGAAAGCAGGGAACGGGGTGCGAGTAAGTGAGAGGAGCGGTCAGGCAGGCATGAGGGGGAGGGACGGAGGAGGTAAGAAAGTTCGCAGGCAAAGGTGGAGGGGGGGAGTCAGGGATTGGATTGGTCCTCTAGAGGAGCCGATCGCTGGCTTCGTGCGTTGCCGCCTTTCCGCGATTGGCGTATTCGCACCGACGGGGGAGCGCCATGCGCGACCGAACGGCGACCGAGCTGGAGCCCGCGCTCCGGAAAGGGCCTCGCCTGCGAGGATCGACGGAGTTTGCATCTCTTCCTCGGCGGGGGGGGCCGCGGAAGCCGGCGGAAGGAAGAGGAGGTCGCCCTTGCTGGCGGAAGCCGTGGAAGGCTGGCGGAAGCCGGTGGATATTTGAAAAGTGTCCCCCGAGAGATGGCAACATCTCAGGGGGTCAGGGCTTCCGCAGCCCGCTATGTCAAGTTCCCTCCCCACCTGGCTCCGCCCCGACCCTGACAGTGTAGGGACCTCGCAAAGGGGGGGGGGTCCACAGGAGGGGTTGAGTTCGGTCCGTTGGCGCATCAGACCGCAGAGAAACGACGCTGAACGAGGTCTCCGGCCGCCGCCGGAACCCGAGAGGCGTCGACGATCGGGGCGCGCGGGGGGCGTCGTGTTTGGGAAATTCGATGCACCAGCGGATCGAAGTCCCCCCCCCACCCCGGGATCCCCCCCCCCCCCCATCGGTGGCCTCCGAGAGCGGCGCAGCCGCGAGACGGGGAGCGGGCCGATCGAGGGGAGCAGCAGGAGAGCGCCCCCCTCGCTTCGGCGCTGCAGCGCGGCCTGCCGTCCGAGGCCGCATCCGCGCGCGGCGCACGCGCGAGGCTCGGAGGCCGGGCAGGGGCTGCGGAATCCGTGGCTGCTGAAGTCGACCTCCGGGAAGTTGTCTTCGCCCTTCCGGGAAGAAGCCCGTTGATCGCCACCCACCAAACCACCCCAACCCAACCCGAAGGCTCAGATTTACCATGGATTTCCAGTGGGGGGGGGTCGGGAAACATCGAAAAAACACATGTGGAACCCTTACCCCCCCCAACCCGAAATTCGGGTCTTCGGGTTGGGTTGGGGTGGTCTGGTAGGTAGTCAGTTGACTGGTTCGCGTGCCGCGCCTCATTCCGGGAAGCTGTTTTTTCTTTCGGGAGGGCCGTTCTAGCAGCCACGGTTTCAGCAGCCAGCGCCCCGCTTCCGAGGGGCTCGGCGTGAGGGGGGAGGGGGAGGGGAAGCCGTTCGCCGAGGAGAGGAGAAGAAGCGCGTTCGGCCTGGCACAGCCCGCTCCCGACGTGTCGCAGCCCTGGAGAGGGGAGGGGGAGGGAGAGGGATGGAGGGGAGGGTGGACCGGGGGTGCGGGGTGAACGGGGAGGACGGGGGGGGCAGGGTGGGTGGGCGGGTTGTGGGCGGGGGCGGTGGAAGGAGGGAACGCAGCGAGGGAGGGAAGGGGGAAGGAGTAAGGGCGTTGGCTGGAGAGAAGGCGGTCTTCTTTTTTTCCCATGCTGCTTTCCTTCCTGCGCCCCCCACGTCCACTTGTCGTTGCCTGATGGCCAGACAGACGCGGCGGAACTCACCTGGAAACAGGCACCCTTCGGGGGCATGCCACGAGCCAGTGCATCGAGCCAAATACAGCGCCACAGTCTTGTCGACTAGGGGGTCAGGAATTAGGCAGCTCATCATTAACCTTGGTGTCCAAAGCTGTTTTTCCCCACATGTTCCGGGGGGTTCTGGTTTTCTTCCCTGCCGCGCCGCACCCGCGTCTCACCTCCTCCCCCCTCCCCTTCTCCTTCTCGCACCAGAGCGGGTGTGCACTGAGCACAGCTCATCTCAGCTCAACTCAGCACAGCACAGCACAGCACGGCCCGGCACAGCACCGCACAGCTCACCGCACATCAGCACATCACAGCACAGCACAGCATAGCACACAGGGCATTCCTTCGACGCCACAGGGGGTGCGCTGGGGGTGGGGGCCCTATGCGTTGTAGGCTCCCAGGGCGTGGCAGGCGTGGCATTTCCTCGACGCCACAGGGGGTGCGCGAGGGGTGGGGGCCCTGTGCGTTGTAGGCTCCCAGGGCGTGGCAGGCGTGGCAGTTCCTCGACGCCACAGGGGGTGCGCTGGGGGTGGGGGCCCTATGCGTTGTAGGCTCCCAGGGCGTGGCAGGCGTGGCATTTCCTCGACGCCACAGGGGGTGCGCTGGGGGTGGGGGCCCTATGCGTTGTAGGCTCCCAGGGCGTGGCAGGCGTGGCATTTCCTCGACGCCACAGGGGGTGCGCTGAGGGTGGGGGCCCTATGCGTTGCAGGCTCCCAGGGCGTGGCAGGCGTGGCATTTCCTCGACGCCACATGGGGTGCGCTGGGGGTGGGGGCCCTATGCGTTGTAGGCTCCCAGGGCGTGGCAGGCGTGGCATTTCCTCGACGCCGCAGGGGGTGCGCTGGGGGTGGGGGCCCTATGCGCTGCAGGCTCCCAGGGCGTGGCAGGCGTGGCATTTCCTCGACGCCACAGGGGGTGCGCTGGGGGTGGGGGCCCTATGCGCTGCAGCCAACGCATAGGAGGAGGGAGGAGGAGGAGGAGGAGGAGGAGGAGGAGGAGGAGGAGGAGGAGGAGGAGGAGGAGAGGAGGAGGAGGAGGAGGCGGAGGAGGAGGAGGAGGACGGGAGGAGGAGGACGGGAGGTGGGCAGCAGCAGCGGCAGCAGCAGCAGCAGCAGCAGCTGCAGCAGACGCAGCAGCAGCAGCACAGCGCAGCACAGCACGGCACAGCACAGCTCAGCACAGCTCAGCTCAGCTCGGCACCGCACAGCACATCGCAGCACAGGCTCCCAGGGCGTGGCAGGCGTGGCATTTCCTCGACGCCACAGGGGGTGCGCTGGGGGTGGGGGCCCTAGGCGTTGCAGCCAACGCATAGGAAGAGGAGGAGGAGGAGGAGGAGGAGGAGGAGAAGGAGGAGGAGGAGGAGGAGGAGGAGGAGGAGGAGGAGGAGGAGGAGGACGGGGAGGAGGAGGAGGAGGAGGAGGAGTAGGAGGAGGGGAGGAGGAGGACGGGGAGGTGGGGCAGCAGCAGCGGCAGCAGCAGCAGCAGCTGCAGCAGCAGACGCAGCAGCAGCAGAAGCAGCAGCAGCAGAAGCAGCAGCAGGAGGAGGACACCGAGGAGGAGAAGGAGGAAATACAATAGGTATGTGGGGTTCCTCGGTGGCGTAATTTTAAGCGCCCCGCAACAGAGAATCACGTATCCTCTACAGCATGCCGGCTGGGAAACTAACCTTTATCATTGAAGCAGTGGTCGGCTTCTCAATGCTAAGTGTCGTGATAACGTCGCAAGCCCACCACGACGAAGAGTTCATAGAGAATACCACAAAAACTAAGCTTCAAACCGACAGCGCGCACACGTCCATGTGCGTGGTCTCGGTTTGAAGTTAGTTTCTGCGTGCTGTAGCGTGCTACAGCAAGCATGTGGAAACGAGTGCTAGCTGCAGCAACATATCGTATGACGCTCATTTGAATCGGCTCGGGATCATGCTCCCGAGGTGCAAGCGCAGCGAGAAACAACACGTCGCTCAGCACTCGTCTTGACCAAGGAGACGCAGGAACCATGTTCAGTCGTCTAGGCGCACGTTCAGATTTGATTTCAAGGATCTCCGAACCAACAGCAAATCGCTCGCCTCAATGTGGTCTGTGACGCATTGTCGACGCAGGCGACCAGTGCGATTCCCACGGTGGGCGATGAAGTTAAGGCTCGGTTCTGCACATGTGCAACCATGTATGACTGAAACGCGCAACCTTGATCATGTTGCCGATTATTCTGCCTTTTATCGCTGGAGGCCTTGTTTCCCACAGGGCAGGACAGGTTGGAGCTGTTCGATTTCAATAAAGGAGCTTCCGTCCGCCCACACTGCATGCCGCGGTCGCCAGACCCCACAGGATCCCGGGAATCCTTGAGAATCCCACCTAGAGTCCTCGACGAATGACGCCTCACAGGGTCTCGGAAATCCCTGAGTGTACCGCCTCGCGTCCTCGACGAATGTCGACACCCTGCGTACCAGACAGCCCAGAGGGGGAGGCGTCACGGCGTCACGCCGTCCAAGCGTCACGATGCATGCGCAAAGAAGGATTAAGAATCGGCACCGAGAACGCACAGCAAAAAGGGGCACACACCTACGATTACAGCAGTTATCATAAACAGAGTAACGTTGCAGACCATACTATAATGACAACAGCGTGGCACATCATGACATACAATATGTACCATACCATACTATACCGTAGCAGTACACATCAGGTCACACAATAACACATCATCACATTACACCTCATATCGTAATATAGCAGCCGTGCCATAACATATCGTATCATGACATATGATATCATAATGTGCAGGCCACTTTACGCCATACGTGTTTTAGTATTGCCGACCCTACGGCAATGGATGCATCATGACACGCAAGAGTTGCACATGCGCATCACAGCTTAACATAACACACGGTACCATAAGGATCAGACCATGACATCAACCACGCTCCCGACACATACAGACCATACAAGAGTATACTACGGCATGGCACATCATAACATGCCATACCGCCTCATAACAATTCATATCACAATAAGCAAATCACACAGTGTCATGGCGGGACATCTTATCATTCATCTTACCCGCACATGGCATCACATTCAGTTTGTTCTAGTACTAGTGCCACGACGGCAGCGAAACCATTATAGCCTCAGGGCAGCATACGCGGATACTGATTCTCGCACGATAGCGGAACATAGCACGCTATAGCGAGCATGCCACATCAGGACAACACGCCATGACACAACACTTCATACCATAACATCGAATTGAAGACCAAAGACTATCCAGCGCTAGGACAGCATTCCATGTCATACCACACCATAGCAGGCCACATCGTACTTCGACAAGGCGGGGTATACTGTAGTACAGCCCAGCAGAACGCAGCAGGTCATACCAGACGTGTTCCATTATTGCCACCACAAAAGCAGCACATCTGCACATGATACACATAATCAATTGGAAGGCCAACACAGAACGCACCATAGTATACTACAGTGCAGGAAGGTCTCGTATGCAGCATCGCAGAAAATAGCAAACATACCATGCGCCATGTGGCGAATTGTTTCTTACGGCAATGGGAGAGGTAGTATGCCTTACAGAAGCCATATCATAACACATGCTAGCGGCAAACTGTAGCAATCATGACACACCATGCACGTACTACACTGCAGGACCATTTTGTGCGTTGAGTACATTCGGGTGCAATTTCAGAGTCTGAGTGCAATGTCAGAACAAGACAACAGTTACTTAAAGTGTACTTTTGATGGCAGTTCCACCGTTCCCTGGAAGAGTCTGCTTCAAATCTAGCAGGAGGTAAAGTATCCCAGCACGGACGAACAGAACATACCGTATCGTTAACGGTGGTAGCATGGGCATATCATAACATGTTGTTGTTTCGTAGCAGGTAAAGGAAGCAGTAAACGCGGCACCACATAGCAGGACATAGTCCGATACACCAAGGACATATAAACACAACAGAGCGTAGCAAACTCTAGCCAAAGAGTGCCGAATCGACCACTGCTGAACATCACTGACCAGAAAACATCGGCGGCCGTTTCATTGTGCCCTATCAAGCGCGACGTGCGCGACGAGGTCTGGCTGGCCGCAGGAACATAGAGGTGCAGAAACAAGGCAGCCGTCACGACGTAGCGCCGGTCCGTCCAGAACAGAACATCGTCTAATGTAGTAGTGCAGAACAGAACGGAAGTGATTATAACATAATTGGAGATGGTGGAATACAGCAGCGAGCGATCAACGGCGCCTTATCGAACGCAGCGTGCGAGCCGACGTCAGGCTGGCCACAGGAACATGTTACATATGAGCATAACCAGGGCGGAACATAACATAACGTGATCGAGTAGAATGCAGCAGCGACCGAGCAACGACGTCTTATCAAACGCGACATGCGCGCCCAGCTCAGGCTGGCCACAGTAATAAACAGTACCCGGCTCTGGAACAAACGCCGATTGTTTCGGCAGGGATCGCTCGGAACGCAATAATTTCTGATGTGTGTATTTACGCTATCGATCTTACGCTGGCCCCTGGGCAAGTCCGAAAAGCTGTTGGTCTCGAGCTCGAATCCGACGGGGCTTGTAACTGTCCTGGCCCGATGCTGTGTGCGACAGGCGACCCGACTCAGAAATGATGTCCACCTTCTTGTGAATACACATGTTGAGCGTTCC
>CAUYUJ010014871.1:923747-931247 GCA_963575745.1 Prorocentrum cordatum
AGTAGTAGTAGTGGTCGTAGTAGCAATGGTAGTAGTAGTAGTAGTAGTAGTAGTAGTAGTAGTAGTAGTGATAGTCGTAGTAGTAGTAAAATAAGTAGCAATAGTAGTAGCAGTAGTAGTAGTAGTAGTAGTAGTAGTAGCAGTAGTAGTGGTAGTAGTATTAGTAGAAATAATAGTAGTAGTAGTAGTAGTAGTAGTAGTAGTAGTAGTAGTAGTAGTGGTGGTAGTGGTAAGTGGTAGTAGAAGTAGTTGTAGTCGTAGTCGTAGTTGTAGTAGTCTTAATCGTAATAATGGTCGTAGTAGCAGTCGTAGTAGCAGTAATAGTCGTAGTAGCAGTAGTAGTAGTAGTAGTAGTAGTAGTAGTAGTAGTAGTCGTAGCCGGTGTCGTAGTAGTAGTCGTAGTCGTAGTAGAAGTCGAAGTAGCAGTAGTATAGTAGTATTAGTTCGTAGTAGTAGTGGTAGGTAGTCGTAGTCGTATAGTTCGTAGTAGTAGTAAGTAGTAGTAGTAGTAGTAGTTAGTAGTAGTTAGTAGTAGTTAGTAGTAGGAGTTAGTAGCAGTAGAGTAGTAGTAGTAGTAGTAGTAGTAGTTCGTAGTCGTAGTAGTAGCAGTAGTAGAAGTAGGAGTGTAGTAGTAGTAGTAGTAATCGTTGTAGTAGTAGTATAGTAGTTCGTAGTAGTCGTCGTCGTCGTCGTCGTAGTAGTAGTAGTAGTAGTAGAAGTAGCAGTAGTAGTAGTAGTAGTAGTAGTAGTAGTAGTAGTAGTAGTAGTAGTAGTAGTAGTAGTAGTAGTAGTAGTAGTAGTAGTAGTAGTAGTAGTGTAGTGGTGGTGGTAGTAGTAGTAGTAGTAGTAGTAGTAGGAGAAGTAGTAGGAGAAGTAGTGGGTAGTAGTAATTCCGAAGGAGGAATCCAAAAGGAATTCCGAAGGAGGAATCCAAAGGAATTCCGAAGGAGGAATCCAAAGGAATTCCGAAGGAGGAATCCAAAGGAACTCCGAAGAAGGATTCCTGAGGATTCCGAAGGAATTCCGAAGGAATCCTAAAGAATTCCGTAGGAATCCCAAGGAATTCCGAAGGAGTCCTAAAGAATCCTGAGGAATTCAGAAGGAATCCTAAGGAATTCCGAAGGAATCCTAAAGAATCCTGAGGAAGTCCAAAGGAATCCTAAGGAATTCCGAAGGAGTCCTAAAGAATCCGGAGGAATTCCGAAAGAATCCTAAGGAATTCCGAAGGAGTCCTAAAGAATCCGGAGGAATTCCGAAGAATTCGAAGGGATCCGGAGGAATTCCGAAGATCCCATCCGTGGTTGGAATTGGTCTCATTTTTGGTTGGGTTGGAATTGGTTTCATTTGTGGTTGGAATTGGCCTCGCTTCTGGTTGCAATTCGCTCCGAACGGTTGGAATTGGGACTAGTCGGTTGTAATTCGTTCCATTTCGGGACCCCCCCCCCCGGTGGGGAGGGTAGGGAGGGGCTTCGCCACGACTACGATTTTTTTATGTTTCGTGTTCGATTTCCTTTTATTTCGAGCGACGACGATGACGACGCCGGCGACGACGGCGACGGTGATCCACGCAAGACGACGACACCGTGATGCCTCTTCCACACGCCGACGCGGCCGGCGGATCTTTAATCTTTCGCCAAACATCCGCCTGGAGGGGGACAGGCCCGACCTAACGTCAGAAGGGTGCAGCACAGTAGCTTTTTAAAAGTCGGTGCTCTCGCCCGAGCCACAGGCCCATAGTAGGTGCTGGTCTTCCCATGGTGGGCGCTTCTTGTGATCACAAGTAGCAGGCCTGTATGGACTTATGATGATCAGCGATCCCCATCCCCATCCCTATCCCCTTTAAGACCCCCACCAAATTACCCCCCAGCTGGGGATGCACCCCTCGAAACCCGAAGGGAACTGCCTATATCCCCATCCAGTGGGGTACATCGGCCAGTGGGGCCCAGGCCACGCCGCTGGGGATGGGGGTCGGATAAACGATGCTCATGTGAGGGGGGGACGCAGGACGGGAGGGTGCGTTGCAGCATTCGTTGATGCACCTTTGGCTTACCTCTGGTACTCCTCCTCCGCCTCGTCCTCTCTTCTCCTGGTCCTCCACTTCCTTCTCCCCTTCGTATGCGCCGTCGAGCCATTCTTGACCTCTGCTTCCGCTTCTCCCTCCTCGGCCTCGTCCTCCTGGACCTCGACCTCGTTCACAGGGTAGGGGCGGGGAGGGCGGGGGGGTCGCGGAGGGCGAGAGGGTGGCCGGAGAGCGAGGAGGACTTTGAGAGGGCGGGGGAGGGCGAGCTCCGAGGCTCCGTGCCAGCATTTCCCCCCCGTCCTCCATCCATCCGTTCCGTCTCCTTACGTCTCCTTTCCGACTTCGTCATCCTCACCGTTCTCAGTGTAATCTTGCCCATATTCGTCTCCGTCCATGTCCCCGTCCTCGATTTTGTCGTCATCTTCGCCCTGATCCCCTTTATCCTTTATCTTCCTTCTGCTGAGCCTCCTCGTTTCCCGCATCATCTTTCTCCCTCGCGACCTCGTCCTGGCCCCGAAGTTGCGCAGTGGCACCCCGTACCCCCCCACACCTCCTCTTCTTTCTCGACCTCTCTCTCTCTCTCGTCCTTGTCCGTCGCCGCCGCCTTCTGCTTCTGCTGCCCGAGTTGCTGCTCTCCTCTGTCCTCCATTTTTTTCCTGCCCTCATCCCCCACCTCATCCATTGGATTGCCAACTCTATGCTTTTTCGCCTCGGGCGAGCGTGGCAGGTGATGCCGGCCACGGCAGCCACATCACTCTGTGCACCTCGACACTGCTGGTCACCAGACGCCTGGAGTGCGATTTCGATGCCAGCAGATCTCGCGAACCGCGATCGCGGCACCGCTCTGGCCGATGTACCGACTCGCCCTTCGGAGAGTTTGGTTGGCACGGCGACCAGAGACCGCGCTTCGTGTTCCCGCCGGCCGGCTGCGGCCGGGCCAGGCGATCGGGCGTACTCCGGGAGCGACGCGGACGGCCGTCGGAGCGAAAACGCTCGGGCGTGCTGGCACAAAGAGCAGAGCCGGCGGCGCGCAGAAGGTGGCGGTACGAGGGGGGCGGCTTTCTGAGAACCACAGGAGGCAAAAGAACCCATACCCCAGGAGGTCTTTTAGTTATTGCACCCCCTCCTGTTTCTCTCGGCAGGGACTAAACTCGCCCCCCCTCCTGCTCCTCCTTCTCCTCCTCTTCCTCCTCCTCCTCCCCCCTTCCTCCTCCTCCTCCTTCTGCTCCTCCTCCTCCTCGTCCTCCTCCTACTCCTCCTCGTCCTCCTCGTTCTCCTCCTCTTTCCCTTTTCCCTCTCCTCTTCCTCCTCCTCGTCCTTTCCTCCGTTTCCCTTTCCTCCTCCTCGCGGCGGCAGGGGAATAGTTTCCCTTGAATGTTCCTCGGGCGAGATATTGACCCCCCACGTCCTGCTACTCTGCGCGTGCCACCAGCAAGCCTTTTGCTAGTACTCCTCCTTGTTATCTTCCCCGTCCTCGTCTAGGTCCCCCCTCTGCCAACATCCGATGGCATGCAGCGATGTGGGCACGGGGGAAGGTGAAGTATTCGACCCGTACCACGCGCTGGACGGCGACTCGGAGGCAAGGCGGGAGGGAGGGAGCGAGGAGCGGAAAGTGAAGGATAGATAGAGAGAGAGAGGGAGGGAGGGAGCGAGAGAGAGCGAGAGAGAGAGAGAGAGGGAGGGAGGGAGCGAGAGAGAGAGCGAGAGAGAGAGAGAGGCGGGGGAGCAGAGGAGGGAGGAAGAGGAGGGGTATGGTGGGAGGGAGGAGGAAAGCAGGTGGGGTATCGATCGTTTTTTGTAGGAGCATTCATATCAGTATCATGAGCGTGGTTTCTCGCACTCCCAACCCTACTGTGTTGGAGCCTAGTTTGGACTAGAGCACTTGCTGCTCCCTCTCGTTCCTCCCGCATCCTGCCTCTTTCCTGCTTGTTTTTTCCCGACATCTTCTCGTTTCGCTCATCTTCGATGGTTAATCGCTTCGCCCCCCCTCGCTCTTCTTCGGCGCTGCCGGCTACAAAACTGCTGCTAATTTTGAGGTTTGGGGGCCCAGCGGAGCGACGTCCCATGCAGCTCCAAAGGAGACGCCGCCATCCCTGCGTGGTGCCACCCGCGCAACCGCGTCGTCACTTTCTTGAGCTCCTGGGAGGTCAGGCGGAGAGACGTCCTACAGGGACCCAACCGAGACCTTGCTTCCCTTGGTGCTGCCAACCGCTCAAGTGACGCCACTTTGTGGGCTGGGAGGTTCGGCGTACCAGCGGCCTTCGTAGGCCCAAACGAGACCTCTCCCTTCTGGGGTGCTGACCACAGCACAAGTGCCGCTACTTTGGGGAGCTCCTGGGAGGTCCGGCGCAGTGATGTCCCACGGGGATGCATGCGAAACCTGACCTTCCTTGCGGGCTGTCCAGTGCGCAGCTGCTCCACTTTCCAGGGCCCCCGCGGAGAGACGTCGCACGGGGCTTCCGCACGCGACTTTGCCCTCCCAGGGTGCTGTCAACTGCGCAACTGACGCCGCGTTCGTGAACTCTTGGGCTATCCAGCGCAGTGACGTCCTCCGAGGACGACACAAGATCTCCGCCAGCACAGTGTCACACGCACGGGCATTCCCCTCGCGCCCGCGAAGCCACGGCCAGGCCATGCCGTGCCCGAGGCGGCGATCGCTGACGCTGCCCACACGGGCGCCGACGACACGGACGGTGACAATCGCGCACCGACATGACCGCCCACCCGCGACCGAGACGAGACCGAAGCGAAGGTCCTGCTGACTTCCGCTAGGGGCACCAGCTCTTGCCACGCTTCGCGTGCGCAGCACGGGATAGCCGCCGCCCCGAGGCCCGCGCCGGCCGCCCCGGGCGGTGCGAGCGGCGACGGTGGCGCCGTTATAGTGCAGAGCTTGCTGGTTTCGGCGATGCCCGGCGCCAGGTTCTGGTCGGATACCGGGTTCCGCGTGCAGTGCCATTTCTGAGATGCCATGCGGCCCCTGCAGGCCGCTGCGACCAGCACACAAGGGGAGGGGACGACCGAGCTCCAGAAGTTAGCTGCGGGCCAGATGGCGTCCTGCTCCCAGGAACTGGAACACTCGGTTGGGGTCAACGATCTGCTCACAGTCCCAGAGGACGGATAGAAGGAGGAGAAAGAAAAAAATGAGGAGGAGCACGTCAGCTAGAATATAGCATGCGGCTCGGATCAGCGACCACCAGAGTAGCCTCCACAAAGCTTTACGGCCGCATGACCAGTTGCAAGACTCTACCACGCGAAAACGGATTGGCGAGATGTTTGCCCCCCTCCTCACCTGTGGTTCCTCCTTTTCTTTCTCCTCCTCTTGTGTTGCTCCTCGTCGTTTCGCTCCTCATCCTCTTCCTCAAGTCGCACATCGAATCGTGAACTGTGTTTCCCCCGCTTGTCTTTAATGCGCGTTTGGCTCAAGACATTTGTGAGGATAGGACGCTGCTTGTGCGGTAGCGGAAGATGGGTGCGTGCGCCTCTCTCTTAGCGCGCGCGTATCATCACAATTTATTGTCGCATATTCTTAACGGAAGTACTCAGCCATGTCGCAATGTATCGTGAAGGGCTCCTTTTTTTCAAGGAAATCACCGAACAAGGGAACTCCTGAGCTGGGATACCAGAGAAAGGAGAACGTTCGAATGTCAGACTATACAGAGCGTCTGACAAATCACTGGTTATTCGCCGACATGATGACGCAACACCAGCACGATGACAAACGGTTATGCAGAACGTCACGGCAGTGAAACGTCCAGACACGGAGGCTGTAGAATGACGACCAGTATCAAGAAATGCACCCCCAGGGAGATGTAAGGGGGCATTCCCTAACTACTTCTAACCTGGTTCCGCCCTAGCCCCCCATCTCACCAACCCCGCCCTGGACCCTTTCTCTAACAACCCCGAGGTTCGCCTTGAAGGGGGGGTCCGGGGAGGGGGGCACTCCTGACCTCCCCGAGCCCCCCAGAGCCCTCCCTGAGGCAGGGTTCCGCCAGATAAAGCCCTCGTTAACCTGCCCAGCAACCTTCCCTATACGGGAGGGCTCCGGGAGTGGGGGACATGCCGCCCCCCCTCAGCCCGCCCAGATCCCAAGCCCCTCTTAGAAGGAAGCTTCTGGGGGCGGGGCCCCCGGAAGCACACCCTGAAAGAGGGCTTCCGGAGGTGGGGAAACACCCCAACGCCCACGCACATTCCCACTATAGGGAGGGTTCTGGGCGGGGGGGGCGGGGGGGCGCAGCCCTCCAAGGGCCCCTCCTTGAGGGGGGATTCCGGCGGTGGAGCCTCCCCGCCACCCTTAACCCATGAAAAACCGCCTTGAAGGAGGGTTCCGGCGGCGAGGGAGGGGAAGTGGGGGGACATCTCGACCCCCAGTGTAGCCTTTCCCACGCCCCCCCTCCGGGGACCCTCCAAACTTAAATTCCAGAAGCGCCCCCTGAGGGAGGGTTCCGGGGGAGGGGGGGGGGCGCCCCTTCTTTTACACCCTTAGAATCCTCTCCCGAAGGAGGGCTCTGGGGAAAACCCTCACCCCCCTCCCTAGCCCCCTCAAAAACCTCCAACGAGGGAGGAACCCTCCTTAAGCTTTGAGGGGGACGGGAGGAACATCAACCCTTGCTATTCCAGAGCCCCCCCCTTGAGTGGGGGCTCGGGTGGTTGGAGGGGCAAAACCCTTCTGAAGGGAGGTTCTAAGAGGATTTTCACGGGGGGGCATTGCACTTTTGCTTTTTATTCTGGCGCCCGGGACCCCCCAAAAACATATCCAAACTTCCCCCCCCTTCGGCCCAAGAGAAACACACAAAAAAAAAAACTCGAAGAGGGGCCAGGGGGGCGGTCTTGGAGGGGTTCGGGGTCAGTCCAATCCATGTCATCCGTCGGCGCGGACCCCTCCTTATGGGCTCTCGGAGGGCCCTGGGGCGGGGGGGGCGCCGGCCTTCTTCGGACGGCCTGGCGCACAGCACTGGGCCCAAGTGTCAAGCCCTTTCTCTTCTTCTTCTTCTTCTTCTTCTTCGTCTTCTTCTTCTTCGCGCACCGCGGGCGATGATCAGGGCTGGGGGCGCCTGGCACTAGGCTTGTCGCCCGTCGCCGGGGCCGCCC
This sequence comes from Prorocentrum cordatum, assembly GCA_963575745.1. Taxonomy (NCBI): domain Eukaryota; class Dinophyceae; order Prorocentrales; family Prorocentraceae; genus Prorocentrum; species Prorocentrum cordatum. Next base: position 930,856 of record CAUYUJ010014871.1, read on the forward strand.
GCCCTTTCTCCTCGAGGTGTCGCTTGAGGCCAGTGCCACCAAGAGTAAGCACACAACTCCTGGATTGTCGCAGTCCATTCGATTTGCTTTGGCCGTGTGTCCTCATCACCGCCAACTCGCGCCATGCACTCAACGCTGCTGATTGCCACGGCCCATCTTTGCCTGTCCACTCCCCTTCCCCTTGCTCATCTCACCTCCCGCTCCTCTCCTCACCTCTCCTTCCCCTCCCATCCCCCCCCTCTTTCGCTCCCCCCCTTCCCCTCCCCTCTTTCGCTCCTCTCTTTCGCTCCTCTTTCCCCCGATTTGATTGTCACGTGGCTCCTCCTCCTCCTCCTCCTCCTCCTCCTCCTCCTCCTCCTCCTCCTCCCCCCTCCTTCCTCAGCAAAATTGTG
>CAUYUJ010014871.1:943285-983285 GCA_963575745.1 Prorocentrum cordatum
TCGCCTCGAAGCGCGATCGCCTCGGCAGCGTCGAGGGGCGGCCAACGCTCGCCCAATGCGCGTGCGGCTGGCTGGGATCGGTGGCATTTCGTCCTCCGACACGTCACCGACGGCGTTGGCCTTCGGAGACGCCTTGGGCACCGACAGGGCCTGCTGGCCCTTCGCAACCTTTCCGCCGTCCTCCTCGCCAGCTGAAACCTCATCGCCTTTCTCTCGTGCCTCCTCTTCGCCTCCCTCTTCTTCGTCTTCCTCCTCCTCTACTGTCTTCTGCTCCTCCGCCTCTTCGCCCCCCTGCTCTTCGTCATCCTCTTCCTCGTGCGCCTCGTCATCGGCGGGCGGCCTTCGCGTCTTCTTCGGTTGCGGTTCTTGTTATTCTGCCTCCTTTTCCTCCTCCTCGTCTTCACAGGCATCGTCTTCTTCCTCCTTCTCTTCCACCTCCTGGTCTTCTTCCTTCTCATCATCATCCTCATCCTAATCGCCGCTGTCTGACGTGCTCTTCAGTGCAGCGTCCGCGCTTGTTGGCCTCCTCTTCGTCGCAGCATCTATCTCCCTTGACGCCTTACTCACATCGGGCGGGTCCTTCGCTGCTGGCCCCCCTCGTTTGATCTTGACCTCGGCTGCTTCCTTCGAAGCAGGCTTTCTCTTCGGCGGTGGCCTCTGAGGCCCCCCATCGCTCTCCCCATCTTCTTCGGCGTCCTCCTCCTCCTCCTCCTCGCCCTCCTCCTCGGCGTTCCCCTCGCCACGGCCTTTCGCTTCATCGCGGCCTTCCACCTGGCGGCTCTCCTCGTTCTCATCGCCGCCTCCGCTTCGATGCCCCTCGAACCGACTTCTGAGCTCTTCGGGCCTGCTTTGCCTTTACCGCATCACCCCTTCGTTGCCTGCTGCAGCTTGGCCATGTCATCGCGGCGCCGCTCCACCGCGGCTCTGCCGCTCGCAGTCTTCCGAGCTGCGTCGACGCACCATTGATCAGCATCGGCTTGCTTCTGACTTGCACCGCGCCAGCAACTTCGCGGCGCCGCTGATACTCACGACACAGCCGAACAGAGGGGGACTACTGGACAGCATCTTCTCGCACGCCAATCTTTTCGCCCGTCGAATCGACCGTCCCCGACCGCATGATCAACTTCCTCTTCGGGCCCTGCGGACCACTGCCACGAAATCGAAGATCACCGGCCGTGAGCGTGTCTAGCTGCGCCTCGAAGCCGCCGGGCCACTTCGCCCGCGCCATGTCGGTGTCCCCGCTACCCTCGGCATTGGCGAAGATCGCGCGGGTCGTCTCTGGCACCTTCATCCCTGCTGTGATCCGCCGCGCGACGTGCTCGGCCTGGTCGCATCCGACGTCGCACCGCTTCGTCTTCGTCGGCGTCGAAGCAGCGGCCGACGATGCAGCGGCCGCCCGAGACTTCTTCGTCGAGCGCGGCGGCCGCTCACCGCGCTGCAGCGCGCGGACGGTCTGCAACCGCTGGGGAGCCTTGTCTTTCTTCTCCTTCCGCAGCGGCTCGTACATGCGTCACAGTAGCGACCGCAGCCTGCGGGGCAACCAAAGTCCCCCTCCTCCTTCTCCTCCTCGCCCCCCTCCTCCTCCTCCTCCTCTGTTTCATCCTCCTCCATTCCCCCATCTCCCCCTCCGTCGCGGCCCATCCTCCTTCTCCCACCTCAACGTAGGCCCTGGCCGCCAATTCATCCTAATCTTTCTTTCAGCCTCGACTTCTGGTTTCCCCTCTGTCTATGTTACGCTCTCTATATTGCTCTCCCTCTCTCTCTCTCTCTCTCTCTCTCTCTCTCTCTCTTCTCTCTTCTCTCTCTGTCTCTCCTCTCTCTCTCTCTCTCTCTCTCTCTCTCTCTCTCTCTTTTCTCTCTCTCTACTCCCTCTCTCCTCTCTTCCTCTCTCCTGCTCTCTCTTTTCTCTCGCTCTCTCTATTCGATCTTTCTCTCTCTCTCCTCCTTCTCTATCTTCCTCTCTCTCTCTCTCTCTCTCTCTTCATCTCTCTTCTCTCTTCTCTTCTCTCTATTCTCTCTCTTCTCTCTCTCTCTCTCACTCTCTCTCTCTTCTCTCTCTTCTCTCTCTCCTTCTATCTCTCTCTCCTTTCTCTTCTTGCTCTTTTCTCCTTCCACTCTCCCTCTCGCTCGCTGCGTCTCTACCTCCCCCTCCTCGTTCCCCCATCCTCCTCCCCCCCCCCCCCCTCCACCTCCTCCTCCTCCTCCTCCTCATCGTCATCATCGTCGTCGCCCTGCTCGTAACTCAGCCACTTCCTCCTCCTCGCCCCCCTGTTCCTCATTCACTTCCTCTTCTTCATTCTCCTTCTCTCCCCCCCCCCCCTTCCCGCGCAAAAAAAAAAACGTGTGCCGAGGCCGCTTCTCGCAGTCATTGGCCTTATTGGCCTTGGCCTCCTTGGCCGTGCCGCGCGCCGCGGCGGCTGCGATCGCAGCTCGGGCGGGCCGCCCTCGAACCGCGAGAAACCAGCGAAAAATGAAGGAGGAGGGGGGGCAAGAGGAGGGGGGGGGGAGGGGGCTCGAGGGAAGAAGAAAGAGGAGGAGAAGGAGGAGGAGGACGACGAGGAGGAGGACGACGAGGAGGAGTCACGGGCGACATGAGGGCGTCTCAGGGAACCTGCGGCGGCGGCAGAACAAGAAGTGCGAGGGCACGAGGGGCAAGTGGGGCGCGGCAAATGAGACAGGGCAAGCTATGCATCGGCATGCAATGGCGCATCAATTGGCCTCCCTTCCTGCTTGATTGCCCATGCTTGCTTACCTGCTTCGTTGATCGTTTGTTTGTGTGTGCGTGTGTGCGTGTTAAAGTTGTTGTTGTGTTGTTGCGTTGTCAGCGTTGAACTGCGCGTCTCAAAAAAAAAAAAAAAAAAAAAAAAAAAAAAAAAAAAAAAAAAAAAAAAAAAAAAAAAAAAAAAAAAAAAAAAAAAAAAAAAAAAAAAAAAAAAACGCCACCATGTAACATGCAGAACTGATGATATTGTTGATATGTAGTGGCACATGTATGTATACATGGCTTGATCTTACACTATATAAATATGTGTATAAGCCATTCTGTTGACTGATGGATCTCCCCGCTTCCAGAACTGGCGCGGGCTTCCACTTGCGGTTCCCTTGCTCCTGCCCTTGCCTCTTTGCTTGCCCTTTCTCTCTCCCTCTCTCTTCACCGCCGCTTCGCGGCTCAAGCCTTTTCAAAGCCAGGCTGGGGGTCGGCCTCAAATGGCCTAAGGCCGGGCCCCGGGACCGGGGCCAGAAGACTTCCAGGTCCTGGGTCCAGGCCTGGAAGGGGGCGCCCGCGGCCGCGTGATGCCGCGCCTGGCGCCGCGCGGCTGGGGGGCGGCGGCGACGCTGCCCGCGGGCGCGCAGCTGCGCAGCGGCGGGGGGGCCGGGCGCCGAGCGGCGCCGGCTCGCGCCAGCCGCGGAGCACCCGGGGGCGAGGCGGCACCCGCCGAAGCGAGGCTGCCGACCCCCCCCGCCGAGCCAGCGGCCAGGCGCGAGCTCGCGCCGGCGCCGGCTCGTTGCCAGGCGAGGGCGGCAGAGCGCGTGCGCGCGCCGGGGCCCGCCTGGAGGAGCTGCCCCAAGGCCCCGGCGCCGCCGCCGCCCACCTGCGGGCGCTGCGGACGCGCGGCAGCCCTGCTGCTGACCCTCGTGGCGGCGGCCGAGGCCGCCGGCGCCGACCACGAGGCCGAGTACGTGCACTACGACGACATGTCGGACGTGGACATGAAGGCGTTCTGGCTCGACGGCACCTTGGCCCCCCCCTCGTGCATGGACGAGCTGCCGATCAGAGCGCGCCCAGCCGGCGAGCACGCAGCTCCCGCGGGAGGTTCCGGAAGGGGGCCCGCCGCGTGAGCGCTGCGCGCCGCCGGCCGACCCACCTCCCCAAGGTCCGACCCGCACTCCCCCCGATCCCCCCGACTCGGACTCGTCGTCCTGGATCAGGGTTTGGGGTCTTTTTGGCAACCGCGCGCATTGGTTTGCCGACGGGATGGGAGGAGGTACCTTCCGGGCCGCGGGGAGTTTCAGGTCAGCCTTCTCGACCCGCGAGGCAGGAGGTTGGCTGAGCTCCGATGGCGGCTGGGTGCTGTACATGGCCGACCAGGTGGGCCTCTACCTGTTCGGCTCCGCGTGGCCGTTGATCGCCGGGCTCATGGCGATCCTCTCCGGCACTGGCGTGGTCGGTCGCACCCTTGGCCCACGGCCTGAGGACGCTCTTCGCACCCTGCAGCTGGGCACCCTGGACATGCGGCCTGGCGCTGGCATGCTGCCCCTGCCCGAGGCGCAAGACGCCTGGCGAAGCTAAGCTTGACAAGCTGGTCCCGCCGGCGGCGCCGCCCCTCGCCGACGTGGTGTGGCACGGCCCAGCCGTAGGTGCAGATCCGACGACCGACTGGTACCGCAAGAGCATCAAGGAGGGCAGGGGCTCCAAGCGCGGCCAGAACGATCTCATGATCAGGGTCGACTACCGGGTCGCGCGGCTCAAGCTCAACATGAAGTCCCCGGAGCGCATCAATCGCCAGGGATTGTGGGTTGAGTATGATTCCGTGAAGGGTGCTAGCGACAAGGGCTTCAGGCGCGAGCTGGAGCAGCGCGATCCGCGCTGGCTCCACCTGTGTCGTTCCATCAGCTGTACCGGGTGCAAGGGGCGCGCCGCTCTTGACAACGAGGCTATCGTGGATCTCGGCGACTACTCGAAGTTCACGCCCTGCCGGATTTTCGTCTGGCTCTGGAGGTGTTTGGGCCTCGTCTACAAGCTGCTGCTGTACGTCCTCTCGTGGCTCTTGCGCTGCGGGGCGTGCATCTGCCGCAGGAGACGCCGCCGTCGCAGGGCTGGCGACGCGGAGCCCGGCGTGCAGGGGTCTGTGGCAAGGTTGCTTGACCAGGAGTCCGAGTCCGAGGTAGACGCCGAGGACAACCCCTGCGAGGCGGTAAAGGTGGGGCTCATGATCAAGGGCAAGATGCGCCCGCTGGCGCCCGAGGGATGTCGAGACGCCGCGCGCGGCGATCCGACCGTGCCGTTGGTGGAGGATGGCCGGACTTCGGACCTCCCACTTCCTTGCGAGGGGAGCGCGACGGCCTGCCTTTGCGAGCATCACGGGCAGATCTACATGGTCCTGCGCTACGGCGAGAAGTGCTCCCAGGTGACGTGCTTCCGCGAGGCGGTGGGCATGGCCTCAGGGGCCCCACTCTGCCTGCAGCACCTTGGAGGCGATGCCGCCAAGGCGCTCCACGACAACCCCGCGGGGGTCGGGTTCCTCGCGGGTCTGCGACGTCGGGCTCGGCGGAGCCCTGCTCCGCGGAGCCGCGCGCCGGAGCGTGCAGCTGCGGCCCCGGCCCGGAGTCGCACGCCAGAGCGTTCCGCCCCGACGGCCTCTGCACCAGAGGCGCCCACCAGCCCTGGCGACCCCGTCCCTGCGCCGGCTGGGCCACCGAGCGTGCGCTTCGAGGCGCCGCCGGTTCCAGAGTTCCCCAAGCCGCCCACTCCGCCGCCCATGCCTCTCGGGCGATACTTCATCGTTCGGGCGAGGGTACATTGGCCAGAAAGAGCGCAGTGAATGATTTTCAGAGGAAGGGTGGCTGACACCGCCGCGGCCAGCGCGGTGGCTGAATACCTCGACGGTGCTGCGATGGCCCTCGAGGCGGAAGACCCGACTGGCATCACCATCTGCTTTCTCGTGAAGCCCGACGGCGTCATCCGCGCACCTGCCCCAGGACCCTCCGGGCGTCTGCCAGCGGGGTTCATCGAGGAGATGCTCCACCACGCGCCCCTGGGCTGCGAGGAGCTCGGCATCAGCGTCTCGGCGACCAACGTACCCGAGAAGGTCTGGCATAAGCTGGCGGCGTGGCACGGGCTCCCTGTAGGCGGGCGAGCTGGGCCGCTCAGCGAGGCTCGTTGGCGACTGCTCCGTGAGAAAGTGGTCAGCCTAGTCAGGTGGGCACCCCGAGGGAGGCGTGGCGCCCAGCCCGAACTTCGAAGAGAGAGCTACAGAGGCCGATGCCAAGCTGCGCAGCCACTGGCAGCGGCTCGATCGCAGCCGCTCGCCCAGGCCACCCGCTGGGTCCACGCGTCGCGGCTCGCGCCCCCCGGTCCGCCGAGGGCGGGCGGGCGGCGAGCTCCGAAGCACCCGTATCAGGAGAGAGCCATCAAGGGGACGACGGCGGGGACATGATGGCATGCTACTTGGAGGAGAAGGCCCGCGGGTCGAGCGACGCAGCGGCAGCGCAGAGTGCGGCCGCCGGCTTCGACGAGGAGGCCCAGCAGGTGCTCGCTAGCCTCATCCGCTACGCCCAGTACCTCAAGCAGCAGACGACCGAGCCAGAGGAGCTCGCGCGGCTCGATGGGCACATCGGCAGCTGGGAGGCGCTCCAGCAGGTGCCCTCCCGACCTCAGACCCCCGAGGCGGCGCCGCCAAGTAGCCTTCAGGGTCTCCTCAGACTCCCGCCCGAGCGCCGCCGCTCGCAGGGGCCGCCGGCCACCCAGGCCGATAGCGCGCCCCTATTCGAAGCACGGCCACCTCTCTCGCCAGCCGCAGCCTCGCCAGCCCTCACCTTCGGGCCACGGGACGCCGGCCTCCCAGCTACCACGGCTGGGCTGGCCCCGGCTGTCCGCCCACAGGCTCCGAACATCGGGGCCCTGTTCCGCTACGACCAGCACATCAGCGACTTGGGTCTACCCCCAGGTCTGACCACGGCTCCAGCGCGCTATAGCGCGCTGGAGGAGCCCCGGAGGAGGGCGGAGGCAGCGACCCATTCGGCCTCGCGCACCCCGGAGCAACCCTGGACGCGAACACCGCGCGGATGCTCCATGCCTTGGAAGGGGTCGCCAGTGCCCGCCAGGGTGACAAGGCAGCCCAGCGAGGGACAGTGGCCGCACTGGGGAGAGCCGAGGAGTTGGACGTCTACTTGGCACGCGGGTGCGGCCAGCTGACAGTGGAGGTGTGCGACGAGGTCCTTGGGCGCGAGCTGTTCTATGCTCTGCGCCGGACCTGTGAGCAGAACAAGGCCCTGATGCTCGCCGTCGAGACGCCCGCGACAGTGTCCAACCGGATCGCGATGGCCTGCGCCTCGCTTAGCTTCGGCGGCAGCAGCTTGGATAACTTGGCCCCGTGGTCAGCCTCCGTGGCGGACTTCCCGACGTGCAAGACGGTCGCGTTCGACAGGTACAGCGCACCGCACGACGCGAAGCTGGAACCCAGGCCCAGGGCCCCCGTGATCTTCGACCAGTGGAAGCGGCAGGCCCAGAACATGACCAAGTTCTTTGGGCTCGTCTTCGGGCGAGAGCATATCAAAGAGCGCCTGGATTGCTTGGAGACCCTCGCGCGGGAGCGCGAGAAGGACGACCATGCCTTCCCGCCCAAGTTCGTATACGAGCTGTGGGAGGAGCTGTGGGCGACCTGGTGTGAACGACTCCGAGAGCAGAAGCGAGGCCTCCTGCGCGTGTTGCAGACAGACAACCCCCGGAAGGAGGATCTCAAGATGGTGGCTTTCGCTCCCAGGTCGGACGGACGCCCGGCGTTCGTCTTCCCCAACGTCTTCGACCTCGAGTCCCCCGCGGGCTACTACCAGGAGGTCGTGCGTCCGCGGCAGCATCGCTACCTCCAGACCGTCCTCAACGACTCAATGCACGGGGCGCGCGGCGCCCCGGGCAAAGCCGGAGAGGTCAGAGGAGAGAGAGAGAGAGAGAAAGAGAGAGAGAGAGAGAGAGAGACAGAGAGAGAGAGAGAGAGAGACGAACCAGCTGCGGAGCCACAAGAACAACGAGCAGGAGCCACCCCCAAGAAGAAGCCCAAGGCCAAGGCCCAGCCGAAAGCCAACTCCACACGCGCCGCCTACCCTGCGGGCAAGCGGCTGAACGCACAGGAGATCAAGCTTTCCGTCCGGCACGCGCCCTGCGACAAGCAGGGCAAGCCGCTCTGCTGGGACAACTCGACCTGGATAGGCTGCAAGAAGGGTGTCCAAGGGTGCTCGCATTCACGCGAGCTCATCAAGGGCCTGAAGGACGTGCACTGGACCGTGCAGTGCCAACTGCTCAGGCGAGGTGGGCTCCGCAACGCCGCCAAGATCGACCCAGCTTCGGTCAACGGGAGGATCGCGCAGCTGAGGGCCCAAGCGAAGACCGAGGCCGATGGCAAACGGGCTGCAGCTGCGGGAGCAGCGGAGAGCCAGCCTACCAAGACAGGCTGGGCGCCGCCCGACGAGCACGCCGAGGTTCAGTGCACCGAGCTCGAGTCGGAGCTCCGCGAGGCTGCACAAGGGCCCGACGCCACCTGGTTGGAGGACCCGCGCGCCGACAGCCCGGCCCTGGTTGGGACGAGTGTCTGCACGGACGAGGGAGCCTTGGCCCAGCGAGAGCTGCTCGAGGCCGTCCAGGAGAGCGGGGTGCTCGACTCCGTGGGCCACGCCAGCGACTACATGCGGTCACATGTCTTGGCACGTCTTGCCTGCGCCCGCGGGCGCGAGGAGGAGCTCTCAGTCGAACAAGTATTACTCGAGGCGACGCGCCACGGCGGGCCCACCCTGGCTGCCGAGGCTAGCGAGCTCCTAGACCGCATCGGGGCGAAGGCTGGCAACCTGGGGGCTGACCCAGACGTCATCATAACACCAGTGCGGTGGAATGCTGAGAAGTCGGTGGGACAAGGCTCCGTCACAGTGCAGGGCCAGACTTGGCACTACCTCGAATATCAGGACCAGCTGCCCCTCAACGAGTGCGTCGCGAAGCGCTTGCACGTGCCCGCCGGTGTGTCGGAGGAACGTCAGTGCCTCCCACTCCACCTGGCGGCAGCCAAGCTCTGGGTGCAGCTTGAAGCACCTCCCGACGCCCAGCAAGTCAAGGACCTGGCCCTTGAGATCCGCAGAGACCTCCTGGAGAAGGCGACCGACGCAGCTGCGGGCCTTGCCGACGCCCCACCCTGGATATCTTCCAGGGAGGCCGAGGTCCGGATGCACATCCATGATGCAGTGCATCGCGACCACGACAAAGACTTCAGGTGCGTCGCCCTCTTCCCGTGCGAAGCTTTGGAGGAGGTGGTACTCAGAGTATGGCGAGCGGATCATTGGGGCCATCTGGATATCGATACAGTTCTCCCAGCGGGGGAACCCAAGCAGGAGTGCCACGCGATCATTCATCGCGGGCATATGCGTGTTCTCCATCCCCCGCCCGGAGCTGAGGGCCGACGAGTGGCAGACGAGCTGATCCGCACCTGGGCCACGAGCGGGAAGGACTTCAAGGAGCTCCCCACCATGGGCTGGGAGACATACCTCGCCTCGGAGGAAGATGGCAGCCCAGTGGTGGCCAGCAAACCCCCACCGTGCCAGCACTGCAGGGCCCTCGCCGCGCAGCAGCAGCAACGTGGAAGAGCCGCCGGCGGTGCACCCGCCGTGGTCGAGCTCCCCACCGAAGTGGCCTGCCCAGACTTCGGGGACTTGGAGCCTCTGCGATCGAGACCCACGTCCGCGTGGGGACTCAGGACTCGGGAGATTTTCGCTGGCACAGGGCGCTGGACGCAGGCTATGAAGAACGCGGGCACCGCCACCAGCGAGTCCGTCGAATACTTTGGGCAGCCTCTGCTTGGCAAGGACCCCAAGCCGCAGTTCGACATCCGCGACCCGCTGGTGCGCGAGCGCCTATACCAAGAGTTCAGTGCGCCCCCGGGCCCCGACGAGGCCAATGTGCTGCAGTTCGCCCCACCCTGCGTGAGCCGTTGCCCCTGGCAGTTAGCAGCAGGAGGGACGAGAACCTTCGAGTGCCCAGATGGAGATGGGGAGCGCCAAATCGAGATCGACGGCAACGTGTTCGGGGAGTTCGCGTGCATAGGGGCGAAGCGGGGCTACGAGGCAGGACGGGAGTTCCTCATCGAGTCGTCAGCGCGGGATGGCCGGTACCCTAAGATTTGGGATCGCCCCTGCATGAGAGCTCGGATGCACGCGACTGGAGCCCGAGTCCTCGCCATAGACATGTGCGAGTGGGGACTCGCACCACCAGACGAGCCACAACATCGGTATCAGAAGCGTACCTGGTGGTTGGCATCGCTCGGGCTCTACCCCTATGCCCTGATCCTGGCCAGGAGGTGCACAGGCAAGCACGCGCACCGCACGTTGGAGGGCGGCTTACCATGCGATCTGACGGACCCCCAAGTGGAAGCCTACAACCTCGACCAGCGCATGCGGCTCAGCAAGACCGAGGCAAGCGAGTTGATCAACCTCAGCACCAAGTTGGGTGAGGCCAGCGGGTGCTACGGCCTTGACGAAGACGGTGTCACCGTCACGCTGCCCATGGACGACAAGCTGATCCGCGTGAACCAGCTCATCGCGCGGGCCGCCCCGGACAACTTCCACTGGGCGAGGATCGACTTCCGCACCAAGCGGCACTACTCCGCTCTGCCTGCGAACCAGTGGGCCCTCTACTTCGGGAAGACCCCCGAGGGCGAGCTCCGCTTCACCATCGGCACGCAAGCCCCGCCCAACCTGGAAGGTGGAGGGCGCGTCCCCAGCGGCACCCCCCAGCTCAGCGCTGCAGTGAAGGGGGAACTGGGAAGCGCCGGCTTCGGGCTGGGGCTGCGGGGCATGCGGGGGGCCCAGCGCGCGGGGCAGTATGCGCCGCGGCTGTGCGTTGCCTGGGCAGCCGCGCTGAAAGCAGCGGCTGCCGGCACCGCCCCCGAGAAGCTGGAACAGCAGATTGCGGCGATGGACGCCGAGGCGCGGGCTTTGGAGGAGAAGTTGGAAAGCAAGGTGGCGCGGGCCGGGCGTTCCGACGCCCTGGAACAAGAACCCCCCCCCTTCTTTTCGGCCTCCGGCCTGTGCGGAGGAGGGCGCTGGCACCGAGGACGGGACCATCAGCGAGCACGGCGAGAGGTGCGGCAGCCTGGGGAGGAGCACCATCACTAGCCGCACAGAGGAGGATCGGGGCGGATGCCGCTGCAGTCGCGACACCAGCTGGCTGGAGGCCCCTCGCAGCGGCTGCAACGTCTCGGGCTGCCTACCCCACCCGAAATGGAGAAGCTCAATGGAGGTCAAGATTGACGAGGGCTCAAAGGGCCCCCGTGGAGGCGGTCGTTCAAAGGACGGCTACCTGGAGAGAGACGCGGCGGAGGAGGACAGCGGGAGCTCAAAGGGCGAACGCCAAGGTGAGGACGAGTTGGAGGTGGAGACCGACGGCGGGCCGACCATGATCGTGCGTGGTGGCGACGAGAAGCGGGGCGGCAAGCGGGGCGGCAAGCGAGGAGGCTGGAAGCGCAACAAAGCGCGCAAGCGCGAAGCACGCGAAGCTGCCGCTCGTGGAGGAGGCGGCTGGCGGAGGTGGTGACGATGACGGCGATGGGGACGAAAGCCCTGAAGAGGAGGAGGTGGAGAACCGCCGCCAGAAGAAGGAGAGGGAAGCTGAGGACGAGGCATCACGAGCAAGCCCAGTGCGGGTTTTCGTCCCGCAGCAGGGCGACCAGTGGGTGCTGCTCAAGGGGGGCCCGTTCGATGCTGGAGAGGTCGAGGCGAGGCTGAGGGTCTCGGAGACACTGTCCGGGGGCTTCTTCGACGCGGACCAGCTGCACCTCTTCGAGTACACGGAGGACGAGGACACAGCAGGCGCACATGGGCCGCCTCTCGACGACGAGGAGGCAGTGCGCCCCGGCGAGAAGTTGCTGCTGTGGGCCGCGTTGAAGCCGCCGAAAGAATGGACCAGCTGGAGCCCAAGGTGGAACCGAGATCAGCAACCAGCACCCGGCGCCACCGCCCAGGCAGTGGGTCACAGCCAGGATTGCTGACGGGGCCTCAGCCGCAGCAGCAGCAGCGGGGCCAAGCGGGGCTGCAGCGAGCTCGGCAGCCAGCAGCAGCCGCATGCCAGCACCTACATTCAGCGAGGTGGCTGCAGCAGCAGGTGGCGCGCGAGCAAGCTCAGTCCCCCCGTCCAGCGGGGGCGCCTCGAGGAGCTCAGGTGCCTTGATGCGGGTGGAGGAGCAGCTCGCCGAAGCCCAGGGGCAACACGCTCGCGCGGCGAGTGAAGGCGGCGACCAGGCGCTGCACGCGCAGTCGGGCAGCTGGAGATCAGGCGCAACGAGGTCCAGGCCCGCCGCGCTGCCCGGCTCGAGCGCGAGGCGCGTCGGAGGGAGCGCGAGGACCAGAGGGCCGCCAGTGCCCCCCTGGTGCCTCAGAGCCCGCAGGAGCCCCCAGAGGCCCCCCCTCCACCTGAGGCGGAGGAAGACCCGGGGGCCACCTCCGACGAGATGGGACGCAGGGCCGCCGAGGCACATCCTCCGCGGGGGAGTCCACAAGTGCAACGCCGCTCGGCGCTTCGTCAGGAACTTCAACGACGTGCGGAGGGGTGGCAAGAGCTACGACCTCCAGCACGCGGGCATCTTGTACCTGAACGGGATTGGACAGATCAGCGACGTTCTAATGCGAGAGTGCCCCGGGGCCGACCCGACGGACCCGTCCCTGGCACCGGAGCCTCGCCAGCTCGGCGAGATCCTGGCGCGCTACGTGGAGGAGCACGAGACATTGAAAGTCAAGATGAAGAGCCTCGGTATCCCGCGAGACGAGCATGCCAGGGGAGGGGTCCTGGACCCCATCTACGTCGAGACCGAGAAGACCTACATTGAGGAGTACGAGGGCCAGGGCGTTCCCAGCGCCCGCAGCCGCAGCCGCAGGAGAGGTGGGGGGGCAGACCCCCGCGAGAGAGCGAGGTCCTCCGGAGAGGCGCACGGTGGCTCAGGGTCGTCCGCATCTGAGACGATGGCCCCCGCCGCCCGAGGTAGACTGCGAGCGAGGTCGCCTCCGGACGAGAGCCGCGGGCGCAGCTCTGCCCCCGACCCAAGGGACCCCGGGCGCAGATGTGGAGGCCCCGAGATGCCGCCGGCGGATGCCCGCCAGGGCGTGCACCACGAGGGCCGAGCGAGAGCACGCCAGAGCGAGCGCCAGGCAGCGCCGCCGGCAGCGTCCCACCCTGGAGCCCTGGAGGCCAAGGAGTACTTGGGCTGGTGCCTGGAGCATGCCGTGTTTGCCCCGGAGCTGGTAAAGGAGGTGGCGAGCCTGGGGAACCGCCTGCTGCTCGCTGCGGGGAGCGTGGAGGCCGCCGCGGCGCGGCTCCGCGAGGAGCGGGAGCGCGTCCTCGGGAATCCCCTCGGGGGGGGTGCTCGATCCCGAGTTCGGCGCGGCCCTGGAGGAGGACCACCGGCAGTACCTCCAGGAGATGGCGAGCAAGGGTGTTCCTGTACGGAGGCAGCAGCCCAGGCGACGCACCATAGCCAAGCCCCACGCGTCAGCGAGGGACCACGCCCTGGAGATGTACGCTAAAGCCTGGAAGGATACCTCCTACGGTGCCGTGCTCTGGGCCACCCCGGAGGCCGAGGAGGCCTTGTCCGCCTCGGAGCTCATCGAGAGCCAGTCAGAGCGAGTGCCTAAGATGCTGCCCGACCGCGCGGTGAGCAGCGAGGGGCGCCCCATGCACGATATGCGGGTCGCCAACGGGGACTCGCCCAAGGAGCTGCACCCGCCGGCGCTTCAGCCTAAGCACGAAGCCCTCGTGCGCCCGTCACTCTGGTGGTCCGCGCGCCACCCAGGTGTGCCGCAGGTGATAGCCAAGAGGGGCGTTTCGCGGGCCTTCAAGTGGCACTGGGTGCGCGACGAGGACGTGGCCGAGTTCGGCACCTCCCTCCCGGGCGACGCCGTGGGCCTGGCCACACGCGTGATCATGATCCACTGCGTGATGGTCTTCGGGTGGTCGGGGCCACCCGGCGAGTGCATGGCGTTCGCCTGGAGTGCCAAGTGGGACCGCGAGCGGCGCCGTCCGCCGAACCCCGGAGTCAACGACACAGTACGCTGGTCATCCAAGTGGCTGATGGACGACGGCGTCTTGGTCGAGCCACTGGTCGGTCTCAGGCCCTGGCTCAGCGCAGCCGACTGCGACACGAGCATGAGGCGCGTCTGGGGCGGCGACGCAATCAACGTTGACAAGATGGCGGAGGAGGGCACCTTCCAGGCAGAACAGTTGGTCTGGGGCCTCTACCTGGACGTGGACAAGCAGCGCTCGAGGCTTCCAGAGCCCAAGTGCGTGAAAGCCGCCCACCTCCTGGCGATCGACGAGCTCCGCTACGGGTGCCGTCGGGTCCCCATCGAGGTCGTCCAGGAGCTGAGGGGCTCCGCCCAGTTCTGGGTGGCCACGCAGCCGGCCATCAAGCCAGAGCTGCCGGTCATCGATCGCCTCCTCGGCGGCGGGCTCGGGGCGGCATGGGCAGAGCCCCGAGGGAGCGCCGAGGAGATCGCCCTTGCCTGGGACGAGTGGGACCAGACCCTCGAGCTGCTGCGGGCGCTCTTCGACGCGCCCGAGGCCTGGGCGTCCACCTTCGAAGCGAGCTTCATTTCCTGTCTAGGGCCGCGCGAGCGCCTGGCACTCCCAGGAGCCGCCGCCCGGACAAGATGGACTGGAGGCGACGCAACCACGACGACCATTGGCAGCGTCGACTGGGGGCGCGCGGTGGCCGGCAGCAAAGCGGTGCCACCCCACTACATGGCCGCGGACGCCGCCCCGCTCCTCCGCCAGCTGGAGGACGTGCTGAGCCACCCGGGGGCCGAGAAGGACTGGGCTATAGCCATCGTGGAACTGCTTGCGCTTGTGGCCCTGGCCGCCGCAAGGTGTAGCGAGTGGCAGGGCGAGCTGGTCTTCTACGTTACCGATAACATGAATGTATGGTCGTGGATTTCCAAGAGGCGGCCCAAGCACCCGCTCGCGCGGTATCTCATTCGCCTCGTTCAGCGCCTAGATGCTTGCCACGGGCTCAGCACGACCGCACTGTACATCCGCACCTACCACAACGACATCGCGGACTGGCTGTCGCGGGAGGAGGCCAAGAAAGTCCACTCCGAGCTCCTGCGCAAGGGGTGGACCCGCATCGAGCCGCCCGAGGAGTGGGGGAAGATGTTGGCCGAGGCAAAGGAACACCTCCTGCGATTGCCTGGGGAGGAAGGGCCCATTGCGGAGTCAGCGCTCCGTCATCGGGCGCTGAGGACTCCAGCAGCAGTGCCGCGCAACCTCGCCCTCAAAGGGCGCCGGGGTCTTGAGCTAGGGAGCCCCCTGGGGACTTACGGGCGCGCCTGGGAGCAGCTAGGTGGTGAACTGACGACAGGTAGCCCAACGGGGGTGGACTGGATCATGCGCACGCTGTCCCTGGACCCGAAGGGCTTCGAAGTCGAGAAACTGGTGTCAGCCATCACCCGGGCGAGGCCGCAGGTCGTCGTGGTCGACGCCCCTGGCAAGCTCGACCTGGCCCGCGTCGTCAAGGCGCTGCGCAAGCTGGGATACCGCGCGTACGACCTGGAAGTCGTCTGAACCCACTACGGCGACATGGCAGCCCGAGCTCGGAGCCTGATCGCGGCAGGCCGGGGACCAGCAGGCGCTAGCCTGGCGGGCATGCGTCTGCCGCCGGCGCGCCGCTGTCCCCACGGGGTGAAGCACGCGCTGAAGGACAAGCTCAGCGAAGGCGGTCACCACTGGCTCGACGACGAGGGAGACGTCACCCGGGACCCGGCGGCTCGAGGGGGCTCCGAGCCTATGCTGCCCAAGGGCATCGGCCACATCGAGCTCGCTGGCACGAAGCACCTGGTCTGCTCAGTCGACGGCCCGATCGGCGCGGTTCGCTGGCCCGCAGAGGGCCCGGGCGGACCGGGGGGAACGTTGGTCCACGTCCCAGGAAACAGCGGCGGGCGCATCAGGGCGCTGTCGCCAGAGGAGGTCTGGATCGTGCAGGGGTGCGACGAAGCAACTTGGGCAAGGAGGCGGGCTCAGGGCGACACTGAGGCCACTTTGATGCGAGAAGCAGCGAGGGCCTTACCACCCGAGACGGCCAGAGCCGTACTGGGCGCCACTGTGGACGCGCTGTCGCAGGCCACCCAGCGGGCGGGCGGCTGCCGTGACCCTGCGGAGTCGGCCGCCTGGGAGACGACCCGGCGGTGGCTCAGGGCCTGGGCGCGGGGCGAGCTCCGGGCGAAGGCCGACAACCCCGAGGACGACCAGCACGCAGGGGTGCTGAGCGACGACGCCCACGAGGCGAGGCGCAAGAGCCAAGGAGTCCGCTTCAAGGCAATCGAGGAGGACCTCGTGCGGGGTCCCGAGCCCCCTCCTGATGCCAAGGAGGTGGACCTGAACGCGGCCGTCAGCATGCTCAAGAAGCGGCGGAAGCGGAGCCCCAACCGGGGCAAGAAGGTGGAGACCCAGGGGTTGGTCAAGCCAGTCGCGTTGGGTCGAGCTCGAGCCGCCATCGCCCTGCCGGACCACCCGACCCTGGGAGGGGAGGACTACGGCGGGTGGATCGAGGAGCAGAAGCGTGAGGCGCTGATGCTACGGCTGTCCGAGGGAAACCGCGCCGCCTATGAGACCGGCTGGAGACAGTGGCAGGGCTTCAGGGCAGCCCTAGGAGAGTCGCCCTGGCTGGAGGGACGCGACCGCGAGGAGCGCCACGCCAACGAGGAGGCACTGCTGGGCTTCGTCGTCGTGCTGGCCAAGGTGCTGAAGCGCGCGGAAGGCACGATCAAGCAGAAGTTGTTCGCGGTGCGCTTCGCCCACCTCGTGGTCGGATACCCGGACCCTCTACTCCACCGAGGCCGCCTCTGGTCCACGCTCGCCGGCCTCCTGAGAGGCCAGGGGCCGAGCGGGCGGAAGCGACCAGTGACACCACGCATGCTCCTGTGGCTCCAAGGCTTCTTGAAGGACCAGACGGACCTCCCCGAGACGGACGCCGCGGTCCTGTGGGCCGCCGTGGCGGTGGCCTTCTTCTTCATGTTAAGGGCGTCGGAGTATCTGATCCAGCCTGGGAAGACATGGAGCCGAGAGCGCGTCGTGCGCGGCGTGGACCTCACGGGCCGCGACGGCAACAACCAGCCCTGCGCCTTCAAGGATGCGGTGGAGGTGGTGCTCCATATCACCTCCTCGAAGACAGACCAGTACAACGTGGGATGCGTGAGGAATCAGTATGAGACAGGCACGTCGCTGTGCCCTGTGACTGCCCTCCGCCAGCTGGAGCAGCACTACCCGCAGAGGCTGCGAGGGAGTGAGGAGGAGCTCCCGCTCTTCCGCTGGGCGAGCGGAGCACCCATCCGCCGCGAGGAGGTGCAACGCTACCTGACGATCGCGGGGCTGGCCGCCGGGCTGAGGAAGGAGGAGATCGGCTCGCACAGCCTCCGCATCGGAGGCGCGACAGCGATGTACCACGCCGTGGACGACCTGCAGCGCGTCAAGCGCTTCGGGCGCTGGGCCTCCGATAGCTTCCACGGGTACCTGTGGGAGAGCCACGAGCCCGGGCGCGGCATCTCGACCGACATGGCGACAGACACGTCCGAGCTCACGGCGCCGCCGGCCCACGCGGCCGAAGGCGAGCGCCGCGCAGGCAGGAGCCCGACCCCGCTGCGGCCCAGAGCGGCGCTGGCCATGACGACGCTCGCCGCCACAGCTGGCAGCGTAGACGGCTACGTAATCAAGGTCAACCCGGCGGAGAGCCAGAACCTGCTGATCCTCGTGCTCCCGGTCGGCTTGGGGGCTTGGGCGATGGCAGCGGGGGTGCTGCTGGCAGCCGTGCTGCTAGGCGCTGCGTGGCAGTGCAGGCAGCAGCGAAGGCGCGGAGGGGCGGCCGGCGAGCGCGGCAGCAACTGCAGAGCCCGCGTCCCCCGCGCAGGCATGCCGAGCGCAGCGCTGGTGGTGACGGCGCTCACGACGGCAGCCGGGGAGATACAGAGCCAGGAAGTGGCAGCAGTCGACAGCAGGGCCCAAGGGGCCACGCTTCGCTGGGAGCCGCAGATGGGCACGGTGGCGATCGTTTTCCCAGTGGGGATGGCGCTGAAGGTGGTGGCCACGATCGCAGTGCTGCTTGCGGCGGGCATTGGGGTGCTCGGCTGCTGCTGCTGCGGGATGGCCAAGAAGAGCGAGGAGAGGCCGGAGCCAGAGGCGCAGCAGCCCACAGCGCAGCAGACGCCTATGGCGCGCAAGCCTCCCAAGCAGCCGCAGAGGACGTACTGCGACGCAGGGGTGATGGGCCTGGTGCACTACAACGGCGTGAAGTACGTGCACGAGACCCAGGGCTTCCGCCGGGCCAACGAAGTGACGCGGGAGGTGGCCCCGCCAGGGCACCGCAGGTCGCCAGAATGGCCGCGTGGAGGGGAACAGAGGCCGCATCGCGACTAAGGTGCGGGGCTGCCGCCGGCCAGCGGC
This sequence comes from Prorocentrum cordatum, assembly GCA_963575745.1. Taxonomy (NCBI): domain Eukaryota; class Dinophyceae; order Prorocentrales; family Prorocentraceae; genus Prorocentrum; species Prorocentrum cordatum. Next base: position 961,461 of record CAUYUJ010014871.1, read on the forward strand.
CGAGCGGGCAGCAGTGGGCCGCCGCCGGCAACCGCCGTGCGAGCGGCCACGCGGCGCCAGCTGAGTTCAGCCTGGCGCTCGCGATCAGCTTCGCACTTGCGAACAAGCCGGGCGCGTGCTGCGGCCGCTGCTGCCCGCGGGCAGGCGCCGCGCCGGCCTGGCACCTGGCAGTGCCGTCATGGGGGCGGCAGCGGCGGCTGCGAAGGAGCGCCGGCGGCTGGCCCAGCCAGGGCCGCCGCACAGGGCGCAAGGGGAACCACCGCCGCCGGCGCCCGCCGCGCGTGCGGCCGCGCGGCGCCGGCTGAGTTCAGCCTGGCGCGCGCGCTCGACTTTGCGCTTGCGAGCAACTGGGCGCGGCGCGGCGGCGCCTGGCGCCTGAGGGCAAGAGCGCCGCGCCGGCCCGGCAACCGGCAGTGCCGCCATGGGGGGCGGCGGTGGCGGCTACGTGGGGCGCCGGCGGCCAGCCCAGCCAGGGCTGCCGCCTAGGGCGCGCGAAGAACCACCGCAGGCGCCGGCGGCGTGCCGCCCTGCGCCTGCGGACCCACCTTGCTGGGCAGACGTGGCAGCGCGCCGCGAATGCCAGGACTGTTCTACGCCAACAAGGTCGGCGACTACGCGTCCCACTACAGCCAATTCGGCGTGGTGGTGCGCTCGCAGGGGGAGGGGGGCGGCGTGGCCCGCTGCGCGTGGCCGAAGACGGCGTCGGCGCGTGTAGCGCCGGGCGCCGGCACAGAGGAGCAGCGCGGCCCCTTTGGCAAAAGTTCGTCGTCATCATCTGAGGCCGTGTCCGCCCCTCTTCCTCCCCTCTTGAGCCCCCGCCTACTAGGCTCAAGAGGTTTTAGTTTACCAGTGCTGCTTGAGGGGAAATCTAGGATGTTTGGTAAAACTGATGGATCTCCCCGCTGCCAGAACTGGCGCGGGCTTCCACTTGCGGTTCCCTTGCTCCTGCCCTCGCCTCTTTGCTTGCCCTTTCTCTCTCCCTCTCTCTTTCACCGCCGCTTCGCGGCTCAAGCCTTTTCAAGGCCAAGCTGGCCCACCCTGGGAGCCCTGCAGGGCTCCCTACCCGCCCCTTTTCTGGACTTTTACAGCGCCGCCGAGGCGCTAGAGTGCCTCGGCGGCGGCGTGGCCCGCTGCGCGCGGCCGAAGACGGCGCCGGCGCGTGTAGCGCCGGGCGCTGGCACAGAGGAGCAGCACGGCCCCTTTGGCAAAAGTTCGTCGTCATCATCTGAGGCCGCGTCCGCCCCTCTTCCTCCCCTCTTGAGCCCCCGCCTACTAGGCTCAAGAGGTTTTAATTTACCAGTGCTGCTTGAGGGGATATCATGTTGTTATAGGCAACGCGATGTCTATATGCACATCAACGTGCTACGATGCTTATTCAGTAAGCATCAGCCTAAAGAAACCGCGGCTTACCAAACCAAGGACCCCTGGGTCCGTGCCCCCCGTCTGCCGGATGCCCCATCCCCCTATTCCGACCGTGCGTTCTCCCCCCGCCCCTCCCCCGCGCTCTTTCCCCGACGGCTCCGTGCCCCCCCCCGCGCCCTCCCGCGCCCATCTCCCTCGTGCCTCCCCCGCCTTCCCTGGGCCCCTCCCCTTATTCCGACCGTGCGCCCCTCTCCGCCGCCCCCCCCCCCTGCGCTTGTCTCCTCTTGCCCCCGTGCCCCCTCCGCGCCCCCTGGGCCCCCGCGCCTTCCCCATCCGTGCACCCGCCGCCGCCCTTCCCCCCCCCCCCCCCCCCCCCCCCCCCCCCTATTTTTCAACCGGCGCGCGCGCCCCCGCACCACCCCCCGCGCGCGCCCCGCGCTCCCCCTCCCCCCCCCCCCCTCCCCTCTCATATCAAACCGTTCCCCCCGCCCCTGCCCCCCTCCTTTGCCACCGTGCCCTCCATCGCCCCGGCCCCCCCTCTCCTTATTCCGACCGCGCGCCCTCCACCCGCCCCCCCTGCGCCCTCTCACGTTGCCCCCCCCCCCCATTCTCCCCCCTCCCCCCTTCTCCCCCGTGCTTCCCCGCCCTCCCGAACCCCTCCCCTTTATTCCGACCGTGCGCCCCCTCCCCCCGCCCTCCCCTGCGCCCCCCCCCCTTGCCTCCGTGCTTCCCTGCGCGCCCCCACCCTCCCGGGCTTCCGCGCTTCTCCCCCTCTCCGCCCGCCTTCCCCGGGCCCCCCTCCCATATTTCCGATCGTGCGCCCTCTCCCCGCCCCTCCCCTGCGCCCCCCCCCCTGGCCCCCGTGCTTCCCCGCCCTCTCCGAGCTTCCGCGCATGCCCCCTCGTGCGCCCCCCGCCTTCCCCGGGCCCCCCATCGCCTTATTCCGACCATGCGCCCTCCCCCTGCTCCTCCCCTGCGCCCATCTACCCCGCGTGCTCCCCCCGCTCTCCCCGGGCCTCCGCGCCTTCCCCCCCGCGCCCCCCCCCCGCTCTTCACGCTTCGCGCGCCCCGGCCAGCCCGCCCCAGAGCAGCCGCCAGGCGAGTTGCCTTGCTGAGGGGGGCGCAGCAGCAAGGAATCTAAAAATGTACCACATCCGTCTTGGAAACCCCTTGGAGTCGTCTCTGGCCGCCCGGTGCCACCCTGAGGCTATCTTGGGCCGCATCGGGTGCATCTTGCGCCGTGTTGGAGACGTCTTCGGGCTATGTTCGGCTTTCTTGGAGCCATTGCCATCTGCCGTCTGTCTCGCATCCACAATTGTATGATCCTCGGCGCGCGTGCCCCTTGCTACAAAGCGCCCCAAAGAGGCCCTCAAGAAGCAGCAATCGTCTCATTTCCAAGAAAATGTGAATTTGCAACACATTCGCCCATTCGGCATCCGCGCGGCGCAAAAACGGCAAGAAGCCTCCAACATTGACCCTCGCAAGCCCACGAGGCCCCCAAAAAGGCTCCGAGACGGCGTCCGGGCGATCCTCGAAGGCGCCAGAAGCCATGGCAACGGCTTAGGAAAGCCGCAGGACGGTTCCCAGAGGGCTCCAAAACGGGGCAAGAGGGCCCCCAGAGGCTGTCTGGACGGCCCACGCGGGGGGCGATTCGGTCCAAACCGCCCAAGATCGCCGCCAGACGGCCCCGTGGGTGTCCAAGACGCTGGAAAACGCGACCACGAGGCGCTCCAAGAAGGACCCCGAAACCAAAAACCGCCCCATTCCCTAAGTAAAACAAACATGTTCAGCACATTCGCTTCTTTGACTTTCTTCGCGAGGCCCACAGCGGCCCGATAAACCTCCAAGATCGACCCGTGTCACCCGAAGAGGCTCCCAAGAAGGCTCCAAGACGGCGTCCGGGCGATCCACGAAGGCTCCAGAAACCATAGCAACGGCCCTGGAAAGCCGCAGAACTGTCCAAGGAAGGCTCCAAAGCTGGCCATGAAGGCTCCGAAAGGCTGCCCGAACGGCCTACGCGGGGAAGGATTCGGTCCAAACGGCCCAAGATTGCCTCCAGACAGCCCCATGGGCGTCCAAGACGTCTGCATACGCGACCACGAAGCGCCCCAAGTATGCCTCCTGAAGCAAAAACCGTCCCATTCCCTCGGGACAGCGCACATTTTCACAGATTCGCTTCTTAGGCTTCCACGAGGCCCGCAACGGCCAAATCAACCTCCAAGATCGACCTCTGGCACCCAAAGAGGCTCACCCAAAAGCTCCACGACGGCCTGCGGGCGCTCCGCGACAGCCCCAGAAACCATGGCAACGGCCCAGGGGAACGGCAGGGCGGTCCTAAGAGGGCTCAAAAACGCGTCTATAAAGGAGCCCCACAGGCTGTCTGGACAGGCCACGCGGGAGACGATTGCCGCCGCCCCAAGGGGTCGGCGGTGTGGCGTAGGCAAATAATATCCTCCTCATCATCAGAATCCCAAATGGTGGCGGACGCGACGCGGCTGCCCCCTCCAAGCCGGGCACGACGGGATGTAGTCCGTCACCCGCAACCACTTCGGCGGCGCAGTACTGTCCACCCATCCAAAGTGCGCCCTGACTTCGCGACTGTTCACGCCAGCTTCGGAGACATGCTGGAAGGCATCGCTCGCCCACTCCAGTGGCTGTGCCCCGGGGTCATTCGCATTCCCCGCGAGGTCCACCGTCGTCGGGCAGCTATCGATGCGAGCCAGCATTTGCTCGAATGTCTTCCCGCGGCAGGCGGTCGCCCCCCGGCAGTTGCGGTGCGACGTGTGGCCCGCCAGCAGGAAACACTCCCTATCGTTCGCGATGTCGGATGCGCCCATTTCCAGGATCCTGGGGCCTGGCATTTTTCGTCGAGCGAGACATGGCGGACACTGTGCCGCGAAGTCAGCGCAGGGAACGTTCGCGCCGCGGCCTGCGTCTTATCCGAAGACGCCAACGCGGGACCTTATCCTCGCCGCAGTACTTGTGCTCCCCGTGCTTATCCCTCGCCAGGTACGCGAAGGCGCCCTCGAGCGAAACCGTCGCGATGTTGCGCCAGAGGTTGTGCGTGGCCTCGTGGGCCCACCGACCAGCATGCGCTGCGTGCTGGTCGGTGGTCATGCGCGGTCTCGGCCTGCGGAAGTAGCAGTTGGCTTGATCACCCCTCCACTTGGCGGTCACGATGGCCGAGAACTGACTCCTTTCCTGCGCCTTCGGGAAGCTGCCGCTCTGGGCCCCCAGGCACTGGAAAGGTATAACCGATCCCGCCGCCATAATGGAGACCGGGGCTCCAAAGCGCATGCCCCGACGCCACCTTTACTCAGGGGGCCCTCCGCAGCTCGTCGAGTAGCATAGCTCCACCCCCTTGCGCCGCGCAGTTGGACTTGTGCGCGGCATTCACGAGCAAATCAATGATCTCCCGGTTGAACTTGGGGTCGTTCGGGTCGGTGAACTCGGACAGTCGCAGTTGGACATTCATCCTCCCGGTGACTTCGTCGACTTCTGCCGGCCCGCGCCCGACGTCGAGGCCGAAGATCTTGCGCAGGCAGGGCGCCCGGCACCGCAGGGCGACGTGGGCGCGCCAATCGCCTCCCATCTTCGCCACGCACACATTTCCGTCGTTGGCGGTTGCAACTTCTCCTCCCTGAAGTCGCCAACATCGACGGGGCCATAAAGCTGTTCCTTGCCGCGCTTGTAGCAGATGAGGCACCCGGCCCAGTGGTGCTTCTCGGTCTCCGGGTCCTTCAGGGCGCTCTCTGCCACGTCTACCAAGTCGCGCGCCTCCTGCGCGAACGTGACGTATTTCCCCCCCCCCGGGACTTTGCGGGGTCGGCCGCGATGGGGGGTGGCGTTCGGGGCGCCAACCTCACGGGCGAACGCGGCCCCAAAATGCCGCGGAGGTGGCCATGCGAGACGCGCGCCGGCATCTCGTCAACGGGAGGAGTTGGCTTTCTCGCTGGGGGTGCTCGGCGCACAGCGCCGATGCGCGCCGCCACTTCCTTGCCTCTGGCGAGCCCGGCTGGCCCGCGCGCACCGGGCGCCCTGGAAGTTGCGGGCCCGGACGCGGGCGGCCGCGGAGCGCGCGGCGAGGAGATCGAAGGGGCAGCCGCGCAATCGCGGGGGCTGCCCGGAGGCCCGCGGGCGGCGCCGGCGCCGATGCCCGAGCGGTCCTGGGCAGACGCGACAGCGGGCGCGCGCGAGCGAGGGGGCGCGGGGGGAACGGTGGCGACGGCAGCAGTCCCCGCGCCAGTAGCCGCAGCCAGCGCATGCACGCGTTTGGCAAATCGCGCGTACAATCATCAACAATCTTATAATCCCGTCCGCGTGCTTCAACATGACGGTGCCCATTGCGTGTCCGAACAGCACCCTCAGCAATGCTAACATTATTTGTAGCAGAGCCCCTCGACTTTTTCATATATTCTCCAATCGCATGTAAGGCCATGGGCAAATCCATGCAATGCAACTCTACCTGATTAGATCATACTTAACCAAGTACTCACGCACTTGAAGATCACGCCTATATTGACAACGAGTCGGCCATTCTGAACATGCGGTGTACATTAGCTATTATTGCCTTCTCCGAAAATTTTTGAACAGCCCAGCAACAATGTTCTGAATGTCGTTCTGTGACACCTTAGCCTCTTCAATGCCTCCTAGTCACCGCTCCTATGCTACGTGACTTCGTTCACGCGCTGCCAGAGCGAACCGCCCGCGCAAGGAATGGAGCCCCAAAGCGTAATGTGGGCGCCGCGGTGGTCATCTGCCTTCTCCACGGCGCATGCTACACCTGCCCCCGTAGTCACATCTTGATCTTCTGTCAATCGCACCACAGTGCAGTTCTGGTCTACTATATTCTCTGGTCGGCCCAGCCTGCTATTCGGCCCGCAGCAACATTCCAACGCCAGCCTCTTGGGAAAGTGAATATTCCTCTCGAGGCCCCCGTAGCCGGCATCGTCTGGGCGTCGCCAGCATCAAGGCTCTCGACGCAGTCGAGGTACGCCTCGGTAGCGGCGCGCTGCACTTCATCAGCACTAGTCATTCCCACTCGGGGGGGTGCCTTGAACTTAGGTCTACCCTCGCATGGGCGCTCGGTCTTCTTCGTTGCCTTCTCGCCAGCGATCTGCCCGCCAGTGGCGAGAGATGATTTCCATCCGAGCCCAGGCTTGAGGGCCCCCTGGGTCTTGAGAGGAAGGGCGTCCTCAGCGTCGAATGAAGACCTTGCGTAACTGTCAGAACTACTCGTCGTCCAAGAAGTCGCGGACATTACTTGAATCATGTAGATCACCTTGGCCCAGGAAGGAGGCAGTTCAATCTCTTTGCATCGGCGTCAGCGGCTTGATCCTGCGTCGGAGAGCGCGCCAAGTCGATGATGCCCCTGTCAATGTTTCCGCCTCGGCTGCTGCGCCAATTCGATGCATCCGCGGGCAACGAATGTGCTTTTGCGATCCCCCTGCCCTGCAGTCCTTCACGACTGCCCGGTTGCCCTCCATAAACTCAGCCTTCGAAAGTCTCCCAAGCAAGCGTTCCCACAACGGCGATGCAGGCAGTGGCTCTCCACGCACTGTCTCGCCCGCCGATGCAGTCTCTGCGTCGAGAGCACTGTGAGAGGTAGCGGTCGGGCGTCTTGACGTGCAGCTCTGCAGGGCCCGGGTATTCGGTCCCCACAATGTCTGCGCATGTGCGCTCGTGCTCCGATCTGTCCTGACATCGCTGGCCAGGTCCGCGTCCGCGCATTGATTTAACCAAACTTATGCGGGCTAGTTTCCTACCAAAGACACCATTATGTAGCGCGGCGTCGCCTTGATCTAATTCGCGAGGCGGAAGAGTTATATGTCCTGCTGTTCGGCCCGCTTCGTCACGCACGACGCTAACGTACGACATGCTGCTCGGAGCAGCGTTGTACCTGGACATTCTTGCGCCATAGAAGATCTTCATTCGCACCATCGCTGCAACCGGCTGAAGCAATCCCGATGGATCCAGCGGTCGAGGGCTCGGAGGCCCGTCGTCCACAATCGGGCATCCACCGACAGCAGGTACTTGATCTTCAATACCCACATTTGCATCAACCATTAAGCATTCCAGAATGCCTCCTCGGCCGGGTGATCCCCTTCTCCTCGGGGACCACCCTGCCCGTCTTCTAAGCTCGTTAGCTCAGAGCCGCACCAGCTAACGGGTGCGTCTCAGGGTTCGCATCTGTCAACTCGGCGGAGAACTTGACGAGCGATGAAGAAATCTTCCAAATTATATTCCATCACCAATGCCACTTTTGCCGGCACTGACACATGGGGCTCCTAGGGCGCCTCTTCCTCAGTGTCGCTGAGAGAGACGTCGGTCGTCTCGGCCGGTCCAGCGGGCGCGCAGAAGCAGCTGAGGTTCCCGTTCGTGGAGGTTTGCGCCTCAGCGGGGAGCGGCGATTCTCTCGGCGACCTCCGGACAGCGTGCATCGTCGCCCGCGGATTGGTAGAACAGCAGCGTTGCTATGTTCCTAGGGCCCATAATACCCCTGGGAAGCTCGGCATAAGTCTTCTCCCTGCTAGCCTCTTGAAAATCTGTCAAGTCCCCCAATTCTTCTCATGCGTCGTAGTCCGTGGCAACGCCAAATGTGGCAGGGGCGGCCTGAATCGTCTCGCATTAACGTCATATCTTACCCAGACATGCTGGCCTGGTGGCACATGGCGGGACCTGTCGCTGTAAACTGGGGTCGCTCCAGCTGCCATGGCCGAGCTGGGGTCATATGCAAACCAGCGTTGGCCGCCGCTGCGTTCTTCGTCTTCTTTGCCTCCGGGGGCGGAGTCGGATCTAACCCTTCACCGTCGATCTTCACCCCGTCAGTCAATCCACCCTTCAGAGTCGATGCTCGCAACCAAAGTATCGCACCGCCGGCGTGGGCGGGTTCATCTCGACGCCGTGAGGCGCAGTCTTTGAATTGCTCAGGATGGGGCCCAAACCTTTCTTTATGTCGCCGGCCGAGCCGGCCAACTTGAAAACGTCAACGCACACGATTCAGGACAGCGTCAGCTCCGGGCGGCAATGACAACAGCGCCACGACGGATAGGTTCCAAGCCCTTGGATATCACATGTGCTTCGCATGCTGCCCCCAATGCCCCCCAGCGTCAGGGTGGCCGTGCAGCGCCAATCGCAGGGGACATACCGGGCCATGCATGCCTGCCTAGCTCTCTGGCCATGCCTCCTTCGGCAGTCTAACCAACATGGGCGCCCCTCCCAACGCCCACTGAGTGCGCGCCAGGCGGGCGCCAACCTGTTGCATCTCATGCTCTGTGTTGTATATCATGCTCCGGGAAGTCCAAGTCCAAAGGTATCGGCAGCAGCTTTACTCGCCTGCACAATGGCAGGACAAGAGGGGGGTTCCTGAAGAAGCGCTTCGCTCTTGTCTTGATCGATGACGCCCGATCCGCCGAACACGACGCGCCCCTTGAACTTCCTGTATGCGCCCTTCTGGTAGCTCGGCGCTCCTTTCGGCGAGGGTGGCGAAGAGCTGGCCGATGAGGAAATCGTCGACCCCCATCATTTTCCGCGAAAGACCCAGCTCCATGACTTGCTCTCGCCCCACGCGTTAATCTCGCGCAACCTATCCCACTCCTTCTTCAAGGCGGCGGTGGCCCCTTCGCCGTTCGCCGCCTCAGCCTTGGCAGCCGGCCTGGTGACGCGCGCGCGGCTGGACATATCCGCGACCCACTTGAATGGCATCATAAGCGGATCTGGTTCGCCGCGTCGATCGCAATTGTCTGTGAACAGGTCGTAACATGGTCGCAGTCCTGGCACAAGCCCAGCGCTGCAAGCCGCTCGCATCTTGTAGCCCCAAGGGCACGCGAGGGGCGCAACGCCTGCCGGCAGCCGCCGAGCAGGTCAAGCCCGCGGAAAGCCATGCTGTCTTGTTTCCGGGATAGGAGCTGAGGTCAGCGCTGGCGTGGACACTGTCGCCAGACGCAACGGCAGATGGGAGCTTCTCGCCCACGGCCGACGTGATATATTTGACCTGGGGTCGCGGCATAGTGATTCCGATCTCCGGCAGCAAGTCGGCGTTCGGTCCTGGGTCCTCGAACCCGTCGTGTCATTTCCTTCTGCCTTGAACTCGGTCATCGCTCTCGCCCTAGCTGGGCCCCCCGACTTCCGCCGCCGATCTGGATGAACGCCTGGATCAGCCGGGTACTCCTGAGTCCTCTTCAGCCAGGCCTTTCCAAGCGCGGGATCGTCCGTCTCCGCGGCGTCGGGGGCGCGATATCGCGGGCCGCAATGGAAAACCTTGCGTATCTGTGTCGTCTTGCTCCTGCCCGTCAACGACGGAGGCTGGCAAAGCTCCTCGCGAGACATGCCCACAGTGGCGACGTTGAACTCGAAATTTTCATATGTTTGCAGATTCTGGGCGGTTCGTGCCATGATCTGTTCAAACTTTGGCTCTGCTTCTTCCGGGGCAGCTGGAAAATTTGACTGTTTTGCAAGAACAACCTCCTTCTCAGCCAACGGGGCTCCCCTGGCGCTAGCAGATTGAACAGTTCTCCGCTTGGCTCCCGCAGGTAGCGGCGGGGCGGGAGGGGGTCCGGAAGGTCCATCGTCGTCCGTCGGGCCCACCCCCGCCGCGTCCACGGTCGCCTCTCCTGCCCCCTCGTCACGGGCAGGAGGCGGTGGCATCTCTACCGCGGCCTTGCTTCCAGCTGGTCCGCTCGACGACGCGGGCCCCCCCCGGGCGACTGGACGCCGTCGGGGCGGCTTCTTCGGCGCGCCCTCGGCGAGACAACAGGTCTCCTAGATCGATTGGAGGTATCGTGATAGAGGCAAGGTCACAGGCCTTCCACAGTGGGAAATGAACATCGCCTCCCGGGGGCTTGCTGTCAGCTTTTCCGACATGAGCTGTCTCGACCACCGCCTCGACACCTAAGTCAGTCCATATCTGCTCTGACCTTCCCACGATTGGTCTTCGCCCGTCTTTCATCATTCCCGTCTTGAAGTCGAGTCCGTCCAGCTGGTCAAGTGGCATGCAGTAGTGGTCCGGTCCGACTCGTCCCCCCGCAAGATGGACATAGCCCAGGTGCCAAGTCTTGTTCGAAGGCAGTCATGGGTTGATTGACGCGGGATTCAAGGGAGCGGCAGGTGTCGCGCGGCCGATTCAAACGGCACTAGAGACCCATCGAATAATGTACCATGTCTGTTTGTCCACGCTGATCCGCCCGCTTCTCTCTCCTGCGCGTTGTAGCACAAACAGAAATAAGGCGAAACGTGCGCCTAGTACGGAGCCGGTAGTCCTGCCGTCATGAAGATAAATCTGATCCGGTCCTGCACGATGACGTCGGCTCTCTCCGCTATTGAGTTATGCTTATTATTCCCGGGCTGCGTGGAATCATGCGCAGTCGTGGACTCGCTCAAGGGATGCGCGTTCAGTTCGGGCACCGCGTCCGCATAGACGGAGTCTGGCTTCTCGGCGAGCGCCCTGGAGTCCACGAGGGAATCGGACATGTGCTCCGCCGACTCGTCATGAAGGCTCTGCCTTGCCATAAATCCCGCGCGCCGGTCGCTTAGTGTCACGCGCGAGGTTTCCCCGCGGAATTCCCTCGATAGCTCGTCAGCAGCTGCGAACAAGTGGTCCGCGGTGCACCGGCCGCCGAACCTCGTCGTCTCAGAGCGTGGTCGTATCTGCCTGTACGCCCTGTTATCTATATGAGTTCGTCGTGTCCCCAACGTCTTCGCCCGCTGGCGCGCCGAACAGAACGGACACTTAGGGGCGCGTGTGCGCAGGTGCTGGCGGGAGACGGCCTCGCGCTGGAGGCCCTCGTATTTTGTTGCGCCCGCGGGCCCTGCTTCTTCCATTGGGCCATCACCGTGGTCGTCGACTACCTCCGCGGCTCCTGATCCCCCGGGCGCCACCTCGGCGACCTCTTCTTCGTCCGGCGCAGACGCCGCCGCCGAGCGGCGAGCCGCAGCCTCGCCCGCACTTCGGTCTTGACGTCGCGCTCCTGCAGCGCGGCCGCATTCGGGCACTGGCGCCGACGAGGTGTTTCTGATAACGAGACCCGTGTCCACGTTCGCCCATCCAAGTCCTGCCGCTGCATGGGGCTCGTAGTAGCAATAAGCGGATATATCAAACGTTCGCGCAACTGCCCCGTCCGTGGTCAAGTTGTTTTCGGCGCCGTCCGACTTGATAATCAGCTCGCCGTCCGCGTGGGGGCCCCCTGCCATCGCCCGCCGCGAGCGCGGCTCAAAGGTCGCGCGGCGCCCGATCGCCCGGAGCGGGGGTGCCGGGATCATTCGGGCAAGATCTCGCGCCGACCTCAACGCGCGCCCACCGCTCGAGCTCAGGCGAGCCGGCGGGAGCTGCCTCGTCTACCTGACCCATGGCCCCTCTGCCTTCCATGGCAGGAGAGGGGATCTTGCCCTCGACTTAGAGTTCCAACCTCCTTCCTCGCGGCGGCAGCAGGCGCGGTGCTCTGCCGGTTATCCAATGAAAACTGTAACCGCAGTCCACGCAGAGCTCCCCCACTGATACCGCGCTCGGAGTCTCCTGCGCGACAACCTTTCCCCACTATTCAGCATGTCGCTGGCAATCTAGACCGCGCCGAGGGCCCCCGCCCGGCCGCCTGCCGCATTCGGGGCAATGGGGGCGGCCAGCGGAAAGATCCTGCCCATCGTCTCTGCCCCTCGCAAGTGCTTGACAGATATCAGGTTCGAGCCGCAGCCCGCGCCGCCAATGGGCCGCGCGGGTCCAAGACGCGCGGGGACGACCTTCTTAATTCTAACTCGACAGGTTTCCCCCGTGCACTTGGCGTCGACCCCGTCTCTTTGCGCGTCGATCGGAGGGTCGCAGTGGCGGGCTGCGGCGCGCTCGGGCCCGCGCGTGCCTTCCTCTGTCCTCCGACGGAAGAACGCATCTATTCATCTGTCAGCTTTGATGGGGCGCTCTGGCTCGGCCCACCGTTCCTCGGCAGTTCAAGAGCCGGTCTCGGGGGCGACGATTTTTTCCAGCCTGCGGGCGCCTCGGCAGCTTCACATGTAAGTCCTCCGCGTTCCTGTCCTGTTCGCATGCTGGCGCAGCCAGAATGTCATCGCCAAATTCAAATGCGCGGTTATCATGACCTTGGCCATCTGCGTGAGACTCTCGACCGAGGATGGTCACCCCGCCTAATGGCGGCGTTCGGAATCCAGATCCAATGGAAAATGCTGCGGGAGCTGCGCATCGCGGCGCTCCCATCCTCGGGGCAAGGCACAAGTGTTCCACCTGGGAACCCCCCAAACCGGCGCGGGTGACACAGTCGCCGGGCGCTGGTCGGGCAGGTCACGGATGTCCAAGGGCGTGGGCCCTGTCCAAACAGACCCTCCCGACTGGGCAGGTCTGTCCAGCCAGGTGCCTCCAGCATTGTCGTTTCTCCTTGCCGCGCCCTTGCCGCTCCCCTTCGACTTGTCCTCGTCGTTGCCTTGCGCAGGCGCGGCATTATTCTTGGCTTACTACGCCGCGGCGGACTTCTGGCCCTGGCTGCGCTTGCAGGGGACAGCTTTGCCGATGCTGTCCATGTGCGCCTCGCACTTGTCACGCGACTGCTTCCCATCCTTCGCGGCCTGCCTGCGTTCGCGAGGGCGCTTCTCAGGCGACAGTGGGCAGGGGCCGCGGCTAAGCGCGTGGCATAGTCAATTCTTCGCGGAGTTGACGCTGGAGGCGCGGGTCTGCGATCGACCCTGGTCATTGCCACCATCTATAGTTCGGTCAGCGGGGCGCCCCTCGCCCCTGCCGCGCACGTTGTCTTCCCCGTTTCTGCCCCCCCCCCCTGTGCCTGTCATTTTCTCCCCGCTGCTTTCGCCGCCATCCTTGCTAGCCCGAGCAGGCGCGGCCAGTGCTGGAGCGGCAGGGTCGCCACTTCCTTTTGGGCTCAGGCATCGGCACTGTGCTCGGGAGCCTGGGCACTTGCTCTGGGGGAACTTGTTGCAGGTGGCCGACTTCTCTAAGCGACCGTCTTTAATGTAGAGAGCATGCCCGCCCTTGCCGGCCCTCGACCCCCCCGCCGCCCCCCGCGCCCCCCGCGGGAAGGCCGCGGGTGTTCAGCGCTATCCGCTCCTTCTCGCGGTTGATCTGCCCGCGCCCCTTCTCCGTGAAATCGCTGACCTTCAATGGCAACCACTCGTGCGACTTCATCCCAGCGCCGCGCTCGTCGCTGCAATGATCATAGATCACCAGTGTCTCTTGCATGCAAGGATGCTGTTTCATTTGTCGCTAGAAAGGTTCCTGCGTGGCGGGGCGGAACGAGTCATTCAATTCCACCATCGCGTTGGGCTTCCTCACCCGCTCGTCATAGCGAAAGAATAGGTCGCCATCCGCTTTCTTGCCCGGACCGCGGATCGCGCCACCCTGACCCTGGTCCTGACGGGTGGTCACATGGACGGCAATGATACGTATAATCTCACGACCCTTGATCATGTTCCCGGCGGCTTGCGTGGAGATGTCTAGCATTTCTATCTCACCTGCGAGGTGACGGAGCAAAGATTAATATTGCCTGCCACTGACTATCTCGCTAACCTTTGCCATGGGGTCTGCCGTAAGCATTGGGTCAAGCCTGACGAAATGGCCCGGGCCCTTCAACTCGTCTACCTCGACGTTCTTGAGATCGAACGCGTCCGCCACCCAGCTGACGGCTTCAGATCGGCGATGCCGATGCCGCAGTCCTGACCACTTTGCGCTGCCATCGCTTGAAATTGGCGACGTTTGGGATCGCTTCCCAGACTGCTCGATCAAATGTTACTGGCATCCTCTCAGCGCTGCGCAGCGGCAGGAGCCGCGAAGGAGCGGGCGTGCCACCGTCGCCGCCGCTTCCGGGCGGGGCGCCGCCAGGCGGTCCTCCGTCGGGCGCTGGGCACTGGGCACTCTTCGTCTCCAGGATAGTAGTCCTCATCGTCCTCGTCGTCGTCGTCGTCGTCGCCATCTCCGCCACCTGGAAGTCCTCGTCTCTTCGCCATCTCCGCCACTCTTCGTCTCAGTTGTCCTTATCGTCATCTGGAGGACCTGGGCCTGGAAGTTTCGGTGCCGCGTCTCCATGGCGTCTTCCCGCGTGGAGGTGTTCGACGAGCCCCCCAGCCCCGCCGGCGCGCGCCGGCAGAGAAGTCCCCTTGCGGGCTTGGACTGGCTCGGGGTCTGACTTCATACCCCTCTGCTCTTGAGCGCAATTCTCAGCCTTGCCCTCTCTTTCCTGGGTCTGCCGTAGTAACGCGGCAGCCGCTTCGGCTCGTTGCTCGCGCATTCCCTTGACCTTCGCCTTGCGCTCAACCTGCATCCCGGCATGGTCCTCTTCCCGCTGCATTGCCTGTTCGAGCATGTCCTTGAAACTCGCATGTTCAACCCTCGCGGCCCGCTCAAGCTCGCGCAGCCTCTGTGACGCGCCGCTTTTCGCCCGGTTCTCATCCTATCCCGAGGCGCGCCCGCGGGCAGACGCAGGCCGTGGCGGGCAGTTAGGAGGGCGAGCCCCTGGCGCAGAGGCAGCGGCATTCTGTTCCTCGAGCTTCCTGCTCGCCTCGCGTGCCTCGCAATTTCTCTTTGGAGCCTTTGCCCGCTGCGCCGTCTCTCCGCGTCGTCTCCTCGCCGTGGCAGCGCGCGCGCATCTCGTCCCCCGGGGCAAAAAGATCGTCGCAAACGCCCCTGTTGCGCGAGGTGCAGTCGCGAGAAGCAACCTCGGGGCATAAGGGGCACCGCAGCGCGCCCGCATAAAGAGACGCGCTGCGTTCCCCTGCAAAGCGGGTCGCCCAGCCGCGGGCGGGGCTGGCGGCGGGGGGGCCGGATCGGCAGCTGCGCGTGGGCCTACTGCTGATCTGGCCCCCGATGATGCCGCAGGGGGCACTCCAACTGGGTTCCACTGCGTCGGATGATCGTTCAGCTTGCGATGCAAGTTGCCCCGTTCGGCACCCCGGCCCCTCGTCGCCCGGGCAGCCTGCTGCTCTGCCTCGCGACCGCCGGCAGTGACCTTCTCCTCGGCGTGCGCCTCGACAAGATGCACCCCTTCCCGAGCGCGTTGTACTTTGGCCGCATGGCGGGCAGAACTCTCGACGGCAGCGACGCGATCCGCGGACTGCTCGACGGCGGCGGCCGCCTCCGCGGCTAAACGCGCGCTCCGATTTCTGCTGCTCGCAACTCCTGGGCCGCCCCCGACGCAGCCGCGCGCCGCGCTTCGCCGGCCCCGCGGGCGACGCGCCCGGCTTCCTAGGCAAGGTGATTTCCTAAAGTTGCGCATGGCGTTCAGATGCGACTGTTACCTCCGGCCCGCTGGCGAGCCCCCCCATCTCCGTCGTCGTCGCCAAGGCCTGCTGGGCTGCCGCCGCCTGCTGGCTCCCCTCGGGAAATCCCATGGCGCTCGCTATAGCTTCCTCGTCTCCCTCCAGCTGGAGAGCAACGGCAGCTTGTTGCTGTAACTCCGACTGTCGTTGCTGTTCGCGCATCTCAGCTAAGTCTCTCTCTCTCTCTCTCTCTCTCTCTCTCTCTCTCTCTCTCTCTCCTCTCTCTCTATTATTAATATTATCTCTCTCTCTCTCTCTCTCTCTCTCTCTCTCTCTCTCTCTCTCTCTCCTCTCTTTTGTATCTCTCTCCACACACTTATGTATATAAAATAAATCAATAGATTTATATAATATATAATCTAGTATCTCGCGCTTACTCCTCGCTCTCCCTCTCGCTCGCTGCTCTCTCTCCTCTTTGTTTGTTTTTGTTGTCTCTCCTCAGAATATCTCCTCTTTGGATTTTGTGTTCCTCTTCTCTCTCTCTCTCTCTTCATCTCCCCGCTCTCTTCTCTCTTGTTTTCTCTCTCCTCCCTCTCGCGCGCTCGCCGCGGTGCTTGCTAGGATTTCGCGTCTCTCCTCTGCTTTCTCGCTCTCTCCTCGCTCTCTCTCTCTCTCTCGCTCTCTCTCCTCCTCTCTCTCTCTCTCGCGATGCTTTCCTTCGTTCTTTCGTCTCTCTCTCTCTCTCTCTCTCTCTCTCTCTCGCTCACTCTCGCCTCTCTCTCCCCGAGTTTTCTCCGTCTCTCCTCTCTCTCACTCTCTATCTCTCTCACTCGCTATTCTCCTCTCCTCTCTACTCTGCTCTCTCGCGCTCCTCTCTTCTCTCTTCTCATTTCTCTCTTCTCCCTCTTCCCTTCTCTTCGCTTCGCTTCTCTTCTCGTCTCGTCTCTGCTCGTCTCTTTCTTCTTCTCATTTTCTCTTTGTCTCCTGTGTTGTTGCTCTCTCTCTCTCTCTCTCTCCTCTCTCTCTCGTCTCTCTCTCGGGTCTCCTCACTCTCATCGGCTCTCTCTCTCTCTCTCTCTCTCTCTCTCTCTCTCTCTCTCTCTCTCTCTCTCTCTCTCTCTCTCTCTCTCTCTCTCTCTCTCTCTCCTCTCTCTCTCCCCCCTCTCTCTGGCCCCCATGGCCTCGAGCCTCTTATCTCATTGGCTTCTCGCCACTCGCGCGCGCAAGCCTGCGCAATTATGCGATGTGGGGGCGTGGCAAGTCGGGCATGGGATGTCCTCGTTTCAGAGGTCGCAGATATCCGAGCAACCGCGGCAGTCTGGCCTCTTGCGCTGCCCCAGCGCACAAGGGAACCGAGACTCAGGAACCGCGGCAGATTGCGGCCCGAAGCGAGCGCGCTTTGCGTTGATGCGCATGCTAAACGCATTCGACCGACCCGATCATCAGGTAGGCAAATAGAGGCCCCCCAGACGGGGTCGGAGCAGATGGGGTCGGAAAATCATGCCGCATCGCCGATGCGTCGGCGATGCGTCGTCGATGCGTCGTTGATGCATCGGAGATGCACCGGCGATGCGTCGTCGACGTTGGCGATGCGTTCGGCGACGTCGACGCGGCGCAAGTCGGGCTGCGCATCGAGCCGCATCGGCGATGCATCGGCGACGCGGCGCGATCCTCCGACCCCATCTGCTCCGACCCCATCTAGGAGGCCTACAGATAAGTCGGGCGCTTCCGAGCGCGGCCTTGGGGCCCCAGGCCTGCCCCCCCCGGCGCCCCTCTCGCGGGGGGGGCGGGTCCGCGGGTCAGGCGTCTCGGGCATCGCGGTCGATGGTCGATGGCCAGTCAGGGCAGGGCGCGGGGGGGGGGCCGGGCGCGCAGCTACTGGGCCCCACCCGCGGAGCGGGAACAAACCCGTCCTCGGGAATGCCGTCGGCCTTCATCCGCTTACCGAACGGCGACGTCACAGAAAGGCCGACCGCCTCGCGCCTTTGCTCGCTGGTTCCCCTGGCCGGGCTGCCCGCGGAGTGACCCTCCGCGATCTCCCCCGGGCCTAAATCATCGGATGAAATCGCAGCCTCTTCGCCGCAGGCGAAGGGCGCCTGTGTAGGAGGCCGACAGTCGGCCAACGGAGCAGGGGATATGATGCCATAGGCCTCGCCCTCCCTTTCTGCGACAGGCGAGCGCCGCGGTGGGCAATCGGCCTCGGCGTCGATCTGCGAACAACATTCTCCTCTGACGAAATGGACTCCACATAGTGCCGCGTGCTGCTCACCGTCCGACGGGCGAATTGGAACTTCAAAATGACCCGCGATTGGTAACGGCATCTGCTCGCCGCCCTCGTGCCCGTCGGACTCCTTGTCGCCCTTGGCCTTCGGGGCGTCCGGGCGACGCTCGTCGCCGTAGGACATATTTGCTAGGTTATCCGACATCGCCGGTTGAATAATCTCTTGGAACATTCGCACATAAGCCGTGGCGTTGATCTTCTTTCTTTCGCACATCATCCACTGCGGGTAGAAACATAGTGATCCTCTTCGATGACGCCACTTTCACCGATGCTGGTAATTTGGGCAACTATTCGATATTTTGTAACTTTCCCGTCAGGAGCGGAGCTTGCGCAGCCCGATTAAACAGCAATGCGTGTGTTTTTTTTGGAGATGATCTCCTCCTTGCACGAGTTGCGTGCTGGGATCTCAGCGGTCTATTGGTGACGAAATCATTGTGGCCATGGCGCGGTGTACTAGTGTGCCGTGAAGCTACGACAGTGATCACAATATTCGGAGGAGGGCCGGCTGGCCGGCGGGCGCGCGGACGCCCCCCGTTGTGGCCACAGCCAGAACAGCTGCAGTAAACTTAAGCAAGTGAAGCTGAGGCATGGCAGGGGAGTGACTAAATCAACTAAAGCTTTGGGGTCCTGGCCCCATCACCTTCCCCCCTGCACTCGCCCCTCGCTTGAATGACTCGGGCGATGTCGGCCATCTTGGAGGCCCTGGGGGCGACACAGAATGCCCAAATCGACTAAATGTCTTAGCTTTCTGCGTGATCTTGACGTTCTCGCCGCATTGGTCGCAGGAGCGTCCAAAACGGCCCCACGAGTGGCCCAGGAGGCTTCCAAGACGGCCCCAAGGGGGGCCCCAAAAGAGCGCCAACGTCGCACCAATGGAAGACAATCCCTCCAACATGATCCCAAGACACCAGTACGCCCAAGACGCGCCCAAGTGGGCCACGAAGGCTCCCAGAACCCCCCCAAGACGAGGCCTTGGAATCATCTCGATCCTTCCCGAGCACGACCCACGCGCAGTAGCAGGGTGCGCCGGAGACCATTCCATGTTCGCCCTCGCATTCAAGCCGCCACCGTCCCGCGCCCCCTTCCCCATTCCGCTTCTTGCGCTCAAGCTGTTCCCTTCGAAGGGTCGGCCCGGCGGCACCGGCTGCAAAGCCTTTGACATTCTCTTTCTCTTTCACCTCCTCCTTCTCCCCCTCCCACTCTACCACCTCACCCCCCTGCCCCTGGCCCTCCCTCTCGCTTCCCCCATCCTGCTCCTGGTCATTCCCCTTTTCGCCTTCCTCGTCTTCTTACCTCTTCCCTCCTGCCTCCTTCATTTTTCCCCTCCTCCTGCTTCTCCTTGTCGTCCTCCTCCCCCTCGTCGTCGTCGTCCTCCTCCTCCTCTTCCTATTCCTCCTCCCCCTCTCTCTCTTCCTCCTCCTCCTCCTCCTCCTCCACCTCCTCCTCGTCCTCCTCCTCCTCCTCCCTCTCCTCCGCCTCCCGCTCCTCCTCCTCCTCCTCCGCCTCCTCCTCATCCTCCGCCTCCTCCTCCTCCTCCTCCTCCTCCCCTCCTCCCCTCCCACACCCATTCTGGCACACCCCTCACACGTTTCGTGGCCCCATAGGGAGCTCCACCGAAGGCCCCAGTGGCTGCGCCCGCATGCGGTTCCACCCCCATTCTGGCACACCCCTCACACGTTTCGTGGCCCCATAGGGAGCTCCACCGAAGGCCCCAGGGGCTGCGCCCGCATGCGGTTCCACCCCCCATTCTGGCACACCCCTCACACGTTTCGTGGCCCCATAGGGAGCTCCACCGAAGGCCCCAGTGGCTGCGCCCGCATGCGATTCCACCCCCATTCTGGCACACCCCTCACACGTTTCGTGGCCCCATAGGGAGCTCCACCGAAGGCCCCAGTGGCTGCGCCCGCATGCGGTTCCACCCCCCATTCTGGCACACCCCTCACACGCTTCGTGGCCTCATAGGGAGCTCCACCGAAGGCCCCAGTGGCTGCGCCCGCATGCGGTTCCACCCACCATTCTGGCACACCCCTCACACGTTTCGTGGCCCCATAGGGAGCTCCACCGAAGGCCCCTGTGGCTGCGCCCGCATGCGGTTCCTCCCCCCATTCTGGCACACCCCTCACACGTTTCGTGGCCCCATAGGGAGCTCCACCGAAGGCCCCAGTGGCTGCGCCCGCATGCGGTTCCACCCACCATTCTGGCACACCCCTAACACGTTTCGTGGCCCCATAGGGAGCTCCACCGAAGGCCCCAGTGGCTGCGCCCGCATGCGGTTCCACCCCCCAGTGGCACACCCCTCACACGTTTCGTGGCCCCATAGGGAGCTCCACCGAAGGCCCCAGTGGCTGCGCCCGCATGCGGTTCCACCCCCCATTCTGGCACACCCCTCACACGCTTCGTGGCCCCATAGGGAGCTCCACCGAAGGCCCCAGTGGCTGCGCCCGCATGCGGTTCCACCCCCCATTCTGGCACACCCCTCACACGTTTCGTGGCCCCATAGGGAGCTCCACCGAAGGCCCCAGTGGCTGCGCCCGCATGCGGTTCCACCCCCCATTCTGGCACACCCCTCACACGTTTCGTGGCCATAGGGAGCTCCACCGAAGGCCCCAGTGGCTGCGCCCGCATGCGGTTCCACCCCCCATTCTGGCACACCCCTCACACGTTTCGTGGCCCCATAGGGAGCTCCACCGAAGGCCCCAGTGGCTGCGCCCGCATGCGGTTCCACCCCCCCATTCTGGCACACCCCTCACACGTTTCGTGGCCCCATAGGGAGCTCCACCGAAGGCCCCAGTGGCTGCGCCCGCATGCGGTTCCACCCCCATTTCGGCACACCCCTCACACGCTTCGTGGGTGGCTCCATGGGGAGCTCCACCGAACGCCCCAGTGGCTGCGCTCGCATGTGGTTCCCCCCCCATTTCGGCACACCCCTCACACGGTTCGTGGCCCCATAGAGAGCTCCACCGAAGGCCCCAGTGGCTGCGCTCGCATGCGGTTCCACCCCCTTTTTCGGCACGCCCTTCACACGTCTCGTGGCCCCATAGGGAGCTCCACCGAACGCCGCAGTGGCTGCGCTCGCATGCGGTTCCACCCCCCATTTCGGCACACCCCTCACACGTTTCGTGGCTCCATAGGGAGCTCCACCGAAGGCCCCAGTGGCTGCGCTGGCATGCGGTTCCACACCCCATTCTGGCACACCCCTCGCACGTTTCGTGGCCCCATAGGGGGCTCCACCAAAAGGTCCCAGTGGCACTGCCCGCTTGCGTCCGCCACCACCCAGCACAGCCCTTGTTCCCTGCGCTTCACCCACCCAGAACAGCGCTTCGTAGCCCTATGGGAGCTCCACCAAAGGTCCCAGCGGCACCGCCCGCATGCGTCCGCCACCACCCTGCACAGCCCTTGTTCCCTGCCTGCGTTTCACCCACCCAGTACAGCGTTTCGTTGCCCCATAGGGAGCTCCACCGAAGGTCCCAGTGGCACCGCTCGCATGCGTCCGCCACCACGCAGCACAGCCCTTGCTGACCGCGTCTCACCCACCCAGCACAGCGTTTCGTGGCCCCATAGGGAGCTCCACCGAAGGTCCCAGTGGCACCGCCCGCATGCGTCCGCCACCACCCATCACAATTGCGGCATTCACAACTGCATATGGTTGGGTCCTTCGCCAAACTAATTTAGTCGTAATAGAAGTAGTGGTAGTAGTAGTAGTCGTAGTAGTCGTCGTTCTAGAAGTAGCCGTTCTACTAGTGGCAACAGTAGTAGTATCAGTAGCAGCAGTAGACAGAGTAGTAGTAGTAATCGTAGTAGTAGTAGTAGTAGTAGTAGTAATAGTAGTAGTAGTAGTAGTAGTAGTAGTAGTAGTAGTAGTAGTAGTAGTCGTAGTAGTCGTAGTAGTCGTAGTAGTCGCAGTAGTAGTAGTAGTAGTAGTAGTAGTAGTAGTAGTAGTAGTAGTAGTAGTGGTGGTAGTGTCGTAGTCGTAGTAGTAGTAG
>CAUYUJ010014871.1:990785-1053285 GCA_963575745.1 Prorocentrum cordatum
GATTTGGCGAAAGTCCCCGCCAGCTTCGGTGGGCGGCCGGGTTCCAGGGCTCCCGGTTCCGGGTTCCCCGATTACCCTTTGCTGGTTCCGGTCCGATTTCGGGGGGCGGCGGGGTTCCTGGGTTGCTGGGTTTCCTGTCGATCTCCTTATCAATATCTTTTTATCGATCCCACGGTCGACTCCGCTATCGATGCCATGATTCATGATTTATTTCATTATCCAATTCATCGAGTCGATCTCTCTATCGATCTCATTATCATTCTTATTGTCGATTTCACTATCGATATCACTATGGACCTCACCCAACTGACCTCAGTTATCGGTATCATCATTGATCTCATTATCGACATCGCTATCGATCGCACTATCGATCTCCCTGTCGATCGTGCGATCGATAGGGAGTGCGGTCGATCGACGGCGCGAATATCCAGATGCCTTGCGGCAAATGCCACCGCTGCGCCAGCAGAGTCATCTGGGTGCTGGCTGGTCGAATGGTGATGACGATGACACCGAAGACCCAATGCCGACGATGATGATGATCAGGATGATGAGAATGAGCATGTCGACGATGAGATTGTGGCTGATGATGCTTATGATCATGCTGATGTCGATGAACGGTGATGCTGATGACAATGATCATTTGCAAGTGGAGGCATAAGAAAGACGCCGTCACATCCGGCACCTCTCGACCTCACTTCTGGGAGCTCATTCAGGCCGTCCCGGGTTTGTCCTGGGCTCCCGTGGAACAGTCTTGAGACTCAAGTGGGCCGTCTTGGGGCCCTCTTCGCCGTCTGCTCGGTCTCTTCGGGCAGTCGCGGGGCCGTACTGAAGCCGTATTGGGCCGTCGACGGGCCCTCTGAGGTCGTCTATCTTGGAGGCCTCTTGGGCAGTTTCGAACCGACGGATATCCGAAAAGGCGAGACTGCCACATCCCTTCTGAAACTTACAAGGAATCAGCATTTAGGGCGTCTCTTCGGGCCCTACGGCGAACCTGCGGGCAGCCATGGTGCCTGCCAAATTTTCAAGCCATCCACTGTTTAGGGTTTTCCTCAGGTGTAATTGTCTAGCAATAACACCCTGGCGCAAGGACGCCCCTGCGAGGCCAGGCCCGCTGTAGGCGTTGTTGCTATCGTCGGGTGGATCCCTCCGCACGCTAGCTGTACTTCCTCCTCCCGCTTTCTTCTTCCGCGGACGGCCTGCATGCACCGCATCGCCCTGGCGTCTCCCGAGGCGTCGTCGATCCTCGACCCAGGACTGGTACGGTGCATGGTGTTGCGGCCCTCGGAGCCGAAACACTATGCACCGTACCGCGTTGGAGCGTGGCCTGAAGGGAGTCCAGACATGGCACGGTGCGTGTGCGCCGTTCTCGTGCTCCTGTCGTTCCCCACAGCGCATGCTCTGTGGGCCGCGGCCTGGCCAGCTCGAGACGGCTGCCTCCGCGATCTTTGGGCAGGACAGCGCGACCGTGGTCGTGAGAGGCACTGCGCGGAGGTGGGCCTCGGCTCTGCCGCTGCGGGGCCGGCCCACGTCCGAGCTGGCGCTGCGGTGCGCGCCGTGTGCTCCCCCGTCCTCTGCCCACGTCATCCTGTGCTCTGTCGCACATGTACAAGATCCTCGCGGTCTGAGCGAGCTTCGCCGCCCGCGGCTTCCTCCTCCCCCCCCGCGCCATCCCGCGCGCTTGCCGAGAAGCTCGCGCGCGCTGCTGCTGCGCTCCCTGGGCAGGACGGCACGAGCGTGATTGTGAGCAGCTGCGTGGAGGATGGTCCAGATCAGCAGTGGATCGTCCCAGGAGCCTGCCAGCTCCTGCTGCTTCTCCAGCTTCTGCATCTCGAGTGCATTCGAAAGGCTCTGCTGTCGCTGCTGCCGCCGCCGCTGCTGCCGCTGTCGCCGCCGCTGCTGCCGCTGTCGCCGCCGCTGCTGCCGCCGCCGCTGCTGCCGCCGCCGCTGTTGGTCGTTAGCCTCCTCATTCTCTTTCTCCTTACCCTTGCTCACTCGCCTATTCGTGACCGAATTGAGGTCTTGGCGGCTGGCTGTGTCTCCTCTTCTTGCTCCTCTTATTTCTCTCGGGAGCTCCGAAAGACACGCTGTGAACCAAAAATTAGTGACATTGTCTTGAGAGACGTTGGATCATCTCACGGTCCAATGCTGAGGCGTCGCAGCCCCGAGTTGTCCAGGACGAAGAATTATGAGGACAACAGAGAGAATCATTACAATCGTCGGCATACGGGAGAGACGCCCCGCGATCTCACGACCTCGTTCCACGGCTTCGCGGCGCCGCCAGATCTCCGTCTGGGAGGGCCGTTCGACGATCCTGGGGCACTCCTTCCCGAGTGCCGCTGCACTGTCTCGTTGATCCCAGGGCCCCTGTGCGGGATGTCGCGGCGCTGCCTAGTGGATTCTAAGATCAAGTTGGGCGTGTCCCTCTACAGGAGGAGTATCCCAAAATAGTCAACAAAATGGTCTGGGAACGATTTTTGTTTTGACTCTCTTTGACTCTTGTGAAGTCTGGTTTGAATCTTCTTCACTCTTCGTCCAAAGTCTGCCTGCAGGAGGACAGGCCCGACCCAACTCCAGAGGGCCGCGGCGCGACGCGCGGCCAGGAACTGGCACGGGACAGATCAAGTGGGCAACGAACCCGGACATGTGCTTGGACGCCCAGGCGCTGGAGGAGGGCTCCGCCGAAGCTCCCGGCCCGGCCCTCGGACCCTCGCCAACCTCTCCCCTTCCTCCATCCACCTCCAACTCCTCCTCCTCGTCCTCGTCCTCCTCCTCCTCCTCCTCCTCCTCCTCCTCCTCCTTTCCTTCTCCTCCTCCTCCTCCTCCTCCTCCTCCTCCTCCTCCTCCTCGTCCTCGTCTTCGTCCTCGTCCTCCTCCTTTCCTCCTCCTCCTCCTCCCCCTCCTCTCCTCTCCTCGTCCTCGTCCTCCTCCTCCTCCTCCTCCTCGTCCTCCTCCTCGTCCTCGTCCTCGTCCTCGTCGTCGTCCCCCTCCTCCTCCTCCTCCTCCTCCTCCTCCTCCTCCTCCTCCTCCTCCTCCTCCTCCTCCTCCTCCTCCTCCTCCTCCTCCCTCGGCTCAGGCTGGCGAGGGCCGGCGTTCCCCGCCCGCGCGCCGCCCATCGCACGCGAGGGTGGTGGTGCGGCAGGCACACGACTGCGCCGCCAGTGGAAAGCAGAGACTGGGACTGGGAGGCGCGGGGCGGGGGCCAACGAAGTCTGGAGGGCCTCTCACGCACCCCATCCATCCCCAACTCCCAGGGTTGCTGCGCCCCAGCGGCCACGACTTGGGGTGCGAGCCAGCCACGCTCCCAAGGATTCCCCTTCTCGTCCTTCGGTTGCCTCTGGGATGTTTGGGCCCACTCTTCGCGCGGGCAAGTCGAAAGAAGCGGTGGCATAGTGGCACACAGGCATTGCCCGCGTCGCGGCATAGTGCCTGACAAAGTTGCGCCTTGTATAGTGTTGAGCAATCTGCGGCTTGGATTCGAGAGTACTCGTTTATGCCGGTCGCCCTTGTAATTTGAGGTGTCTTCATCGTGGTATTTCTGTATTTGCTGTTCGCAGTCGCTCATGGTGTTCTTGTGCTGGCTCCACGCATTGTCTTATGGTACTGGGACGTATCCGGATAGGCTCTCCCAGCATCGAACGTTTCGGAGCCTGGGCAGAAGTCATCAATGCTATGATACTGCGTTCTACTTTCAGCATGCGGGAAGGCTGTTCTCCAGCATATGTTGCTCTTGCCAGTCGGCAGGCAGGCAGCAGTGCATGGCCCGCCGAGCGCCCTCTGCATTTCAAGATTTGCATCAGGGTTGGGTCCAGACTGCAAGCGCCGCTGTCGGTGGCTGGAGGCGAATTGGCACCACCGGAGCTGCGTCCTATTCCTCCTCCCTCTCCTCCTCCTCCTCCTCCTCCTCCTCCTCCTCCATTCCTTTTCCTCCTCCTCCTCCTCCTCCTCCTCCTCCTCCTCCATTCCGTTTCCTTATACATAACTTCTCCCTGTCGCACCCGAGGCCAGTTTTTAGGGCGGGCAGGGCGTTTCGCCTGAGACTTCCTCACCATATATGATTCTGAAGCTTAAAGTGGCAAC
Organism: Prorocentrum cordatum; assembly: GCA_963575745.1. Classification (NCBI taxonomy): domain Eukaryota; class Dinophyceae; order Prorocentrales; family Prorocentraceae; genus Prorocentrum; species Prorocentrum cordatum. The sequence goes on from CAUYUJ010014871.1 coordinate 994,863, forward strand.
GGTTTCACAGATGGAGGGCGGGTGGTTTTCAAAATGTGGCTCTCGCCCTAGCGCCGCGCACATTTGATTAACAAGTTTTAAGAGTTTCACGGATTGAGGGCCAGTAATTTTCAAAATGTGGTTCTCGCTTCAGCGCCGCGCACATTCGTTTTGAACCTTTACAAGAGGTTCACGGATTGAGGGCGTGTCGTTTTCAAAATGTGGCTCTCGCTTTAGCGCCTCACGGTTGGAGGGCGAGTCGTGTTCAACATGAGGTTCTCGCCTTAACGCCGCGCACATTTTTTTAAACGTTGCAAGAGATTCACGGACTGAGGGCGGGTCGTTTCAAAATGTGGCTCTCGCTTCAGCGCCGCGCACAGTCGTCTGTACAATCTGCAAGAGTTTCACGGATTGAGGGCGGTTCCTTTTCAACATGTGGTTCTCGCGTTAGCGCCGCGCACATTCCGTCATAACAGTTGGAAGAGTTTCACGAATTTCCATGATCAACGTACCAGACTCGGTGTTTTGGAAGGATCCAGGATCATGCGGGTGCAACAGTTATGTTGGTTCGCGGTGTTGATGTCCCAAGAATTGCGTTCTGGCGCGGATCGGCAAGACGCAGCAGTCAGGTTTCTCCGTGGCGTTGGAATCCCAAGAACAAAGTTCTGGCATGCTTCAGGGTCTTCAAACGGTTGCTTTCCAACGGGGCAGTTCCCTCAGTGAAAACGAACCGTTGTATGGGGCCTATGAAGAGAGGGAGCTTGGAGGGAGGGTTACTTCCAACATCGTTGATGACTCTTGGGTTTGCGCTGGTCCTCCTCCTCCTCGTCCGCCTTCTTCTCCTCCCCCATATGACGCTCCAACCTCCTCCCCCTCCTCCTCGTCTCCATCGCCGCCCTCCCGGCCCGAACGGGCTTCGTGCCTCCGTGTGCCCGCCTCGGTGTCGGCCGCCAGCGCCCCGCGCCCGCACCCGCGCCCTCCACATCCGGAAGCAGGCCAGCGCCCTTGGACGATCCTGCGGGGAACAATCGATGCCACACACACATTGATCATTTCTAATTATTCGAGAGTTCTTTGATTCTTTGGGGGGCCAAGATCCTTTCGTTTCTAAGTGTTCTATCCTGGGCCTCTTCCTGGCCACTAGAGGGCCAGGAACACTTAGAAGCGAGCACGATTAGAAATGAGCACGATTAGAAATGAACGACGTGTACACACCAACCACTCGGAGGTCCTCGCAGACTTCTTGGATCGGCCCTCGACCCCCCTCCCCGGCGCGCTGAGCGCGCCAGGGGGCTCCAGCGCCGATCCAAGAGATCCTCGCGGACCTCCGAGCGTTGATGTTGGTATCGTCGCTTGTTTCCCTAATCCTGGTACTGCGGCTCCCCGCGTGACTTTGCCCGAGGCTTCGGGAGCGTGGTTCGAATCTGAACGTCGAATGCCTTGAGATGTGTTCCACGGCTCGTCCTGAGACTACCTGAGGGGACTCTTGGGCCGTCTCAGAGGTGGCTCGGGGTCGGCCCAAGATGCCACAATTATAGCATGACCTTGGGATGTGGTATAGGCAGCAGCCGAGGCCTCATCATCTGGACGTGCCACGGCGAGGACGACCCCCTGTCCGACAACCAGCAGTGGCACATCGCGAAGGCGAGCGCCGTGGCGCAGGCCGGGTGAGGCACGGCCCCTGCCCCTTCGCCCTCCCGCCTTCGGTTTCCCCCTTGCGCCTCTTCCCTCCCCTCCGAACCTGCCCCCCTCACTCGCACCCTTCCTTCCCTCCCTCCTCCTCCCCAGCCCTGCCTGCTGCTGCTGCTGCTGCCGCTCCTCCTCCTCCTCCTCCTCCTCCTCCTCCTCCTCCTCCTCCGCCCCCTCCTCCTCCTCCTCCTCCTCCTCCTCCTCCTCCTCCTCCTCCTCCTCCTCCTCCTCCTCCTAGTCCTCCTCTTACGCCAGCGGCTCCGTTGCCATTTTGGCTCAAGTGGGTGTGGTGGGTACTGGGGGGTACTTACTTTTTCATCTCTTTGAGTGGGCAGCTCTCTTCAGAGGGCAATTCGGGTGCGAGCCCGAGCGGACACAACTTCTTTTTTTCTCATTCCAGTCCAGCTCCCGCCATGGCCGAGGAGATCGTGAGGCAGGTCCAGGCTGCCCTGGAGGTCTCCATGAAGGCGCAGATAGACTCACTGGGCACCACGCTCACGCAGACCTTTGCCACGCAATTCGCGTCACTGTCCCAGGGGCTGGAGCAGAAGATCGCCGAGCAGAACGCGGGCATGACTGCCCAAACGCACCACATTGTCCAGATGCGTGAAACGCTGCAGAAGCATAGTGCCGCCATCGCTCGTCTTCAGCAAGATGTATCGACCTCAGGAGCCAGCTCCGCAGGTGGATCAGCAGATGGTAGTACGTGGGCCAGTCGGTTGACAGAACCTGCAGCCAAGATCCAGCGTATTTCAACGTCAGAGAATGCAGCACCAAACTGGCACAATTCGCGATCATATCAGCATGACAAGTGTCGACGCTGGATCGGCACTTTCCCTCGTGCAGTTTTGGCAAGCATGAGGCAAGCACATTTTGCATCTTGGAAGGGCAGCATCATGACGCCCGTTATGCTGAACAATGTCACGCCGCAGCACCATCGCATCAGCCAGAGCTACTCGCTCACCTTCTCCAGCGAAGCCATGGCGAAGGAGTTCACGGAGGTCTTCAACAACTCGGAGAACCAGTGGATGGATCCACGTGGCGGATCGATGCACTTCATGAAGGCCAGGTCCGACCTGCCGAAGGACGTCAGGACCACCCAGAGGGCGCTCAGCAAGGTCTGGGACCCCATCATCGAGCTCTTCGGAGCGAGCCCGCGGTACACTGCAGGTTCGAAGCCTATCATCAACGGTTACAAGGGTACTATTCATTGGTCTGATGGGAATGATGTTTGGCTGCTGGTCAGCTGCTCGGATGTCAACCATGCGTCGTTCACGTTCGACCTCGATCAGGACACGGTCGCCTTCTTCTCCCTGGACACAGACAAGCTGAACAAACTCATGGAGGACGTCAACAACAAAGCCGCCTACATCTAGGAGGAGCTGCTGGCACACTCGTCGGACGTCGATGACAATGATGGCCATTCTCTTTGGGAGCATGAAGGCACTACCTGCGTAGTCGGGGACTCATGCGCAACTCTTTCGGCCAGCACTTGTCCCTCGGCTTCTCCATCGACGCACAGTTCCAGCTCAACTCGGGGTACAGTAGATAGCACTGATTCGAGTGGACCAGAAGCGTCCACAAGGCCTTCCTTGCTCGCGCAGCCGCTTCGTTTGTGCACCTGGAATGCCCAGACCCTCTTCCACTCCATCTCTGCCTCTCATAAGCACGGTGCGTCTAAATTTAAAGCTCTGGCCAGCATTGCACGGAAGATGGATGTAATTGTTGTGCAGGAGACCCATGGTCAGGAAGGGGACTTTGAGACTCTGACCCGCGACTTTCCGAGATTCCGAGCCTTCGGGTCCTTCATCCAGGAGGCCCATGCTGGAGGTATTGTGCTGCTGGTCAGGGAAGAGCTCGCCGAGCAGTTCACGACGATTGATTCGCACGCGCTTGTGGCAGGTCGTATTCTCACGCTTACTCTCCAGGGCCCTAAAGGTGCATTGCACGTTGCGAGTGCCCATCTGGATCCTGAGTGGTCTGAACGAGCTACACCAGCTACACGCGGTATTCTCCATTCTCTTTCTCGTTCCTTGCTCCCGCAGTTCCAGGCTATGAGTATTGTGCTAGGGGACTTTAATTTCCATGAACATGGAGAGTGCAGGCGCTATCTTGAACCACCAGTACCTAAGACATCGCCATCACGTTTAGCAACAGTATTTGGTTATCTCTTTCATCATTACTCCGAAGTCGAACAGCCTGCATATACCCACCGTGCTATCATACGCAATAAGCTGACATACGCTCGTCTCGATCGCATCTACTGCAATATTGACACTGTCACATTACTAGACTGTCGTCCTAACGCAGGAGTCCTTTGGGAGGTTACCGACAGGGCCAAGCCTCCTGACCACGTTCCAGTTTTTCTTTGCCTGCATGCTCAGCGGCCTGCAGTGACAGGCCAAGGTTCTATTCCCCCGTGGGTGGCCAGACATCCGCAGTTCGGTGAGTTTGTCGAGGATCTTCTCGCTACCGCTGGATTTTCGCCGCAGCCGCCGACAGCAATGCAGGAAATTAAAGAGATATTTCACATTGCTGCTGGCCACGCTCGGAGGTACGTCGAGATCTCGGGAGCACGCGCGCGGCCGGAGAAGGCAGCCTGCTGTCTCAAGCTTGTCCGTGCTGCACGCTCAGGCAGCTTCTATCGTGCTCGGCGTGCTTGCCTGGGCTACAGGCAGCTCTTCGCTTTTTTAACCCCGAGGCGATGACCTGGCTCGATCAAGGGCGATTCCATGAGCATCTCAGTGCCATGATGCGTGAGATGTACCAAGAGGAGGAGAGGGAAGTTTGTGAACATAGTGAGCTAGGTTCTGAAGCTGCTGAGCAAGCCATTCGTCGAGTCAGGCGTCTCTCTGCTGCGCGGGCTGCACGGCGGCCTCGCGTTAAGCTTGTGGGTGTCCGAGGGCCACAGGGAGAGGTTCATACAGACCCTGAAGAGGCTGATAGGCTTCTTGCCGACTACTGGGGCCAAGTTTTTGACAACGATGATGAAGGTTGTCTTGGGTCTGAGCATGTTCTCTTTCAGTTCATCCAGGAGGTTGATGGTACGGGGCCCCATTATGTCACCAGTAGCCACCAGAGGTTCGACTGGGTCCTGACCGAGGATCACTTTAACGGTTTGATCGATGCCAAGCGTGACGCGGCCACGGGTCCAGATGGAGTTCCCTATTCCGCCTGGCAGAAGACAGGAGAAAAGACGCGTGCTGCACTATATGCCTTGTGCTGCCACACCCTTTCTGGGGGCAGAGTCGCCCCCTGCTTTAACCACTGCAGAGCTGTATTTTGCCTAAAGGTGATGTGGTTCAGGGAGGGGAGGAGGCTCGTGAGCCACGTGTCGTTCGACCGCTCTCTCTGTCGAATACTGATAACAAGCTCCTCAGCTCCGCCATCGCATCGGCATTAAGTCATGTCGCTGCCGAAAATTGCCACATCGTCCAGCGTGGGTTCGTCAAGGGGAGGATGATGAATGACAATATCATCAATATGGATGGCCTGCTCACACTGTGGGGCACCGTCTATAAGCACGCGGAGAGCGGCTTCACGCTCTTCGATTTTAAGAACGCCTTCCCCAGTGTTTTTGCAGCTGGATCAAGTGCGCATTGATGCGCATGAAGTTGCCGCCCTTTCTCATCAATGCGATTGAGGGGCTATATGATGATATATGGACTTCCATAGTCTGGGGAGGAGGGGAGCATGGATTATATTCATTTCGTGGGATGGGGCAGGGGTGTCCGCTCAGTGGTGTGCTCTTCGCGCGAGTGCTGGATCCTGTGCCCCGCTCCGTCTTGCAGCTGCAGAATCGTCTCGTGTTTCAGATCGGCGCTTTCGCCGACGACATATACCTAGTCGCTCGCAACCGCTGCAAGACCTTACCGCAGGTGTTGATAAGGCTCGTGCTGTCAGGTAAGGTAACAGGGCTCACGCTTGACTATAAGAAATGTGTCATTGTGGTTTTGAACATGGAGGAGAAAAAAGGATGTCCTGGAGGCTTTTCGTGGTCGGGGACTTGATGTTTCTCATTATCAGATTCGGAGGTCTGGCAAACTCCTGGGAGTCCTGGTCGGTGAGCAAGGTTTCCTTGATGCGTGGCAGCCAGTCGGTGTGAAAATTAGGGGCCGAACAGAGGACGTGCGGAGCCTGGGGCTGAGTTTCGTCCAGTCCGTGCAGGCTTTCAACACGTACGTCGTCCCTGTCACGTCGCACGTAGGTCAGTTCTACCTGCCTTCCAAATAACTCGTTCGCGCGGGGCGAGAGGCGCATCAAAAGCTACCTCGTGCGCCACTGCATGCTTTTCCTCCAAAGGCCATGTTCCATCTCAAAGAATTGGGTCTTCCTGTGCAGTGCCGCTCTGTGGAAACCCTCTGTCGCGCGTCTATGCTGCGCTGTGCCATCCGCCCGGAAGAGTTCCATGCTATGCGTTCTATGTATTATGCTGCCCAGGAAGACGACAACAGGACGCTAACGTTTAAGTGGAACCCGCTCTTTCTGAGTTCTATATTCTGGAACGTGCTTATCGTGTATAGCCAGTACATCAGGATCCCAGTTGCCCCGATCCACGTGCCCCCGAAAACGCTGCAGAGTCTGACCACGAAGTTTATCGTTCGACATCAGCCCCATCACTTCATCAATCATATTGTCCTTGCTCGTCTTCGCTATTGGCTTCCTCATGCTACACCTCATGATGCTCAACTGACTGTTCTGAGGCTTACTGTTCCATCTAGGAGGCTGCCCAGTTTTATTGTTACACCCCTTCTAAAAACCGTGTTCAATGCTTGGCCAATTACAAAGCGTTTCAGACAGGCCGCTGGGCCTTGCGTTTTCGGGTGCTGCAATTTAGGAGCCGACAATATCTCTCAGTATGTCACCTGTCCAGTTGTGATCCCCCTCATGAGGGAGCTCCTCCCATCGCTCCCTCCTGAGTGGGGAATATGTTGCGCCATTTAACTTTCTTCCTCATCTCTGGCCATCTTTTGAGCACGCCCCTAGAGCGAGTGAGTTCGTGCATGCCAGTGCTGTCGCCATTGATATCTTATTTTCCGCTTTCAACCAATGCCGCAGGCGGGGGGGGGGGGGGGTGGGCAGGAGAGGGCTTTCGCACTCCAAGCAGTTCGAGGCCGCGCCCGCTGCTGCGCCTTTCGTCATCTTGGAGTGCACTCTCTGCTGCGCTAACGGGTGTGGGGCTCCTCTTCCGCCAGCGGCTCCGTCTGCTCGGCTTCCTCCTCCTGATCCGCATGCCTCTGCGGCTGCTCCTGCTGTTCCTGCTGCTGCTCCTGCTGCTGCTGCTGCTGCTGTTGCTGCTCCTCCTGCTCCTCTCTCCTCGTGCTCCTCCTCCTTCCCCTTCCTTCTTCTTCGCTCTCCTGCTCGCCCCCCCCCCCCCCCCCCCCCCCGCCCACCTCTTCTTGCCCCCCCTCCCCCGCTTCTTCTCCTGCCCCTTCTGCGCCCGCTCCCGCGCCGCGCTCTCCCTGGCGTGCTCCCTCCTCCTGCTGCTGCTTCTCCTCCTCCTCCTCCTCCTCCTCCTCCTCCTCATGCTGCTGCTTCTCCTCCTCCTCCTCCTCCTCCGCCGCCGCGGCCGTCTGGGCGCCCGTGCCCGACGGCGGCCACGGGTGGAGGCGAGCGCCCGCGCCTGCGGAGCGACGGCGCAGGCCCGCGGGTCTGCCCGCGCGGCCACGACGCCGACATACAGTGGGGGGGCGCATTTGTTTTTTATGTTATACCTTTCGTAGCTGTCTTCTTGTCGCGCGTTTGGCGCCTCCTGTCCGCCAGCTAACGCGTTTGGCGTAGCTCGCGCGCTCGCCAATTGTCTTGCCCACGCGCGCTTTGCGCATGGCTGCTTCGCTTCCTTCCGCCTGGAGGAGGACGCGCCCGACCTCGAGACCGCGGCGCGGGGGCCTCTGCCCGCGGTGGGCCCAGGGCGCACGCAGAAAAAGAGCTGCAGGAGAAAGAGAGGGTGGTCCCAGTCTCGCAGGGCTGCTCGGAGGTCGGGCGCTGCCGCGGTGCGCGCAGTGGGGGCGCGCATCACGAAATCGGGTGTTTTTCGTCCGGGTATTCTGGGTCTCTTCGCCCCTCGCTCTGCGCGGCGACTTCCCGCGGCCGTGGAAGGAGCTGCTGCGTTCAGTGTGCTCTCTGGGTTTCCCTTCGGGTGCACCTCGCGCACGGGTTCTCAGGGCTGGGTTTCTTGCGACGGTTTCTCGCGGCCGTGCCCGCACTGTAAGGACCGGCTTGGGTTCGGAAGGGGCTCGCTGTTTTACGTGTCCTTCCAGGGTTGTTTCTCTAGCGCTTCTCCTGCAGCCAGGCGCTCTTGGGGCAAGGGGGGCCTTTTCGCTCTTTACTAAAAATTCCTTCTGGTATCACCTTGCCAGTATTGTTGCAATTTGCCGTGAGCGTGCTGACAGCGACTCTCACGTCGCCCCGCAGAGCTAGGCATGCATTCGAGCTGATGGCGTTGTTGCTTCAACGGTCATGACCTGGTCCAGCGGACGCGCGTCCATTTACAATTGCAGTTCGGTAGCGGACGTCCGCCGCAAGATTTTGTGCACCCCGAACCTCGCATGGAGGTTATGTGTTGTAGCGCGGTGGATTGGCGCGCTGGACGCACCAACCACCGACCGCCGTCGGTTGAGGATGCCAGTGTTAGAAGTAACTCACCACATGTCCGGATCATCCACAGTAGTGCGACACCGAACCCAAAGTCTCGCTGCGGCTACTCATGCCACGCACTGGCCAGCCCTGGGCGCCTACTTCATCTGCTTCGCCGACTTCACCACAGGTTCCTGCGCTGCTTGATACACAGGCCAGCGCAAAGATATTTCCGACGCAGCTTGTTGTGACATTCGTGTTTTTTTTCACACCGCAGCGGTGTTAGACAATACCTGCCTGCGTGAGTATTTGTTCGGACATTTGGAGGTCGGCTGAAGTTATCTCTTCGCTGCCAGTTATGTGATTGACGTATTGAGTTGTCTTTTGCGGCGAAGCTTGTGTAAGTGTGTGTGTGTGTGTCTCTCTCTCTCTCTCTCTCTCTCTCTCTCTCTCTCTGTATTCTTGATATTATATATATATATATACATGAATAAAGTTTCTGCACGCCTCAAACGTGGCTCTGCGAGTGCCGAAGCTCTGCTCTTCTGCGCATCTAGAGCTGGATGCAAGCGAATTCTTCGACGCCGCGGACTTCTAGCCGCAGCCCCCTGGTGCTGAGGGGTCGGGGCCCGAAGCTCCCGCTCGCCAGCCTGTGCGGACTCTCCGTCTCAAGCTACGCCGCCGTGCCTGAAGCTCTGATTGCGTGCTGTCAGCGTTGATGCTGACACGCCTGAAGGAGCCTGCACTGGGCATGCCATCCTGTAGGCGATTGCCCGCTGACATGGCTGACGGATCCGCGGATCCGGCGCGCGGGCGCCAGCTCCGCGGATCGGGGCGTACCACCGAACCATGAGGCCAGTGCCGCTTGCTTTGGCGGCGGAGCGCGCCAATTCTGTTGTATGAGAGCGCGGCCATGCCACGCGCTTGGCGTTGCATCTGCTGGGCTCCGGCGGACCACGGCGATTGGCCGCCTCCAAGTTGGTCGCGTCGAGTGGCACCTAGGTGCTGGTTTGTGATTGGCTGGACGGCAGAAAGGTATAGCTGCCGACATACGCAATTCACGCATGTGTGTGTGCACATACCCATTATCACAATATATATAGAGAGAGAGAGAGAGAGAGAGAGAGAGAGAGAGAGAGAGAGAGAGAGAGAGAGAGAGAAAAAAAGAGAAGAGAGAGAGAGAGAGAGAGAGAGAGAGAGAGAGAGAGAAGTGGACGTACAGATCTGTCTGTTCATTTACATGACTGTATATAAGCTGCATGCTTATTCGTGTATTTTGCTGAGGGGCGAACTGTCGCTTTCCCATTGGCGCAAAACTGACGCGCCATGCGCTGGTGCCTGCGGAGCCAGCTGTCAGTGTGCCCGCCGCCGAAGCAACTTCAGCCTCGGCCGCCGCAGTCATCCGGACGTTTCCCCTGCTGGCGGCCACATCCGCGGGTTGCGCGGGCTCGTCGCTCGGAGGGTCTCGATGCAGACATCGCGTCGTTTGGCCGGGCAAGATCAAGAATATCCTAAGCAAAGGACTTCGGTGTACAGACTCCGTTGCGCCCTCAGGCTGGAAGCTTTGGCGTCTATGCTCCAAGCTCCTTGGCCGACTACACGACTTGGTGTATATTTCTAGCGCCTCCCATTGGCGCTGGGCGCCCCACAGGTTGGGAATCTGGGGCGTCTATACACCGAGCTCCTTGGCCGACAGGCCGACTCGTTGCATGTTTCGGGCCCTTCCCACTGGCGCTGACGGACACGGGCGGTTGCGGCTGAGGCGGTTGGTCAGCAGTCCGCTTCCATGCCCAAGTCTCGGAAGCCCATGCTGGCGCCCACGGCCCGATCGTCATGGGTGCGCTCTTCGTGAAGTGCCGTGCCGTGCTCGTCGCGCCTGCTGCGGTAGCACCAGTTGCTGGCGGCGGCGCGCGTGCGGACCGACTCGCCCCTCCTTCCTGCCTTGGCTCATCCTCCTCCACCTCCTCCTCACCTCCTCCTCCTCCTCCTTCCCCCTCCCTTCCGTAGCCATTTTGGCTCGAGGTACCCATGTCGCCCAGCGGCCGCATGGATGCCGCTGGTCCGCGGCTAGACCACTGTGTTTCTCTGCGCCTTCACGGGGGGAGTTGGGCGCCCTCGCTCAGTTCTTTTCGCGTGGATGGGCAGCGGCCGTCGCAGGGACAAGAAGCTCGCAGGCGGGTGCAGCGCTCGGATGACTCGGACAAGTCGCCTTCTTCTTCGGCTTGACCGCCGCGGTGACCGTCGGCCCCCGCCGAGCTCTGGCGCCGCCAGCTCCCAACGCTCTCGCAGCGCTGGTCGCAGCGCGGCCCGCGGCGAGCCGCCAGGTGGACCGATGTCTCGCGAAGACATGGAGGCGCTGGACTCGCGCCCGACCTTCCCGCCTGACGAGCCGGCCGCGGTCGAGGCTGCACAGGCACAACGTGCAGGCGCTCTACCAGAACATGCCGCTGGTCCCTGGGCCCCTGGGGCGCCTGTGGTTGCCCTCCGCGCGCCGCTTCAGGAGCCCGCAGGCGCTCCGAGCTGGCCACCTGGCGCCGACCCATGGGCCCTTCATCTCCGCGGTGCCCCTGGTTGTCCAGCTGCTCCTCCTCCCCCTGTGCCTGGCGACGCGGCGGCTGCTGGGGCGGCCTGGCGACGCGGCGGCCTCGGCCAGTGCCGCCCCTGGCATGTCTGAGGCGCTTGAGCGCTTCAAGACGGACATCATCGCAGAGATGTCTTGCGCTTCCGCCGAATCCATCGCCAACGTGGTTCGCGCGGAGCTCCCGCGCGCCATCTCGAACGTGGTGCAGCCCTTGGTCGCCCAGCTCGACACGGCGATGCAGGCGAGGTTCAAAGCTCAGGAACTCCGCATGGTTGAGGTCGAGAAGCGGCTGGGCGTGGCCGAGTCCGCTCACGCTTCGCTCGCCGACCGCTTCTCGAAGTTGGAGCAGGAGCTGGACTTGGCTCGGGCGGCCCCGCGCGAGCCCATTGCGCGGGCCGCGGAGTGGCAGCGCGCGGCGGATCCTGGCACCTTCGTCATCACCGCGAAGGAGGACGTCGGCAAGAACTTGGTCGTTGATGCGCTGGCTGGTTGGATGCAGGCCGCCAATTACGAGGCTGGCAAGGACTACGAGCTGGAGGGGGGCGAGCTGGGTCGCAGGTTCATTCTCCGCTTCAAGGGCCTTGCGGTCACTTGCGCTTCGCGGGTTCGTCAGGCCCATGCTCTTCTTCGAGACGCTCATGGTGTTTGGCGGCAGTTCTCGGCCCCGATGCCTGGTGGCCGCCGAGTCCCGATCTACGTCAGCGTCGACCGTAACAGGTTCGAGATCGCGAGGGAGCGCAACACCAAAAGCTGCGTGATATGTTGCAGGACTTCATCGGGCAACGGTTCTGCATGGACAAGGGGGCGGGCACGCTGTCTGTCGACTGGGAGGTCTTCGCCCGCGTCGTCGTCGACCCGTCCGATCCTCCGAAGGTGCAGTGGAATCTGGGTGCTCTTTCTGATATTCGTCTGGCGCGTGCTGACTTGGACAGGCTCGCCAATGAGCTCTTCCTGCCCAAGCGCATTGAGTGGAGTGGGTAACACGTTCTGCAACACCGACCAGCTGGTGTTCAATAGCTGGAACTGCCGTGCTCTTCTACATCATCAATCCTCCGCCATGGCCCGCAAGGCTGACATGGTGCACTCCCTGCTCTCGCCCTCCTCTATCGCGGCCCCTCGAGAAGTTCATGGTCCTGCTGCTGCGGTTGAGGAGCTTCTCTCGCGTCTTCGTGGAGGGGTCGCGGTCTTTGGCTCTTCTGGCTGTGGTGGCGTCTGCACTCTCACCCCTGCTCCCCTGATGGTGGACATCCAGGTCACGCCCTTCGAGGTTGTGGTGGGGAGGGTGCTCTGCCTCAAGCTTGTTCACAGGCGCTCTGGCTTTTGCTGGTACCACTGGAATATTCACAACCACGGTCTGGATGCGGAGGACTTCAACGCCATCTGGCAGGCGTTTCAGCCTCAGCTCGATCAGGTCCGCCACGACCCCATGAAGAACAGTGTTCTCATGATTGTCGATTTCAATCTGGCCGACGAGGAGGTTGACTACTCCACTGTAGAGCTCGTCTACGTTCGCGGCCGCCTTCGGCGCCCTGGTGCTGGCCCCGCTGGCTCTGCCGCGGCGCGTGCGTCTGCGGGTCGCCAGCCCCATGCAGGCCGCTCGCGGTGGGCGAGGATCTTTCGCCATCTCACGGAGCTCGTGGCGCCTGGCCTCAGTCACTTTCATGTTGGCACGCGAACTGGCTCCCGCATTGACAGGTGCTTCACGGCGACGCCCCCTGGCTTCTTTGTCAGCTCTGGCAGTGCGCTCGGCGCCGAGGCGAACCGCAGGAGTTCCATGATGCGCAGCTGTCCGACCACGCGCCGCTCGAGGTCTCCTGGCAGTCGCGACGCTGGGGCTCCAGTGGCGAGCCGCGGTCTCGGAAGATCCCACGGAGCATCTTCAGCGACCCCCTCTACGCGCCGATTCTGGAAGAGTACGAGAGGATGGCTGGCATTGGCGAGTTCGACACGTTTGCGTGCACCTCTGCTGTGGGCCTCCATCTCTCGGCGCCGGCGGAGCTGGAGCTGGCGACCCGCCGCCGGCAGGCGGCTGCTCGCGCTGTTCGCGTTCTGCAGCTGCGTGACCGCCCCGGGACGCGTGAGAGCCGCTCGTTGCTCCTGCGTTCTCTCGCTCGGGCTGTTTGGCGTCAGGACTCTCGCTTGGGGAAACCTTCTTTGGCAAAGGCATCCGTGGCTCCGCTCCTTCTCGGTCGATCCGTCGCCCTCGTCTGTCGCCCCCGCCTCCCCCGATGCCTTTGCCCGTGCGCATTCGGACTTGCAGCTCCAGGAGGCCCAGGTCGAAACCGAGCGGCTCCAGCGGGCCGAAGGGGCTTCTAGGGCGTCTGGACGCCGTGCTCGTCTCCGATCCCAAGCGAGAACCTTGCGACGTCGTGCCCAGATCTGGCCCCCGTTCAATCGAAGGCGGTACTTGGCGGGAGTGGTGGAGGGTGGTTTCGACGGGGACGCTTCCACCGTTCATGCCTCTGCTGAGGGCCAGACGGCTGCCCTCAGGGCTTACTGGAGCCAGATTTTTTAAAAGCAGCAGGAAGCCCCTCGGTGGGGCCAGCGTTATCTCTCTAGGTCCGCGTCTGAGCAGGACTTCACCCAACTCCCCCCCCCCCCTTACTCGCCACGATCCGACGATTTATTCAACGTGTTTCGCACGCTGAGCCTGGCCCTGACGGGCTTGCGCACGCCGCCTGGGGGTTCGGCCAGGGCCCTCGGGTTCTTTTAAACGCGTTCCACTGGCTGGCGAGCGGCCAACGTATGCATCTCGACTTCTATGCCTGCCTGCAGGTTTTCATTCCGAAGGGGGTTCTCGATGGCGACGATGAGCGTTCTGGAGGGGTTGTTCGCCACGGGAAGGACACCCGCCCCATCGGTTTGAAAAACACGAGCAACAATATCGTTGCTGGGGTCGCCAACTCGGGTCTGTCGGAGGTGGTGAAGGAGCTGGGCGCCCCCGTGCAACGAGGCTTCATTCGTGGCCGCAACTTTTTGTCGAACGTCTACGAGCTCGATGCTCACGCGAGGCTCATTAGCGCACGTGAGCTTCCCGGGGGAGCCGTTTTGGCTTTCGATTTCGCCCAGGCGTTTCCCTCGGTCAGCCAGCCCTGGCTCATGCTTGCGCTGCGGCAGATAAAGCTTCCTCGCGGGTGCTCGCGCGCGATTCAAGGTTTCTATCATCTCAATCCCTGCCTCTTCTCTGTCCGTGGTCTCCTTCTCCCCCTCTTCATCATGATCTCAGGCGTGCTGCAAGGATGCCCTCTCAGCGGTGGCCTCTTTGTCATCGCGATTGACAGTTTCTTGTGGGACATGTATCGCAGTGTGCAGAGGCCAGGAAATGGTCAGATTCGGGCGTGCGCCGACGATATCGGAGCCACTCTCTCATCTCGTAAAGGTTACCGTGAGACCGCGCGAGTCTTTCGCAATGCTGAACACCTTGCGGGGCTCACGCTCAAGGCGGAGAAATGCCGTGTCGTCCCGTTAAGAGCTGCTCTCTCCGATAGTCTCGCGAGCGATTTTCGTCAGCTTCTCCGCGAGTGCACTTGCCCCTGTCCCGGTGCCACCATCCTGCCAAGCTCGGCATGTTGGGAGGAGTTCGAAATCGCGTCCGAGGTTTGGTGCCTGGGGTTTTGGCTGGGGCCTGGGGTGGATCCGTTGCGCAACCTTCGAGCTCTTCTTAACAAGATGGCCGTTCGGACCAGAGCGATTGCGGATGTGAGGCACGATCTTTCGACGGGGGTCTCTCTTTACGGACAGCGGGCGCTCAGTGTGCCTTCGTGCGTTTTGCAGCTGGTCCCGATCCCTTGGGAGGTTGCTAAAATCGAGCGGCAGTTTTTGGCCCAGGTTTTCAAGTGGCCGATGTCGTCCTTCCGTTGCTCGGATTGGTTTAATCCGGCGCTTGGAGCGGTCCGCGCGTGCGGTCGCTTTACATCACCGCTGCCGCCGCCGCCGTGCGTACCGCTCTTGTCACCCTCCCTCAATGGCCTGCCACTCTCCGCGCGCTGAGGGACGGCCTCGTCGAGCATTGTCCCATGGCGCTGTGGCGCTCGCCTCTCCATGCTCCTGCTTTCTGGCAATATCCTCCTCTTGTCCTCAACCTCGAAGCTGCCGCTCGGGGATTTCCTGGGGATCGCAGGCTGCGAGTGGGTGGGGAGAGGGCGGTTGGGCGGTTATTGGAAGGCTCGGCGGTCCCCAGGCCCAAGTGGCAGAGGATTTTTGCGGAGGAGCTGCGAGCTGCGGTGTTCTCCCTCCCCCTCGAGGGACTTCTTGAACGCCGCGTGCGCTCCTGGTTCGTTTCGACTCTTGGCGGGGGGGAGGTGGACTGGGACTTGATTCGAGAGCGCCTGCGGGATGTGCCCCCGTCCTGGCCTCCTATCTTGCTGCGCACGTGGCTAGGAGCATGGATCACAGGATGCCGTATGCAACGTCGGCAGCAGTGTGTTTTCGGTTGTGACGACGACGGGACGGCGACTCATTACGTCTGTTACTGCCGCCGCTTCCATTACCATGCTGCCCCTGTCCTTCGCTCCGATCTCCCCTCTTCTATTATTGCTCGTCTCGGTCTCAGAGGCGACCTTGTCTTTTTGATCGCCATGTACCATTTGTTTCGCCTCGCCGCGGCCCGCGCAGGGAGGACAGGTCGGCCGTTGGACCTCGGGGAGGCCGCGGCCTTGCAGGCCCCTGCTCGCGTCGCGCTCCGACTCCCGCTCCGCCGCCGCCAGTCTCAACTCCTCGATGCTGGCATGTTAAGGCGGCGAGTCGTTGAGCTTCGCGATGAGGCGTAAGGCGGACAGACACCGAGGGGAACGCTGTGCCTCCTTCCTCCTCCCTCCTCCTCCTCCTCCTCCTCCTCCTCCTCCTCCTCCTCCTCCTCCTCCTCCTCCTACTCCCCCTCTCCCTTCTCCAGCCTCCTCCCCCTCGTCCTCCTCCGACCTCCTCGACGTCCTCCTCTTCCTCTCCTCCTCCTCCTCCTCCTCCTCCTCCTCCTCGTCCTTCTGCCCTTCGTCCTCCTCGTCTTCCTGCTGCTGATCCCGCTCCTCTGTTGCTGACCCCGCTTCTCCTGCTCCTCCCCGTTGCCCTCCTCTCGAGGGATGGGCAATCCACCCCGACCCCACAGCTGGCGTTTACCTAACTGCCCTGCGCGTTTACTAAACACCCCTGCTATGTGCCACCCCTTCTTGAAATGCGTTTTCTGATGGGCTTCGCTTGTCGGGGTGCTTCATGTGAGGGTGGTTCTTCTGCCCAATGCCCTCGTGCCGCTGCCGTTGCCGCTCCTCCTCCTCCCCAACTTCCTGCGGCCTGCTCCCGCCCCACCGCTGCCCGCCCCTGCTCCTCCTGCTCCCCTCGCCCTGCCCCCCTCGCCCTCCTCGCCCCCGTCGTCCTCGCCGGCATGCTGCTTTGCAACTTCACGTTGTGCCTCCTCCTCCTCCTCCTCTCTCCTCCTCCTCCTCCCTCCTCCTCCTCCTCCTCCTCCTCCTCCTCCTCCTCCTCACTCCTCATTCTTCCCTCCTCCCTCCTCCCTCCTCCCTCCTTCCTCCTTCCTCCTTCCTCCTTCCTCCGCCCTCCTTCCTCATTCCTCATTCCTCTTCCCTCCCCTCGGATAACAAGGGCACAACCATACTTGTTCGGAGTTCCGCGCTGATTTCTTGTATCGGCGCTGCCCCCCCCCCCCCCCCCCCCGTGGCAACGCCTCTTGCGTGGCGCGTTCCGCGCGCAAGGGAGAGAGAGAGAGAGAGAGAGAGAGAGAGAGAGAGAGGTCCAGCGCCGATCGAAGGAACCCATGCGGACCTCTGATACATCGTGTTTCTGCTGTGCTTGAGGTTCCTTTCCCTTCTTCCTGTCGGTCGCCCCCCCCTCTTTGTCCGCCGGCCAATTCGCTAGTTAGTGCCCGTTTCTAGCTTCTCGCCGGAGCGGAGTTCGCCGCCTCGCCGCCGACGAACAAAGTGCTTGAGGTTCCTTGGTTGTACTTCCTCCTCCAAGCCTTGTAAGCATGCCCTCCCCCCAACACAGGGGCAACGCATGTGTGCCCATAATTCCCGACGGTGTGGCCTGAAAAACCGTGGAAGGGTCGAGCTGACCCAGCGAGGCCAAGGTCACGTCACATCGGTATTCGCATCGCTATTGGTTCCGCAACTCCAGCTCCACTCCACTCGGCTCCACTCAGCCCTACTCCACTCCAGCTCCACTTCACTCCGCTCAACTCCGCTCCATTCTACTTTGCTCCACTCCAGCTCCACTCCGCTCCACTCCACACCACTCCACTCCATTATAAATTCCATTCCAGCGCTACTCAATTCCACCCCGTTCCACGTCCACTTCATGATACTCCATTCCAGCTTCACTCCACTCCGCTCCATCCTGCTACACTCCAGCTTCACTCCAGCTCCACTCCACTCCACCTCAGCTCCGCTCTACTCCAGCTCTTTCCCGCTCCACCCACTCCGCCGCACTCCCAGCCCTTTTCCAGCACCACTCCAGCTCCACTCCACTCCTCTCCGCTCGACTACTCCCGCTTAAGATTTACTCCGCTCCACTCCATTTCCAGCTCCATCTCCAGCTCCATCCACTCCAGCTCCACACCAGTCCAGCTCCACTCCAGCTCCACGCCACTCCAGCTCCACTCCAGCTCCACTGCGCGCTCCATTCCACTCCCCTCTGCTCCGCTTCGCTCCCCTCCAGCCCAATTCCAGTCCAGCTTCACTCCGCTCTACTCCAGCTCCATTCCAGCTCCACTCCACTCCATTCCACTCCAGTTCCACTCCAGCTCCACTCGACCTCATCCCATTCCACTCCACTCCATTCTGCTCCACTCAATTCCACTCCAGCGTAATTCCACTCCAGCTCCATTCCACTCCACTCCAGCTCCACTCTGCTCCTTTCCACCCCGCTCCACTCCAGCCCAAGTCAACCGTATCCAATTCTATACGCTTTGCATCGCGCCATTTTGGCAGCGTAGTTGCCGACTCCTTGGGTGCTGGTCCCTGGGCTTCAGACACCCTGGGTTGCAGCACCCTTGTACCCGCCGCCCCGGCGCGGGCCGCGGCCCGCGCGCGCGTTCGGCCAATTAGTATCGGCCGCAGCCCGACCGTTACTCGCCGCCGCTGGCGCTTCCGCCCGCGGCTGTAAAAAAAAATACCCCCAGTAGCCCATCCAGAAACGATGCCCAGAGGAAGTGCCTCGATCAGGGAAGTGGGCGGCACATAGAGGAAGCGTCCCCCAGTGTGGGCCTCTTGGAGCGTCTTGGGGGGCTCTTAGCGGTCCCGGACGCCTCTTAGAGCGTATTGGGTGCCTCGGAGAGCTTCTTGGGGCCTCTTGGGGGTCTCTTGGGGGCTTTTTGGAGGCCTCTGGGGCGCCTGTTGGGGCCTCCTGGGCGCCTCTTGGGGCCCTCTTGAAGCGCTCTTGGGAGCGCTCTTGGAGCCCTCTTGGGCAATCTTGGAGTCACCGTGAAGCCTCGGATGGCCATCGGAAGCGAAAAGGCGAGAAAGCCCAAAACATTGATTTCCCTTAGGTTTGGGAAGGATTTGGGCCTCTTCGGGGCCTCCTGGGGGAGCTCTTTGGCCATTTGGAGCCGTCTTGAAGCGGTCTTGGGGCCTCTTGGAGCATCGTGGGAGCCATCTTGAGGCATCTTGGGATATCTTGAGCCATCTTGGAGGTCATCTTGGGCTCTCCCAGTCGCTCTTGGAGTCATCTGAAGCAGTGCCCCCTCCCCCAGGAGGCCCAACCGTGGCCAAAACCTTAGTCAAGTCAATGTTTTTGGCAATCTGGCCGAGGCCTCTTGGAGCGTCTTGGGTGCCTCTGGGGGGCCTCTTGGGGCCTCTTGGGGCCTCTTGGGGGTCTCTTGGGGGCATCTTGGGGGCATCCTGGGGGCCTCTTGGGGGCTTCTTGGGGGCTTTTTGGGGCCACATGGGGCCATCTTGGGGCCATCTCGGGGCCTCTCGGGGCCTCCTGGGCGCCCTGCGACGAGGCGGCCCTGCGACGAGGCGGCTTCGGAGTGTACGCGGCGGACCAGACGTCGGCGAGCACGCGACG
The DNA here is from genome assembly GCA_963575745.1 of Prorocentrum cordatum. Classification (NCBI taxonomy): domain Eukaryota; class Dinophyceae; order Prorocentrales; family Prorocentraceae; genus Prorocentrum; species Prorocentrum cordatum. The sequence continues at coordinate 1,013,701 of CAUYUJ010014871.1, forward strand.
ATCCTGCCCCCTCCGCCCCTCCGCCCCCCGTTGGATCCCTGGTTGGTGGTGGTCTTGGTGGTCCGTGTGGTCGCACCTGCACCGATCTCGCCGGCGTGGAGAGCCCCCGCGTCCCCGCCAGAATTCGCTGACCGGCGGCCTCCTGGGTCGCACACTGTTTTTCTTTCGCTGGCGCCGCCGCTCTAGGCGGCGGCGCGCCTGACTTGTTTATCATTTTCCAAGCAGCCAGGAGTGTGGCATCCTGCTGCTTTTCAAGTATTTGGGCCTCCTGGGCGCCTCTTGGGGCCATCTTGGAGGAGATCGATCACATGAGGGGGGGGACTCAAGTAGCCCCCCCCCTTCAGGAGGCCAAAATGGGGTCAAAACCGTAGCCGTTTTGGACGCTCTAACGCGTCGGGGAACCCCCCGTCGAGGTCCAGGGGAGGGCCGGGGGTAGGGGGAGGGGTAAACCCCTCCACGACGGGGAAAAAGGAGGGGTAAAAGAGGAAACGCTCTAGAGCCTAGAGTCTAGAGGCTAGACCACCTACGCCCAAAAGGGCTGGTGGGAGTCGACTTCACTCCACTCCGCTCCACTCCAGCTCCACCTCCAGCGTCGCGCCACATTCAACTCCACTTCGCTGCACCCCACTCCGCTCCACTCCATTTCAATCCAGTCCAGTCCAGTCTACTCCATCTCACTCCGCTCCACTATTCTTCAGCTCCACTCCAGCTGCACTCCATACCATCCCATTCCACTCCACTCCAGTGCAATCCGCTCCACTCCACTAGCTCCACTCCACCTTCACTCCACTGCACTCCGCTCCACTCTGCTCCACCCCAGCTAAACTCCAGTCCAGCTCCACTTCCTTCCACTCCACTTCGCTTCAGTACGCTCCACTCCAGATCCACCCCAGCTCCTCTCCACCCAGTTCCACTCCACTCCAGCCCCACTCCGCTCCACTCCGCTCCAGCCCCACTCCAGCTCCACTCCACCCCCACGTAGCTCGAGCGCGCCGGTCATCGCCCTGAGGCGTCCGGCTGCCGCGGAGCCCCCCCCGGGCGCGCGGAGTCGCGCCGCCCCAGGGCGAAAAGCCCTGGCCGCGCCCCCCCGCACCGCGGCGGCCGAGCGCCTGGGCTCCGCCAGGGGCCGAGATGGGCACAAAAGGTGCCATCCGCTCGGCGGCTGCAATGGGGACGGGCAGTCCAGTGGGGGGGGGCCGTAACAAGAAGTGAAACGCCCCAGGGGTCCGTTCCCGTTCCCGTTCCCGTTCTCTCTTTCTCTCTCTCTCTTGTTCTTTCTCTCTCTCTCTCTCTCTCTCTATCTATCTATCTCTATCTCTTTCTCTCTCTCTCTCGCCCTCTCTCTCTCTCTCTTGTTCTCTCTCTCTCTCTCTCCCCCTCCCGCTCTTTCTCTCTCTCTCTCTTTTTCTCTCTCTCTCTCTTTCTCTCTTTCTCTCGCGTCCAGGGGGTCCCTGGGACCGAGATCGAAGAACCGCATATCCTCAAATCTTGCAAAAGCCATAAGAACATCAATCATTGCAGGTCCCTTCCACCCTGAAAGGGGAATCAAGAGGGGGGCCCCAGAAAGGCCGCGGACGCTTGGAGGCTTGTTGGGTTCTCCTGGGAGGCCTCGTGGGGGCCTCTTCGAAACATGTTTCAGGTTTCTTGGGGCCCGTCGGGGGCTTCTTGGGTGCGTCAGGGGGGATGTCTTGGGGGTCTCCTGGGAATTCGCTGGCGGTCTCGGAAGGTATCTGTCAGACGCCTACGGCGAATCATCGCCGCGGGCGAAGGGGACAGGGAGGGGGAGGGGATTGGAAGGGGGAAGGGGATTGGGAAGGGGAGAGGGGGGGGGGGAGGGGATGGGGAGAGAGAGAGGGAAAGAAGGGTGAGGTGGGCTGAGAGGGGAAGGGAAGGAGGGGGCAAAGGGGGAGGATGACGACGTTGACGATGCTGACGTTGTTGACGATGACGATGGCGATGGCGATGACGATGATGATGAGGAGGAGGAGGAGGATCATGAGGACGATGATGATGATGATGATGATCATGCTGCTGATGATGATGATGATGATGATGATGATGATGATGCTGATGGCGATGATGACGTGGATGATGATGATGGCGATGATGACGATGATGATGGTGATGCTGATGATGCTGATGATGATGACTGATGATGTTGATTATGAAGATGATGATGATTTTGATGAACGTGCTGATTATGATGATAATGATGATGATATTGATGATAATTGTGCTGATGACGATGATGATGGCGGTGATGGTGATGGTGATCGTGATAGTGATAGTGGTGGTGGTGATGATGATGATGACTGGTGATGAAGACGATTGTTGATGATGATGATGATTACGATCTTGGTGGTTGTTGTAGTGATCATGATCATGATGGTGGTGATGATGGTGCTAATGATGATGATGATGATGATGGTGATGATGATGATGATGATGATGATGCTGATGATGATGGTGATGATGATGATGATGCTGGTGATGCTGCTGATGATGATGATGATGGCGATGCTGATGTGGATCTTGATGGCGATGATGACGATGATGATGGTGATGCTGATGATGCTGATGATGATGACGGATGATGTTGTTTCTGAAGATGATGATGATTAGGATGAACGTGCTGAATATGAAGATAATGCTAATGTATTTGAGGATGATGGTGCTGATGACGATGATGATGGTGGTGGTTGTGATGGTGATCGTGATAGTGCTAGTGGTTGTGATGATGATGACTGGTGATGAAGACGATGCTTGATGATGATTACGACCTTGGTAATTGTTGCAGTGATCATGGTCATGATGGTGGTGATGATGATGCTAATGATGATGATGATGATGGTGATGATGATGGTGATGATGATGATGATAATGCTGGTGATGATGGTGATGATGATGATGATGATGGCGATGATGATGCTGATGATGATGGTGATGATGATGATGATGATGATGATGATGATGATGATGATGATTTTGCTGCTGCTGCTGGTGATCATGATGACCTTCTCCCTCCTCCTCACTCCTCCCTCCTTCTCCCTCCTCCTCACTCCTCCCTCCTTCTCCCTCCTCCTCACTCCTCCCCCCTCCCTCCTTCTCTCTCCTCCCTCCCTCCTTCTCTCTCCTCCTCCCTCCTCCCTCCTCCCTCCCTCTGTCCCTCCCTCCCTCCTCCTCCCTCCTCCCTTCTCCCTCCCTCTCTCCTCCTCCTCTATCCTCTGGAGGTGGCACGGGCGGCGGGAACGGGAACGGGAACGGGAACGGGAACGGGAACGGGAACGGACCCCTGGGGCGTTCGCGCGCCTTTACGGGGGGGGGGGGCCGTTGCTCGGCGACGGAGGCCCCCAGACGGAGTTGTGACCGCACCGCGCGGTGAGTCAGCGGGGATTCGGGGTCCCCGCCCGGCTTTTTGGGACCCGGGTCGTTGATCCGAGGACGTCTCGGGCGACCAGGGCCTCCGAGGTCCCAAGACCGTGCGGTGACGGACCGCGCTGGGAGGCCTCTCGGAACTTCGACGTCGCCACGCGGTCGGCCACCTCACGGTTTTGGGGGCCCCCGAGTTGCAGGTGGGCGCTGGCCGGCGCCATGCAGGTGGAGTTGCTGCGGTCGGCGCCAGGCCTCCTCCTCCTTCCCCTCCTCCTCCTCCTCCTCCTCCTCCTCCTCCTCCTCCTCCTCCTCCTCCTCCTCCTCCTCCCCCTCCTCCTCCTCCTCCTCCTCCTCCTCCTCCTGCTCCTCCTGCTCCTCCTCCTCCTCCTCCTGCTCCTCCTCCTCCTTCTTCTCCTCCTCCTCCGCCGACGCCGACAAATGTACAGTCGAGACGCTCAGGTAAGTACGGACCGCTCGGGGCTCAGGAGGGGCTCTGCTTTTTGGGCGGCTCCTCGGATTTAGGTCGGGCATGTCCTCCCAGAGGCGGACGTTTGACGAGAAATAGGAAAGAGTCAAAACATGCCTCCAGATAGTCAAAAATAGTACGACAATCGTCCCCCGACTGTTGCTTGCCTGTTTTTGAGTATCCCTCCAGCAGAGGCACACGCCCGACGGAACCTCAGAGTCTCTGTCGTGGAGCCTGCTCGTGGGCCCGCCGTGGCCGGCAAGGCCCCTTCGCTCCCTTCGGGTATGGCCAGGACCCCAGGTAAGGGGACCCGGTTAGTGGTAGGGCCCAGGAGTCTTGGAATTGGCCAGAATCACTAAGCCAGGTTTGTCATAGCTGGTGTTTTTGTCGGGTGACGGCAGTTCCGGTTAGTGGAAATGGGACGGGGGGGCGCCCCGGTAATGGAGGATGACGGTTAACAAATGACCGGGGGTCGTGTTCACGCGGCGGCGCCCGGGCTGACGATTAGAAAAATCCGGCCGCGTTTTTTTATATTATTATTATTGTTTTTAATATTACTATTATTATTATTATCATTATTATCATTATTATTTAAGATATATGTATATATATAAACGTTCTCCTCTAGTCAGAAACTCAAGCAGACATAACAGAAAACTATGTTTGTAATATTTATCTCCCATTTTTTATTAATCGTCATCCCGCATTACAGACCTTTAAACCAGGTTCCACTAAACCCAGTTCTGCCGACGCCCGATCCTTCCCGTGCGCCCCTGGCACCAGCTCCATGGCCGTCTCAGCTGCTCTTATGCGCACATGGAAAATCCGTAGGACGTGCCGTGGCCAAAACGTCCGTGTTCAAAACGTACGTGCTCAGTCTACGCGTTGAGCTCCGTATCAACACGCTGCGTGTTGCGTGTTGCGTATCGGGGCAGCTAAGATTAAGCCGGGCCTGTCCCTCTACAGGAGGAGTATTCAAAAATAGTCAAACAATAGTTTGGGGAATATGTTTTAACAAGTATTTGTTTGATCATCTTGGAGTATTTTTTGAGTATCTTGTTTTCTCCGTTGAACATCCCCTTGTAGGGGGCACGCCCGACTTAAAGCTGAGATGGCCGCATGTCCGCGCGCACGTGTCCGCCGAAGGGCTCCCGCCGCCTCCGGCCTGCCGCGGGGCGGCCCGCCCCCCTTGGGCTGCCCGCCTCTCTGCCGCCGCCGATCCGTGGCCGCTTTTTTTGTTGTTGTTGCTGTTGTTGTTGTTCAGCCACGCGCAGAGGGGGGTGGGGGGAGGGGGGTGGGCTTCTTAGAAGCACCCCTGCTTCTTAGAAGGCGCGGGCCTTATCTGCAGATGTAAGGCTGGCGCCTTCTAAGAAGCAGCCTCCTTCTAATGGGGGATGACGATTAATAAACGACCGGGGGTCGTGTTCACGCGGCGGCGCCCGGGATGACGATTAGAAAAAAACTGGCGCGGGCCGGAAAACTATGTTTGTAATCGTTTTCCTCCAGTCAGAAACTTGTACAGAAATAGCAAGAAGCTTTTTTTTTAATCGTTCCCCCCATTTTGTTTATTAATCGTCATCCTGCATTAAGAAGCCTTCCCCCCTCCCCCTGCCCTTCTGTGCGCGCCGCCAAGTTGTCGTTCTCCAGCCGCCCGCGGTGGCTGGCGCCGCGCCCTCCCCCGCGGGCGGCCGGCGCCACCCGTGCCCGCGGCGCGCGGCGGGGTGCCGCCCGCGAGAGGCTGGGCGCCGCCGGGCGCTCGCGCAGCGGGGTCCGCGCGGCGGCGCCCGGCCGCCTCGGCGGGCGGGGCGGGGAGGGGCGGGGGAGGGGGAGGAGGCGGAGGAGGAGGAGGAGGAGGAGGAGGAGGCGGAGGCGGAGGAGGAGGAGGAGGAGGAGGAGGACCTTCCTGGAGCCCACCTAACGGATCTGTTCGACACCAGTTCGACTCAAATTCGACTCAAGTTTGACTCAGGTTCGACTCAGGTTCGACTCAGGGTCGACCCAAATCGACTGACGTTCGACGCAGCTTCGACGCACGAGTGGAGCGAGTGGCTCCAGGAAGGTCCCCAGAACGAGCATCCAAGGGGATGGGGAGGGGTGGAGATGGAGTCTCAAGCAGTGGCGGAGCGGCCTGGCTCGCCTATAGGCCCAGCAGCGAGTGTTCTGAGGAGCTCTTGCGGTCTGCACGAAACACGTTCTCAGAACTTTCCTGGTTGAGTCTGTCCTCTCTTGACGCATCGGTTCTATGTTCTAAGTACATTGCTTTCGTTCTTAGAACAGTTCTGCGTTCTGAGAACATGTCGTGGAAGGCCTATAGAAATGCTGGGGCGGTCGGTCCCTGCTCCGTGGAGGGAGGAGGCGGGGGGTTACGGGAGGGGAGCGGGAGGGAGGCAAGCCAGGCGGGCTCGCGCCACATCTGGCGTCAGATCCCTTCCCACTGCGCAGGGTTGTCTCTGTCCGCGGGTTCCCGTGTCATATGCCAAACATCTCCACCATCTTCTCGCTTGCTGCTTTGAAGGTCTCTGCATTGCCCGACCACTAGAAGAGACGGGAAAGCGTTGCGTTCCTCCCACTGCTAAGTGCAGAAGTGGAGACGCGCAGAACCGTGCGGTGGCCGCTCCTTTGTGACGGGGGCATTCGGCTTAAGTCGGGCCCGTCCCTCTACAGGGGGAATATTCAAAAATAGTCAAACAATAGCCTGGGGACGATTTTTTGACCATGTTTGAGCATCTGTTTTTTCCCACACACACAAAAAACTATGTTTGTATTTTTTTCGCCCAAAATCCCCCTGTAGGGGGACAGGCCCGACTTAACAGTAGGCTGGGCCTGGAACCTCTGGAGGAGCAGGAGGGCCAGGGGCAGGCACGGGAGGGCACGCGGAGGGGGGGCGACGGCGACAGCAGAGGACTCGCATCCACGAGCGTTCCCCGCGCTGGTGCAGGAGCGCCACTCTGAACGACGGGAGCAAAGCAAAGGGCGAAGAGAACTATGCACATGCAACGATCCTGGCAACATCCATCCTTGACCCAGGATCGGTGCATGTACCTTCCTGGCAAAGGTCAGAGGGCGCATGCACCAATCCTGGGCTCAGGATGAGCCTGGCCAGAATCGGTGTATGTGCATAGTTCTCTTTCCTCTGACAGCGCCGATCCGGTAATGAGGCCCATGATGCAGCGGGAACACCATCTTGAACGCCGAACTCGTTCGGATTGCAAAACACAAGCCCAACGAAACGGCTATTGCAACCCAGTGTGAACAACAGTATGCGGAGAGTGCCAGAGATCTTCTGCACAGAGTCAGGGGAGAGAGGAGAGTCGTATTCATCAGGTGTAATTGTGGAGGGGGGGAGAAGCAGGGGGGATGGGGAGGGGGAGGAGGAGGGGGAGGAAGAGGAGAAGGGCGAGGCGGAGGAGAAGGGGGAGGAGGAGGAGGAGGAGAAGGAAGGAAGAGGAGGAAGAAGATGATGATGAGGAGGAGAAATAACATTTGGAGCATGTGCGCAGCACCCAGCAAATAGGGCTATGCTAATGCTGCTGCTCCTGATACTGCTGGTGTTGCTGACGATGCTGATTGATGATGGTGGTGATGATGTTGATGATGATGGTGATGCTCATGGAGATGATCGGGATGATGATGATGATGATGATGATGATGATGATGATGATGATGATGATGATGATGATGATGATGATGATGCTGATGGTGCTGATGATGATGGCGGTGGTGACAATGGTGATGATTCAGTGATGATGTGATGATGATGCTGATGCTGATGCTGATGCTGATGCTGATGCTTCTGCTGTTGATGATAATGCTGCTGATGCAGACGAGGAGGCAGAGGACGATGCTGATGATGATGGTGCTGATGATGATGATGATGCTGATGATGATGATGCTGGTGCTGCTGCTGATGCTCATGCTGATGATGATGATGATGACGATGCCGATGACACTACTGATTGCGATGCTGATGATGGTGATGATGCTGCGGATGATGATGCTGCTGCTCATGCTGCTGCTTGTTATTATCATCGTGGTGAATATGCCGATGATGCTGAATTTTGATGGTGATGCTGGTGATTATGACGTGGCTGCTGATGATGCTGGTGATGCTGATGATTCTGCTAATGCTGATGCTGATGCTGACTATGATGATGCTGATCATGGTGCTGCTGCTGATGATGTTGATGGTGATGCTGATGACGACGACGATGATGATACTGATGATGCTGATGCGGATGATGATTGGGATGATGATGGTGATGATGATGAATTTTGCTGATGATGGTGATGATGACGCTCACGATGTTGACGCTGATCCTGATGCTAACGACGATGATGACGATCACGATGACGACGACGGCGATGACGAGGATGATGATGATGATGATGATGATGCTGATGATGATGATGATGATGCTGATGATGATGATGATGGTGCTGATGATGATGCTCATGATGATGCTGTTGATGCTGTTGTGGATGCTTCTTCTGTTGACGATGATGCTAATGATGCAGACGAGGGGGTAGAGGACGATGCTGATGATACTGGTGATGATGATGCTGATGCTGATGCTGATGCTGGTGATGCTGATGATGTCGATGACGATGACGATGCTGGTGACGATGATGTTGATGCTGACGATGATGCTGACTCTGTTGATGATAATGATGCTGATGATGATGATTCTGATTATTAGGTTGGTGATCATGATGATAATGATGATGGTGCGGATGAATATGATGGTGACGACGATGATACTGATGATGATGTTGTTGATTATGATGCTGATGCTGATTGATATTGTGATGGTGATGCTGATGCTGCTAATGATGGTCATGGTAATGATGATGGTATTGTTCATGCTGAAAATGATGATGGTGGTGGTGGTGATGGTGATGGTGATGGTGTTGATGATGATGCAGCTGCTGTTGCCGTTGCTGATGCTGCTGTTGTTGCTGCTGCTGATGCTGATGATGCTGATGCTGATGCTGATGATGGTGATAATGCTGACGCTGCTGTTGATGTCGATGACGGTGATGTTGATGATGGTGACAATGCTGATGATGCTGATGATGATGATGCTGATGCTAATGATGCTGATGATACTGAGGATGATGCTGAGGACGATGATGCTGCTGATACTGCTGATGATGATGATGAGGCTGCTGATGCTGCTGATGATGATGCTGCTGCTGCTGATGATGAGGATGGGGATGAGGATGAGGATCCAGATGAGGATGAGGATGAGGATGAGGATGATTAGGAGGAGGAGGAGGAAGAGGAGCAGGCAAGAGAAGGTAGGAGGAGTTTGCAGGAGGTGGGGGATGGAGGAGAGAAGGAGGGTGAGGCGGAGGAGATGTAGGAGGAGATGTAGAAGGAGAACGAGTACTGTCGAGATTGATTAGTAGGTCGACCCTGCTAATTCGAGGGTGCCCTTGTGTCCTGAGCTTCGCGACCCATGCCTTCTTATATTCCTATGGAATGTGGCCCTCGGAAAGGTCTTGTGTCCTCTCGCGCGTCCTCTCCAGTCGACCCCGACTGTAGGGGGAGGAACAGGAGAAGACTGAATGATAATGGGAGCGGGAGCAATGACATGTGCATGATAATGCAAGAGGGAAGTTGCGTTCCCGACTCAAACGAACACCTTGATGCCCTCGTGCCCGCCCACAAATATGACACCCGAGGGAACGAAATGGACGCCGTCTGTAGAGGTTGACCGCCGCGTGTACCCAACACAGTACGGTATTATCAAGCCAAGCGCGCCCAGCACCGCACGCCCACCGCGCACCACAGCGGAACTCGCCACCCGCCCGTCACCGGCGACAAAACAAATGGCACTACTACAAGGCCGCAGTGCAGTGGCAACCACCGAAGCTAGTGCGTTGGCCTTACGTCGCGTCTCCAATGGGTGAAAAGCACACCACCAACGTAGAGTGCAACTCCCAGAACAAAGCTCCAGCGAAACAGCCGCCGCCCGAATTGGTCTTCGAGGGGCTCGAATCCCCCGTGCCCCTCGGTTGTGGACGGGATGCCGACGAAGGACTTCCAGGGAGAGCACCTCGACGAACACCACCGCGCTCCGCCGCCCGGGTGGGGCTTCGATGGGCTCGAAGCTCTCGTCCCTACCCTCCTGTGCGGACGGGATGCCGATGAAGAAACAGGGGCACGTGCGAACATTATCATGCCAAATCTGCTACAAGTTGAATTCGCCCGTTCGTGCCATCCCACACCGAGTACAACTGTCCAAGAACGGTGCTGTAGTGGGAGCCCCCCAGGCGCCACGAGAAGGCAATGGACTATGCGTTCCATGGCTAGCTCGAGCCCAACCAGGTACGTTGCCTTGGGCCACCCGTGCTTGAGTGGCAGAGGGGGAGACGGAGCAGCAGGAGGATGATGATGAGAGTGTGAGGATGAGGCCGAAAGGCGGCGAAGGTCGCGGAGGGGGGATGAGGCAGAGTTGCAGGCTAGTGAGGACGATGGAGGAGGAGAAGGAAGAGGAGGAGGAGCAGGAGAAGAAGGAGGACGAGCTCGCCTAACGCTACGCCTCGCCTGACTGCGCAATTATTGGCGCGATTGCGGCAGCGGGCCGCCTGCACAGAGGGCGCGCGGCGAGCGCGGCCGCGCCGCTGGTCGTGCGCGGTGGCTCGCGGGCTTCGGCGCGGATCGGGAGCCAGCAAAAGGGGTAGAGGGGAGAGGGGTGCGGGAGGGAGAGGGGGAGGAGGAGGAGGAGGAGGAGGAGTAGGAGTAGGAGTCAAGCTGGCCAGCTCGAGCGAGTCAAGCATGGCATGCCCAGTCCCACCCGCCCTCCCACAACATAAGAAGCAAAGCTGGCACAACTGGGGGCCGAAGTCACACCGGCCAGCCGGTTTGGTACAGCTGATGCGGCCGCGATGGCGGTTGCCGACGGGAACTGGCGAGCGCGTGTTGAATGCCGCGCACGCATTGCCAGACGAGTCGAGAATGGCCCGGTACACCGCAGGAAGCCTGAAGGCCCCAACTTGTACTGTTTTTTTATAAAGGGGGGGTTTGGATGGGCGGGCGCGGGGTGTGCGCCGCATCCCATTCCTGCCAAGCATTTTGCGACGTGGACGACAGGACGTCCATGCTGAGAGGAAAAACGTTGGTGCGCGGCGCCGAGGCGAGAGCGACATGTCACCCCTTCGCGCGGGGTGTGCACCGCGTCCCATTCCTGCCACGCATTTTGCGACGTGACGACAGCACGACCATGTTGACAAGAAAAACAAAAACTGTGTATTGTCTTTTGCAGATTAGAATGGGACGGATTGGATGGGCGGGCGCGGGGTGTGCGCCGCGTCCCATTCCTGCTATGCATTTTGCGACGTGGACGACAGGACGTCCATGCGACGGTGCCAATGACGGCGACGACTCTAGAAGGATTTGAGCATGCGCTCGCGGCGACGCGCGCGCATGTCGCCCGCGTGGTATTTTTTGCACAGGATTCGCGGCCTGGGTGCATGACAGAGCATCGCGAGTGCACCGCGCGATGACGTGAAATCGCTGGATTTGACAGAATTCTTAAGATTCCTATGGTTTTCCTATGATTTCAGCAAGAGAGCCGGGCAGGAAAATTGTAGAATTTTTGTGAAAAAAAAACATTGGGTTTTTGATGTTTTTATGTTGAAATGCTTGCAAACACACGGTGTTCGGTAGGATTATGACATGAACGCGCGCGTGTGCTCTTTGTGGTACTTTTTGCAATCGATTATCGCCGTGGACGACAGGACGTCCATGTCGAGAGGAAAAAATAAGAAACATGTTGATGTTGTATCGTTTTTTACAGGTTAGGATGGGACCACCCGGATGCGGCCCCTATCGGCCGGCCTGAGGGGGGAGTAGGAGTATATTCTAATAAGGAATAAGGATTAGGAGGAGGAGGAGGAGGAGGAGGAGGAGGAGGAGGAGGAGGAGGAGGAGGAGGAGAAGAAGGAGGAGGAGAGGGAGTTCGCTGTGAGTTTCAGGCAGTACGCAGTACCTATTCTGATGGTCTTGCGCCCTGGGCAGTGCCCCGTTTGCCGTTGTGTTCTGCGGAGCAGCCGTCGCTGCACCACCTGCGCCTCCTGGCGCAGACGGGAGCCGCCGGACGCCCAGCGCCGCCGCTGTCGCTGCCATCGCGTCATGGTCCTGCTCTTTCTCTGTCGCACCGGTGGCTCGGCTTCGACTCACCCGCCCATCGGCCGGCCGACCGACCGACCGAGGGGGAGGAGGGGAATGGGGGAGGAGTCGAGATCGGGGGATTGTGGAGTACCTCGGGGTCGAGGGCGCGCGCGCACGGCTTTCACGCTGAGTCCGCGCGTGCGTCTTTCATTGCTCTGCGTGCTCTGAGGCGTCCTTCTCTCCCTCCTCGTCCTCCTTCTGTCCTCCGCCTCCTCCTCCTCTTCCTCTCCCTCCTCCTCTTCCTGCTCCTCCTCAGAAGGGACACGGTACGTTTTTGCTGCCTTCTCCCAAAACCAAAAAGACACCACAAACATTTGGGTGGGTGGGGGGTCCCCGTTTGCTTTTCGTTGGTCTTAACCAAACTGTTTTGTGTGTGGGGGCGCGGGGCGAGGGAAACATCACCTCCTCCTATTCCTCCTCCTCGCATTCCTCCTCCTCCTCCTCCTCCTCCTCCTTCTGCTTCTCCTCTTTCTCCTTCTTCTGCTCCTCCGACCCCCCTCGGAAGAGACACTGCCAGCTTTTTTGTTTGCCCCCTGCCCCCCCCAATCAGACAAAGAAAGCAGCAACGCAAATGGGTGGGTGGGGGGGCCGCTTAGTGTTTTGTTCGGTTTTTGTAGGGCGGGCGAGGAAAACCACCTCCTACTCCTCCTTCTCGTGCTCCTCTCCCTCTTCGTACTCCTTCCCTTCCTCCTCCTCCTCCTCCTCCTCTTCCTCCCACTCCTCCTCCTCCTCCTCCTCCTCCTCCTCCTCCTCCTCCTCCTCCTCCTCCCGCGCCCCCTTCTCCCCTTCCTCCTCCTTCCTCCTCCTCCTCCTCCTCCCATACTAAGGATTCCCTGCCAAGGACTCCTTTTTACGGTGCAGAGCGTACCATGGCTCGCGAAGACTTAGCAAGGCTTACCAGGGTTTTGCCAAACTGATCAAGGGCCTACCAGAGCTTACTAACGAGTTCCGGTGCCTAACAAAGCTTACGAAGGCTGAGCAGGGCTCAGAGCTGGGCGTAGCAAGGCCCAGCAGTGTTTTGAAGATCTTGCCGAGTAGTAGTGCTGGTTTACAGAGCTTCGCATGGCTCAGCAGGCTCTACCAAGGAGTAGCAAGGCTGTGCAACATTTAAGGACGCAGCAAGGCTCAGCAGGCCTTAGCAGGGCTTGCCAAGCGTATCTGAGTTTAGGAAGGCTAGCCCCACTTAGCAGGGCTTGGCGGAGCTAGCCAGGGCCTAACACAGCTAACCAGGGCTTAGCAGGCTTCAGCAGGGCGTGCCAGGATTTAACAAGGCTTAGCAGAGCTTGCGATGGGTTAGCAGTTCTTAACATGCTCAGTAGGGCTCGACAAGGGCTTCAATGCTTTAGCAGTGCTGAGGAAGGCTTAGCAAGGCTCACCAGGTCTTAGCAGGGCTTTGCAGGGCTCAACAAAGCTCCGCAGGCACAAGGCTTCACGAGGATTCGCCGTGCTTAGCAAAGCTTGCCAAGGCTGAGCAAGGCCCTGCAAGGCTGAGCTGGGCTTGGCAGAGCTTGCCAAGCTAATCTGGGCTTCGCAGCGTTTGACAAGCTGAGTAGGATTTTGAGTAGGATTTTGCAAATCCTACCAGGGCATAGCAAAGCTTACCCAAGCTTAGCAGGACTCAGCAGGGTGTACCAGGATTTAGCACTTCCCAGCAAATATTGTCTGGGCTTAGCAGTGCTTAGCAGGCCCAGTGGGGCTTAGAAAGGGTTACAAGGCTTTAGAAGGCGTTAGCAAGGCTTTGCAAGGTTTACCAGGTCGTAGCAGGGCGCAGCAAGGCTCAGCAAAGCTCTGCAAGGCTTCGTAAGTATGAGCATGGCGCAGCGCTGGTTGCCAACGCGAAGCAAGGCCCTGCAAGGCTTGGTAGGGACTCGCAAGGCTCAGTGCTTGCCAACGAAGCCTAGTTGGGCTTAGCAAGGCATGCCACGCTTAGGAGTGCTTCGCAGAGCCTCCTAGGGCACAGCAAAGCTTACCATGGTGTAGCAGGGAGGACTAGGGCTTGCCACGGCTTAGCAATGTCTTGCAGGGCTTAGTCGGGCTTAACAAGGTTTGCCATGATTTAGCATAGCTTACCAAGGCTTAGTACGGGTTGCGAAGTCTTCGCAGGATCCAGCAGGGCCCAGCAACGTTCAGCAGGGCATAATGGGGCTTCCACACCTTAACATCGCGTAGCAAATATTACACGGCGTGGCAGGGTTTATCAGGGCTGAACAGGCAAAGGTGGCAAGCGAATGGCAGACTGAGCTGACGAGTGAAGATGCTGGCAAACGGATGGTATAGCTTAAGACGGTGAGGGTATGCACATACATATACATAGAGGGAGAGAGAGAGAGAGAGAGAGAGACAACGACACGCATACGAGGAACTAGAGAGAGAGAGAGAGAGAGAGAGAGAGAGAGAGAGAGAAAGAGAGAGAAAGAGAGAGAGAGAGAGAGAAAGAGAGAGAGAGAGAGAAAGAGAGAGTGACAGAGAGAGATGGGGGCTAGAGCGAGAGAGAAAGACAGACAGACAGAGAGAGAGAGAGAGAGACACAGAGAGAGAGAGAGAGAGAAACACAACATACATATATCTATATATATATAGAGAGAGAGAGAGAGAGAGAGAGAGAGAGAGAGAGAGAAAGAGAGAGAGAGAGAGAGAGAAAAAGAGAGAGAGAGAGACAGCGATAGAAAGAGAGAGGATGCTATAATGTTGATGATGAAGAGGAGGAAGCAATCTACGACACTTCTTCCAGAAGACAGATGTGCTCCACAATCCCCCGGGTTCGAGGAGGATGGGGGGGGACCAATTTAAGCCCCAAACCCACCCACGATATTGCAATACCCTCTCCAATCTTCTTTTTTTTTCACAGGCCTATACACGGATTCATTTTCATTGAAGCAAGTGCCCCATTGGAAGACAACCGTTTCAGAATCAAGTTTTGTGTTAAAAAACACCGTTTGTGGGACATAACGCCGCGAATCACCGTTATTGTTGCGTCCTGACGACCGCGAACCGCTCCAGAACGCCGTTCTTGGGATTTCAACACTGCGAATCAACGTGACTGTTGCGCCCTGAGATCCCCACACCGTGCCGTGACACCATTCCTCGGACGTGAACCGTGAGAGTTCTGGGACATGCTGCGAACTCTCAAAACGAATGCGCGCGGCGCTAATTCGAGAGCCACATAAAAAAAAGAGCCGCCCTCCACCCGCAAGGTTCTTGCAATTGTTTAAGACGAGTGCTCGAGGCATTGAGGGGGGAGCCACATTATGAAAGGGAACCGCCTTCCATCCATGAAGCTCTTACACATGTGAAATTTCAGGATCATAATGGCGAGGACGTCTCAGGCGAATCGCGCGGCCCACCCTTTCGACCGGCCTCGGGGTGCGACAGGGAACAGTTATCCAGCTGCCTGCGGCAAGTCCTGCCGCCGCGCCTGGGTTTTAAGTTATAGGGTGAGTGGATGTTCGGTGGGATCTCGTGGGGGGCCTTTCGGGGGCCTCTTGGAGGCATTTTTGAAACCTCTTGAGGCCGTTTGGGGGAATCATTGGGGCGCCTCTGGGAGGCTCCTAGGGGCGGGCCTCTTGGGGCCTCTTGGGCGCCTCGTGGGGCCTCCTGGGGGCCCTTTGGGGCGGAAGGCTCGGATTCTCGATTCGTGTTCCCTCTCAGGGGCCCCTTTGGGGGCCGTTTTGGGGCCTTCTTGGGCAGTTTTGGGGCGCTCTTAGGTCTTCTCGAGGCCCGCTTGGAGGCCTCTTGGACCGTTTTGGTGTGATTTTTCTGGTTTGGGGGCCGTCTCAGCGCGTCGGAAAACCGAAAGGGCGAGAACGCGAGTAACATCTTTCAAAAACGAAAGGAATTACTCCGACGGCAGGACACCACATGAGAATATGCTTGCCCTTTTATGGCCCTGTCCTCCTCGCCCTGGCAGACACCCTCCTCTCGTCCTCTGCTCTGCCCTCTCTTGCTCCTCCTTTTATTTCTCTCCTCCTCCTTCTCATAATCCTCCTCCTTCTCCACCTTTTCCTCATTATCGCCTTCCCCCAGACCCCTTCCCCCCTCATCCTCCTCCTGCCTCTTTTCCATGTGCACCTCCCCTTTCCCCCTGGTCGGGGTAAGCAGATCGATTTTCCTCGGCCCCGTCGCCGCCTCGGCCAGCGCGCGCGCGCGTTTGCCGACGGCTGGGCCACGAAACCTTTGGGACAACCCTGCGGACCTTGCCTTTGGGGCAACCCCGCGGGCCGCTTGGGCGCTTGGGCAGGCCGTCGGGACAACCCTTCGGGCCAGGCCGTTGGCACAACCCCGCAAGCCTTGAGGTAGGCGCGGCCGCGTTCAGGCGGGGGGCAGCGCGAAACCCAGCAGTGCTGCGAGCTGCGCTCCGCCTCACCTCTGGAGGTCTTCGCTTTCTCAGTGAACTTTTCGAGCGCCTTCCGAAACGACGCCGGCGGCCCGCGCTCCACAAACTCGCGCGAGGGCGACCGCAGGATCAGCGTGTTCCACATGCGCGTGGCGCGGGAGAGGGTGACGTAGAGGTGCAACCACCACTGCTCGTCCGACATGCCCGTGCGGCCAGCGTCCTCGTCCTTCGCGCAGCCGATGGAGAGGCCCTTGCACAGCGTCTGGCCCTGCGACAGCGTGGGGGTGAGGTAGGACGCGTGCGTCAGGGTGATCCCGAGCGGCGCGCGACGTGCGACCCAGAGCTCTGCCACGTGAGCTCCTGCGCGATGGGCCTGAACCTGAGCAAGCTCCTCGCCCGCGCCTCGGCCTCGCCGTCGTCGTCGTCGGCGCTTTCGGCGCCCTGTCGCAGCAGCTCGGCGACCTCCGGGTAGATCGGAGACTCCCTGAAGCCGTGCAGCCAGATTCCCTGCGGCAGCTAGCGGGGGCGAAAGAGCTGGCCCGGCGCGCACTCCTCGTACTCCGGGTGGGGCCCGAGGAGCCCACCAGTGACGACAGTTACGGGATTTGAAGGACCCCGCTCGGATTACCAGCGCAAGCTGCGGGCCCCAAGGAGGGGGCTCCCGCCTGATATTTCCTCACAGTTTATTCACTGACGAGGCTCCGCTCGGGACCTCCCCCAGATTCGAGATCCAAGCGCCCAAAATTGACGACATTTACAGGATCCCGATGACCAGCTCGAATTGATAACGTGATCTGCGGGCCCCATAGGGAGGGGGGTACCGCGTGAGACTTCCTCGCAATTCATTCAAGGGTATTTATGAGTGAGCGAGTGGCCCACTCAGGAGAAGTGAGTGAATGACTTGGATATTGAGTGAGTGAGGTAGGAGTGAATGACAGTGATCGAGGGCGTGTGAATGAGTGAGTGTTTAAGTGATGATGATGTGGTGGTGACGATGGTGTTGTGAATATGTGAGCGTGTGAGTGGGTGGTGAGGAGAGGGATAAGAAGAGATCCTGCGCGGGGCGTGTACAGGGAAAACAAAGAACCCCACTTAGGATGCGGGGGTGTATTTCTTGCTTCTCTCTCTCTCTCTCTCTTCTTGCTTCTCTCTCTCTCTCTCTGTCTCTCTTCTTGTTTTTGTTTTTCTCTCTCTCTCTCTCTCTCCCTCTCTCTCTCTCTCTCTCCCTATATATATACAATGATATATGCATATGTGTTTGTGTGTGGTGATTGCCTTGGGGGGGGGGCCTGGTGAGAGACCTCTCGAAGGCCTCTTAGGGGGCCTTGGAAGCCTTTTGCGCCATTTTGAGGCCATCTTGGGCGTCTTCGAGCGATCGTTCGGCGAGTCGGGGCCCTCTTGGGCCGTTGTGGAAGCGTCCCAGGCCGTCATGGAAACCCGGGGATCCCCAGGGAGGCGCCACGGCCGCCCATGGACCCTTCGGGAGCATGGCCAATGCACGCGACGAGGTGCGGCCTGGAGGGGGAGGAGTTACTTAGAATATTACAAAAACCCTACCAGACAGTACTTGACATTGTAGCACTCCTCAAAGTGCTAGGGGGCACGTTGGCGGATGCGCAAGGAGAAATGATGCATGAGGAAGGACAAATATGAGGACGGGAAGTGCAATGCCATGGAAGGTGGAGAAGGGGGAGGAGGAGGAGGAGGAGGAGGAGGAGGAGGAGGAGGAGGAGGAGGAGGAGGAGGAGGAGGAGGAGGAGGAGACGGACGAGGAGGAGGAGGAGGAGCAAAAGGAGGAGGAGACGGAGAAGGAGGAGGAGGAGGAGGAGGAGCAAAAGGAGGCGATGGAGGACGCGGGGGAGGAGTAGGGAAACTGGAATGGAGTGGCGAGTGGTTCCCCGGACAGCAACACTACTGAACGGGGAAGCCAGCGCAGTCGACGCGTCTTACGGGGTTTGCCACTCAGGGTGGGCGTCTGCGCGGGGATGCCGCGGACAACCGCGAGTCTGTAACCGCATTCGGGTCCACGGACGAAATACTACTAGGTCCGTGATTGCGCATGTGCAGCGGTGCGGGAAGGAGTGCGGAGATGTGACGGCGACGACATGGCCGAGGAGAGGGGTGGGGGGGGACAGGCAGAGGAGCCGTTCTAGCCTCACTTGCTGCCTGGCTCACTAGGCGGGTGGGGGAATGCTTCCCTGCTTCGTATCGCTTGCCATCTGGTTCCTCGCCGTCGTCTGCCCAGGAGGAGGGAGGGCGGGTGAGGGATGAGGAGGGGCGGGGCGTTCGTGAGGAGGGAGGCCGAGGGTTGGAGGGCTGGATAAGGCAGTGGAAGAAAAGAGGGAGGGGGGGGGAGGAGGGGAGAGGAGGAGGAGGGGAGGAGGAGGAGGAGGAGGAGGAGGAGGGAGGAGGAGGAGGAGACGGACGGGAGGAGGAGGAGGAGGAAAAGGAGGAGGAGACGGACGAGGAGGAGGAGGAGGAGCAAAAGGAGGCGGGGGAGGACGCGGGGGAGGAGTAGGGTTGGAGGGCTGGATAAGGCAGTGGAAGGAAAGAGGGGAGGGGGGGGGGAGGAGAGGGGAGGGAGGCAATCCAGGTGCGCTCCCGCCACATCTGACATCCTGCCCCTCCCACGAGTCCCTTCCCGGTGCGCTGCTGTGCTCCCTTCTTCCCAACCCTCCCGTGTTGGGTTCTCGTTTTGAACAGAGCAGTGTGGTTTCCACCCTCCTCCCGCCTCCCCTCGCACCTGCCTTCTGTGCTCTCCTGCCGTCTGGTTCCTGATTCCTGCCTCGCCGTCTTGTCTGTTGGGTGGCCTTGCCTAGGGGGTGCGATCACTGGGGGGGGGCTTCGATCTGCGCAACTGTTGTTATTTTCGTGGGCTTCTGGGAGGCCCAGCGGAGGTACGCCATTCGCGGACCCCCTCGGTACCTCGCCGCCCCTTGGGGGGCTTGCGATATGCGCAACTGTCGCCACTGTCGTGGGCTCCTGGGAGGCCCAGCGGAGGTACGACATACGCGGACCCCCTCGGGACCTCGCCGCCCTTTGGGGGGCTCGCGATCTGCGCAGCTGTCGCCACTTTCGTGGGCTCCTGGGAGGCCCAGCGGAGGTACGCCATACGCGGACCTCCTCGGGACCTCGCCGCCCCCTGGGGGGCTTGCGATCTGCGCAGCTGTCGCCACTTTCGTGGGCTCCTGGGAGGCCCAGCGAAGCTACGCTATACGCGGACCACCTCGGGATCTCGCCGCCCCCTGGGGTGCTTGCGATCTGCGCAACTGTCGCCACTTTCGTGGGCTCCTGGGAGACTCAGCGGAGGTACGCCATACGCGGACTCCCTCGGGTCCTCGTCGCCCCTTGGGGGGCTTGCGATCTGCGCAATTGTCGCCGCTTTCGTGGGCTCCTGGGAGGCCCAGTGGAGGTACGCCATAAGCGGACCCCCTCGGGTCCTCGCCGCCCCCTGGGGGGCTTGCGATCTGCGCAATTGTCGCCACTTTCGTGGGCTCCTGGGAGGCCCAGCGGAGGTACGCCATACGCGGACCACCTCGGGACCTCGCCGCCCCCGTGAGAGGCTTGCGATCTGCGCAATTGTCGCCACTCTCGTGGGCTCCTGGGAGGCCCAGCGGAGGTACGCCATACGCGGACCCCCTCGGGTCCTCGTTGGCCCCTGGAGGGCTTGCGATCTGCGCAACTGTCGCCACGTTCGTGGGCTCCTGGGAGGCCCAGCGGAGGTACGCCATACGCGGACCTCCTCGGGACCTCGCCGCCCCCTGGGGGGCTTGCGATCTGCGCAATTGTCGCCACCTTCGTGGGCTCCTGGGAGGCCCAGCGGAGGTACGCCATACGCGGACCACCTCGGGACCTCGCCGCCCCCTGGGGGGCTTGCGATCTGCGCAACTGTCGCCACTCGTGGGCTCCTGGGAGGCCCAGTGGAGGTACGCCATAAGCGGACCCCCTCGGGTCCTCGCCGCCCCCTGGGGGGCTTGCGATCTGCGCAACTGTCGCCACCTCCGTGGTCTCCTGGGAGGCCCAGCGGAGGTACGCCATACGCGGACCACATCGGGACCTCGCCGCCCCATATGGTGCTTGCGATCTGCGCAAGTGTCGCCACCTTCGTGGGCTCCTGGGAGGCCCGGCGGAGGTACGCCATACGCGGACCCCCTCGGGACCTCGCCGCCCCCTGGGGGGCTTGCGATCTGCGCAACTGTCGCCACTTTCGTGTGGGCTCCTGGGAGGCCCAGCGGAGGTACGCCATACGCGGACCACCTCGGGACCTCGCCGCCCCCTGGGGGGCTTGCGATCTGCGCAACTGTCGCCACTTCGTGGGCTCCTGGGAGGCCCAGCGGAGGTACGCCATACGCGGACCTCCTCGGGACCTCGCCGCCCCCTGGGGGGCTTGCGATCTGCGCAACTGTCGCCACCTCGTGGTCTCCTGGGAGGCCCAGCGGAGGTACGCCATACGCGGACCACCTCGGGACCTCGCCGCCCCATGGGGGGCTTGCGATCTGCGCAACTGTCGCCACCTTCGTGGGCTCCTGGGAGGCCATAAGCGGACCCCCTCGGGACCTCGCCGCCCCCTGGGGGGCTTGCGATCTGCGCAACTGTCGCCACTTTCGTGGGCACCTGGGAGGCCCAGCGGAGGTACGTCATACGCGGACCACCTCGGGACCTCGCCGCCCCCTGGGGGGCTTGCGATCTGCGCAACTGTCGCCACTTTCGTGGGCTCCTGGGAGCCCAAGAGAGGTACGCCATACGGCACGAACTACTTCAGGCCCCGGTGTTTCCATGTTGTATACTTTCGCAGGCCGAAAGATTTCCTTCTTGAGCCCCACATGTCGGAAGCGACGCGCCGTTCAGGTGAGCGGATGCATGTAGCGTTCGCTTCGAGGTGGGGTAGATATGTTATGGGTGGAGATGCGGGAGTTGGCTGGGCCCGCTGTGGCGTTCGAGCAAACTTATGTTATGGGAGGACTTTCGGGAGATGGCCAGGCCCGCGGTGGCGCTCGAGCAAGCACATGTTATGGGAGACGTGAGGGGAGGTGGCCGGGCCCGCTGTGGCGCTCGAGCTTCCGACTTGGACATTTTGCTTGTGTGTCCTCGCCCTCCCTCATCCCTTCCTCTCCTCCTCCTCCCACTTCCCACCTCCTCCTCCCACCTCCCTCCTCCTCCTTCCTCCTTCGTCCGTCCGCCTCCCTCCTCTCTCCTCCCTCCTCCTTCATCCTCCTTCTCCTCCTCCTTCTCCTCTTCCTTCCTCCTCCCCCCTTCTCTTCCCTGATTATTCCTCCCCTCTCCTCCCCCTGCGTCCCCTCTGTTCTCCTCTCACCTCCTCTTGCCTCTTCCCTCATCCTTCCCCTCTTCATCCTGGGAAGACCCCCCTCCCCCGTAGAATCATAGCATTGGTCTGCAGATCCACAGCTCCGTGGATAGCATGATGCTTCACTTGCGGTGCTCCGCGGATCCCATTTCCCCTGGGTCCCGGATGCTCACTGCTATTATAGATTTATTCCCGGGAAGTAAATGGATCCATCGTTTTTTTTTTTACACAGGAAATTGGATCCGCGCAACACAGAAATAGGATCCACGAAACTCTCCCACACCCGAAAAGGGAACACATAGGATCCATTGATGTTCTCATATTTTAGTCCAAGAGAAAAAACTTTCGGCCTGGGGATGTATTTCTCGTTTCTCTTCTTGCTGCGCTCTTCTGAAATCGCTGCTGGGTGCTCTTCTTGCGCACTGCGGGTCCTTCAGAATGCCACTCAGCATTGAGTGGTCCCGAGTAGAATCGTCACATGTATAGGAAGGGCTGGGTACGTCACAGGGCAATTCGCCGACGGGTGTCCAAGCGGACCTGGACTCCCGAAGTGACCCCATCGTGTTGTGCACAATCTGCAAGGGGGAGCTCCGTACATTGGAAGAGGATGTGCCGGATAACCTGGATGAGGAGTTGGGGAGGAGGAGGAGGAGGAGGAGGAGGAGGAGGAGGGGGAGGAGGAGGAGGAGGAGGAGGAGGAGGAGGAGGAGAATCATGGGGAAGGAGGAGGACGAGGATGAACTGCAGCAGCAGGAGCAGGAGGAGCGGGAGGAGCAGGAAGACCCGGGGAAGGCTGGGGAGGGGAAAGGAAGGGGTCAAGGGGTCGACAGCAACGAGGAAGCACTCGGATCCAGAAATGTTGCCCGCGCTGGGGCGAGAGCGCCAGTATGAACGACGGGATCAAAGCGCCGATCATGAAATGAGGCTCACGCTGCAGCGGGAACACCTTTTTTGAAGCACCGAAGACGCCCTGATTGACAACTGCAATGTGGGAACAATGTTCTGAAAACCTTCCTGCGCAAGAGAATCAGAACCTGACGCGACCACAATGAGGATACTGCTTCCTAGCGGGTTTGCTTGGCATTGCTTGGCAGTGCTTGGTATTGCTTGGCGTTGCATTGCTTTCCTTTGCGCTGCTTGGTGTTACCTGGCATTGTTGGTCAATGCTTTGACTTGCTTGGCTTTGCTTGGCATTTCTTTGCGTTGCTTTGTGTTTCTTGGTGTCCCTTGGCATGACTTGTCGTTTCTGTGTATTGATTGGTATTTCTAGGCTCGCGTTGCGCTGCGTGGCATTCATTTAGGTGTTGCTTGGGGTTGCCTGGTACAAAAAGACAAACAAAACCTGGAACCTCGGGAAGCCTGAGAGAGGCCGGCCCTTCAAACGCAGTAGCGGTGCAGTACCTTGCAAGGAGACGTGGCCAGGGCCTGGCACCTACTTCCTCTTCACAAACAAGTGGGGGACGCGCGCGGATAAGGCGGGATAACCATTTCAGGACGTAATCGGGGGAGAGAGGCGAATAGTATCCAGCTGCCTGTGGCAAGTCTTGCCACTGTGCTTGGCTTGCGGGCTAAAAGCCTAGTGGATGTTCGTTGGGATCGCGTGGGGGGCCTCTCGGGGGCCTCTTTGAGGCAGTTTGAAGGCCTCTTGGGGGCCGTTTTGGGGCCGCTTGGGAGCTGTTTTGGGGCCTCGTGGGGGCCTCTTGGGGGTCTCTTGGGGGCCTCCTGGGGGCCTCTTCGGGCCTCTTGGGCGCCTCTTGTGGCCTGCTGGGGGCCACTTGGGGCGGAAGGCTCGGATTTTCGGTTCGTGATCACTTTCAGGGGCCCCTTTTGGGGCCGTCCTGGGGCCCTCTTGGGCCGCCTTGGGCACCTCTTGGGCCGTCTTGGGGCGCTCTTCGGCCGTCTTGGGTCCCTCTTGGAGGCCTCTTGAAGGCCTCTTGGACCGTTTTAGCGTTTGGGGGTGATCTTGGGGGCCTCTTGGGCCGTCTTGGAGCGTCGGAAAGTCGAAAAGGCGAGAACGCCCACATCCTTCAAAACGGAAGGGAATCATGGATGTTTGCCTTCAAGGGCCCTCTTTGGGGGAACCTTGGAGGCCTCTTGGGGCGTCTTGACAGTCTCTTGCGCCATCTTGAGGCCACCTTGGGCGTCTTCGGGCGATCGTTCGGCGACTCGGGGCCCTCTTGGACCGTCTGGGGGGCCTCCCGGGCCGTCATGGAAGCCCCAGAGAGCCCCAGGGAGGCGCCATGTCCGCCCACAGACCCCCCGGGGAGTGCGGCCAGTGCACGCGACGAGTTGCGACGGAGAGCGGGGGGGTCCCTTCGAAGATTGCAAGGACCCTGCCAGACAGCAGTTGGCCTTCTAGCACACCTCTCCACGTGCCAGGGTGTACGGTGGCGGATACACATAAGGTAGTCGTGGAGGGGGACTGTCGCGAGGGCCTCGGGCATCGCGTGGGAGGTCCGTCTCAGCAGCGCGAGCTGCCGCTGGCTCCGCGGGTCCCACAGAGCCTGAAACTGCGGCTCCTGAACGAGTTGGACGAGGAAGGGGGAGGAGGAAGAGGGAGAATGAGGAGGAGGAGGAGGAGGAGGAGGAGGAGGAGGAGAAGGAGTAGGAGAAGGAGGGGGAGGAGGAGGAAATGGAGGAGGAGGAGGAAGCGGAGGAGGAGGAAAAGGAGGAGGAGGAGGAGGAGGAGGAGGAGGAGGAGGAGGAAGGTGGGATGGATTGATGAATGGATGTATGGATGAGGAGGAGGGATGGAAGGACGAATGTATTGTTGGAAGGATGAGGACGAGGGGGAGGAGAAGGAAGAGGGAGGCGGATCAGCAGAAGGAGGACGGGGAGGAGAAAGAGGGTGGGATGGACGAATGAATGGATGCGAGGGAGCGGGACGAGGAGGAGGAGGAGGAGGAGGAGGAGGAGAAGGAGGACGGGGAGGAGGAGGAGGAGGAGGAGGAGGAGGAGGAGGAGCGGGAAGGAGGAGGATGAGGAGAAGTAAGAGGACGGTTGGATAGATAGGTAATGAAGGAGGATGGATATTGGTGACGAGGAGGCTGCGGAGAAGGAGGCGGATTGTGTAATGGAGAACGAGAGGAAGAACACATAGGTGGAGATGGAGGAGGAATAGGCAGAGGCGCAGGAGGAGGAGGAGGCGGAGGAGGCGGAGGAGGAGAAGGAGGAGAAGGAGGAGGAGGAGGAGGAGCAGCGGAGGGAATGTATAGGAAGTAGAGGAGGAAGCAAGTAGAAGAGAAGGAGGCGCACGAGATTGGAGGACACATCTAGGATGACGAGGAGGAGGAGGAGGAGACGGATCATGACATTGCAGTGGAGGTGGAGGAGGGGGCGAAGGACCAGAAGGAAGCATGGGAGGACGCCGAGGTGAAGGAGGAGGAGGAGGAGGAGAAGGAATCAGACAGACGAGAGGAGGAGGAGGAGGAGGAGGAGGAGGAGGAGGAGGAGGAAGAGGAGGAAGCGAAGGGCCAGGAGGAAGCAGGGGAGGACGCCGAGGTGAATGAGGATGAGGATGAGGATGAGGATATGATGATGATGATGATGCTGCTGCTGCTGATGATGATGATGATGATGATGATGATGATGCTGAGGATGGTGATGCTGATGAGGAGGAGGAGAAGGAGGATGAGGAGGATAAGGAGCAGGAGGAGGAGGAGGAGGAGGAATGAGACAGATGAGGGGACTTCGGATAATTGGAAAGGGGGGAAGGAGGATGAGAAGGAGGAGGAGGAGGAGGAAAGAGACAGGTGAGGGGACTTCGGATTAATGGAAAAGGGAGGGGGGAGGAGGAGGAGGAGGAGGAGGAGGAGGAGGAGGAGGGAGGAGGAGGAGGCGGAGGAGGAGGAGGAGGAGGAGTTGGAGGAGAAGGAGGAGAAAGAGGAGGAGGCGGAGGATTAGGAGCATGAGGAAGAGGCGGAGGCGGATGAGGAAGGAGGAGGAGAAGGAGGAGAAGGACCAGTGTCGCGCGAGCGCGACCGCCGCCGCTGGCGGGCGCGGCGGGGCGGGGGGCGGTGGCGCGATGCCGGTTGGCGCCTCCTTCGCGGCGTCCCTCGGGCTGCTTGGCGCCTCGGGGGAGGAATGGGGGAGGATGGATGCAATTGGGTGGGGGGCGGGGGGAGGGAGGAAGAAGGTGAGGAGGGGCAATAAGAGGAGGAGGAGGACAAGGAGGAGGAGGAGGCGGAGGAGGGGGAGGCGGAGGAGGAGGAGGAGGACAAGGAGGAGGAGGACAAGGAGGAGGAGGAGGAGGAGGGGGAGGAGGAGATGGAGGAGGAGGAGCAGGACGAGGAATAGGGAGGAGCAGGACGATGGTTGGAACAGACAAGAAGGAATAATACGAGGTAAACCATGAGGGTAAGGACTATTGGGAGGAGGAGGAGGAGGTTGAGGAGGAGGAAGAGAGGAGGCGGAGGGAGAAGTGGAGCATGAGGAACAGGATGCTGATGACGATGATGATGCTGACGATGATGCTGCTGATGATCCTGGCGATTTTGCTGAGGCTGATCATGATGGTGATGATGATGATGATTGTGATGCTGATGATGATGCTGCTCATGATGATGCTGATGATGATTGAGGTGATGATGACGATGATGACGATGATGTTGTTGTTGATGGTGATGATGATATTGATGATGCTGATGTTGATGATACTGGTGCTGCTGAAAGTGATGACGATGATGGTGATGAGGACGATGATGATGATGGTGATGATGATGCTGATGATGATGATGATGGTGATGTTGCTGCTGGTGTGGATGATGGTGCTGGTGCTGAGATGGTGAGTATGATGAATGTGTTGTTGATGATGCTGTTGATGCTGCTGATGATGATGTTGATGGGGAAGCTGAGTGTGATGTTGTTGGTGATGGTGGTGCTGATGTCGATGATGATGACACTGCTGATGACGGTGATGCTGATGACGGTGATGATGATGATGATGATGATGATGATGATGATGATGATGATGATTGAGGTGATGACGACGATGATGACGATGCCGACGACGATGCCGATGATGATGCTGATGATGCTGATGATGCTGACGCTGATTGCATTGATGATGCTGATGTTGATGGTACTGATACTGCTGAACGTGATGACCATGATGGTGATGCTGATGCTGATGATGATGCTGATGATGATGCGGACGATTTTGATGATGATGCTGCTCATGCTGGTGATGCTGATGATTGTGATGCTGATGATGATGCTGCTGATGATGCTGATTGAGGTGATGATGACGACACAGATGACGATGACGATGACGATGATGATGCTGATGATGATCATGATATTGATGATGCTGATGTCGATGGTACTGGTGCTGCTGAAAGTGATGACGATGATGGTGATGAGGACGATGCTGATGCTGATAGTGATGATGATGCTGATGATGGTGATGGTGATGTTGCTGCTGGTGATGATGATGCTGATGCTGACATTGATGATGAGTATGCTGGATGTGTTGTTGATTCTTGATGACGTTGCTGACGCTGATGATGCTGTTGATGGGGATGCTGATTCTGATGTTGTTTGTGATGGTGGTGCTGATGTCGATAATGATGACGATGCTGATGACGGTGATGCTGATGATGGTGATGATGATGAGGATTGAGGTGATGATGACGATGATGACGATGACGACGATGCCGATGATGATGCTGATGATGCTGATGATGCTGATGCTGATTCTATTGATGATGCTGATGTTGATGGTACTGATGCTGCTGAGCGTGATGACCAT
The DNA here is from genome assembly GCA_963575745.1 of Prorocentrum cordatum. Classification (NCBI taxonomy): domain Eukaryota; class Dinophyceae; order Prorocentrales; family Prorocentraceae; genus Prorocentrum; species Prorocentrum cordatum. Next base: position 1,041,102 of record CAUYUJ010014871.1, read on the forward strand.
GATAGTTATGATGACGATGATGATGCTGATGATCATGATGATGATGGTGATGTTGCTGCTGGTGGTGATGATGATTGTGCTGACATTGATGATGACTATGCTGAATGTATTGTTGTTGATGATGTTGATGCTGCTGCTGAAGATACTGCTGATGGCGATGCTGGTTGTGATGTTGTTGGTGATGGTGGTGCTGATGTCGATGATGATGACGATGCAGATGATGATGCCGATGATGATGGTGATGATGAAGACGGTGATGATGCTGACGATGATGATGAGGATGCTGATCATGCTGTTGATTATGATTATGATTGCGTTGTTGATCATGATGATGGTGATGATGATGCTGATGCTGATGATGTCGTTGCGGTTGCTGCTGATGCTGATGATGATGACGATGATACCGATGATGATGCTGATGATAATGATGCTGACGATGATGATGATGATGACGATGATGATGATGATGATGATGATGATGATGATGATGATGATGATGATGATGATGATGGTGATGGTGATGGTGATGGTGATGGTGATGATGATGATGATGATGATGATGAGGATGATGATGTGATGCGGTGATGTGGTGATGATGTGATTTGGTGTTGCAATGATGGTGAGGAGGAGGAGGGTCAGGGCGCTCATGAGGAGGAGGAGCAGGAGGATGAGGAGGAGCAAAAGAGGAGGAGCAGAGGGATGAGGAGTAGGAGGTGGAGTTGAGAGGATGAGTAGGAGATGGAGTTGGGAGGAGAAGGAGGAGGAGGGGCAGGAGGAGGAGGAGGATGAGGAGGTGGCTGAGCTGGAGGAGGAGAGGGATGGAGGGGAAGGCGGGCGGCCAGGCGGTCGGAGGGGGGGGAACCAGGATCGAGCAGCGAGAGGACCAGGATGAAGCAGGGAGATGAGGGCAGGGGGGACAAGACAAGGGGGAGGTGTGCGAGGATGAGGAGCAGGCTGGGGGGAGGGAGTTCCGGGGAACAAGCAATGACAAAAACAGTAAGGCATCGGTGCTGGGGGGCCCTGGCCGCGCCTCCGGCGCCGCCCCGCGCGCGCTTTGCGCGCCAGGGAGGGGGATCCAGGGCCGATCCGAGGAATCCGCGCGGTCATGACAATCTTCCTTCCCGTAGAGGTGGCGAAGAGATGGGCAGGACGAGATAGGGAGGGAGAGGAAGGAGAAGGCAGGGACTGAGGTTGGCTGACAACGTACTGAGGTGATGCTGACGACGACCCGCGAGCCCTCCTGCCATCCTGCCCTCCTGCCCCCCTGCCCCCGGCGTGCTCCTTGTGCGTCCTCGTCCGCCTTCCCCACCCGATGCTACATCTCCCCTCTGCGTCCCTCCTGTCCTCCCCGCACCTTCCTCGCCCTCTCTCTCCTTCCGTCCCTTCGCCGCTTATCCGTTTCCTCCCTCGTCCCTTCCCTCTCCCTTCTCTTCCCCTCTCTTCCCCTTTCCTTCCCAATGGGGAAAACGAGGGACGAGGGTCGAGGGACGATGAGGATGAGGAGGATGTGGTGCAGAAGCAAAATGAGGAGCACAAGGAATATTGAGAAGCGGAAGAAAAGGATGAGGAAGGAGGCGAGAAATGGGAAGAGGAATCACAATACAAAGAGGAATACAAAGAGGACTATTATCAGGACGAGAGAGAGAGAGAGTGAAAGGGAGAGAGAGAGAGAGAGAGTGAGAGACAGAAACATAGCTTGATAGGTGTGGGTATATCTCGAATGGCCAGCGGCCCATCCCGCCGCAGTACCTGGGTTGTGGGTCAGAGTTTTCAGGATATCTTCTTGGGGTCTCTTCAGAACGCTCTCGGGGGCCTCTTGCAAGCAGTTTTTGGGGCCCCTTGGAGCCTCTCGGGAACTTCCTGTGGGCCTGTTTGGGCCTCTTGGGGGCCTCTTGCGGGCCTCTTGTGGGGGCCCCTCCCGTCGCCATTTTGGCTCAAGCCGGTTCCTTCCCTCTCTCCGTCCGTCGCGGGGCACGGCGGCCGCGCGGGCTGGCAGACGAGTTGACGGTGATGGCTGCGGGGGGTGAGGCCGGACGCGCAGGGTTCAGGAGGGGAAAAAGCACACAGAGACACAATCAATCGTCGACTCCCAGGAAAATAGGGGCAAATATGGGAATTGGGGGGGGGAAGACAGACACCGAGAAAATATATGGGAAGATATGGGGAATCTTTGTATTTGTGTGTACTTATTTGTGTGTCCTGCAGGAGGGGAAAACACACACAGACACAATTAATCGTCGACTCCCAGGAAAATAGGGGCAAATATGGTAATTTGGGGGGGAAGACAGGCACCGAGAAAATATGGGAAGCTATGGGGAATCTTTGTATTTGTGTGTACTTCTTTGCGTGTCCTGGGGCCCCCTCAAGGGTGCCGTCTGCGTATGTGTGCGTATTTATTTGTGCGTATTTATGCGTATTTATGCGTATTTATTTGTGCGTATTTATTGTGCGTATTTATTTGTGCGTATTTATTTGTGCGTACTCATTTGTGTGTCCTGGGGCCCCTTCAAGGGTGCCCCTCTGCGTGGCCGAGCCGTGGGCGTGCCGGGGGGCAGCGGGCTCGGGCGCCGAGGCGGCGCCTGCGGGGAGGCGGCGCTGGATCCCGACGACATCGCTCCCCCTCCTCCTCCCTCCTCCTCCTCCTCCCCCTCCTCCTCCCCCTCCTCCTCCTCCTCCTCCCTCCTCCCTCCTCCTCCTCCCCCTCCTCCTCCCTCCTCCTCCTCCTCTCCCCCTCCTCCTCTCCTCCTCCTCCTCCTCCTCCCTCCTCCTCCTCCTCCTCTCTCCTCCCCTCCTCCTCCTCTCCCCCCCCCTCCCCCCCTCCTCCCTCTCCTCCTCCCCTCTCCCTCCCCCTCCTCCTCCTCCTCCTCCTCCTCCTCCGACATCAGCGTGGAGGCGATCCAGGTGGCCGAGCTCCAGTCTGGGAGGCGACGCTGGATCCCGACGACAGCAGCGCGAAGGCGATCCAGGTGGCCGAGCTCCAGTCTGGGAGGCGACGCTGGATCCCGACGACATCGGCGCGAAGGCGATCCACGTGGCCGAGCTCCAGTCCAGGCTGCTCCTGCCTGGTCGGCGAGCGAGTCGACGCGGAGGCCGCCGAGCGGAGCCCGAGGGCGGAGCCTCGGAGGCAGCCAGAGGGTGGCCGACGCGAGGGGCGAGGAGGTGCACGTGGCAGGCCAGCCACAACTGGGGGAGCTGTGGTCCTTACCCCCCTGGGGGACCCCTCGATTTTGACATCCCTCTCGAGAGATCGTCGATGCGATTGGTTCCCCCAGGGGGGTAGGGACCACAGCTCCCCCAGTTATGGCTGGTCGGCGTGGTCGCCGAGCGGAGCCTGGCGGCGGAGCTCGGGGGCAAGTCGCCCTTCCTCCAGAAGGAGGTCAGGGAGGAGCATGCCTTGCAGGCCTCGGAGCTCGAGGTGGACGAGCAGGGGCAGCGGGCTCTGGCGCCGACCAGCGAGGACGGGGAGGCGATGCTGGAGACCGACGTCATCGGCGGCAGCGGCGGGCTCGAGGGCAGGCTGCTGGGAATGACGGGCGAGGAGTTCGAGATCGATGTGTCCGCGGGCGGCTCCGACGGGCTGGCGCCAGGATGCTGGCTCACGCGGGATCCTGTGACGGAGGCCGAGGCCTTAGCGGAGGGTTTCGCAGCTGGTTGGCGCCTCGCTGGGCGGGACGGCGCGGCAGTGTTTTCGGAGAGCTCGGAGGTGGCCCCCATCGCGGCTGTGGCTGTAGGCCAGGTGCTGCGGAAGAGGCGATGGCGCCAGAGGCGGGCCCTCGGGTGCTGGAAGAGCCGTGCGCGCACGGCCATGCGGCAGCTGGTCGACCTGCGGGACGCGCTGGACGATATCTTGGGCACGTCCTGAAATGGCCGCAGCAGCTGAGGCTGTGGCGAGGCTCCCGAGGGGGCGCGCCAGCACGTCGGGGCTGGTGGCCACGTGGACGCCGTGGGCTGATCACCGTGCGCCACGTGCGGCACGGTGTGGGGGGGGCGTGCGGCGGGGCCCGCCTGCGCCACTGAGGCATCCCCCAGGAAACTTCCTGAGGGGGCCCTCGGGGCCGAGGGCTCGACACGTCCGCTCGGGTTCCCCACCTGGGCCCCCTCTTGGAGCCGTCCTTGGGCCCTCTTGGGCCGTCTTGGGCGCCTCTTGGGCCGTCTTGGGGCCCTCTTGGGCCGTCTCAGGGCCCTCTTGGGGGCCTCTGGGGCCGTCTTGGGGCGACCTTTGGGGCCTCTTGGACCGTCTTGGAACGTCTCAGGACATTCATGATTTCTGCGTTTGGGACCCTCTTGTGAGGCCTCTTGGGGCGTCTTGGGGTCTTCTGCGGCTGTCTGGGAGCTGTCTTGGGCGTCTTGAATTAGTCGTTCGGCAACTCGGAGCCCTCTTGGACCGTCTTGGAGGCTTTGGGGGCCCTCTTGGCCCGCCTTGGGGCGATCCTGGGCCGAAAAGTTCACGCGACAAGATGCCCCGGAGCCCAGGGGGTACGCGACAAGCCCCACCAAGTTTGGCTATTTGGGGACCGGGCCCCCTCAGAATCCTCAGGATTGAGGGCTGCGGCTCAAGAATTAAACAAAGGACCTGAGGACACGCCGACTTCGTGCCCAGAGGCACGGTGGCGGATAAATTGTCGTTGTCTGCGTTCTGCTGGTACAGGTTCCGGCGAACACCGAACTTGCCGTGAGCGTCGCGCGGGCAAGCTCGGCCCCTGGAGGAAGGCTCAAGCACGAGACATAGCAGCAGCGATACAGGGAGTGAGAGCGGGGCAGATCAATGGGATACGTGAGCAAGGGCGGGCGAGAAAGAGCGAAAGAGAGAGAGAGAGTCCCTCCTATCTTCGAGGTGCGTGTGCGTGCGTGTGTGTGTGTGTGTGTGTGTGCTACGGCGCGCGTCAACACATCTTCGGGCTGGCGCCGTAGCGAATCACAGGGCGGATTTGGGGTACGGGGAAGGGAGGGATAGTTAAGTGTGACGAGGGAGAGAGAGAGAGAGAGAGGAACCCTCCGCGTGGAACAGACTGGATGCCATGTGCCTCTCTAGTGCAGGGTCGTCGGCGCCATTGGGGAGAGCTCGGAGGAGGGTGACGATACTTGTGGGAGGGAGCACAAGGGGAGGGGTCACCTGCACGGGCCTGCTTCGTCAGCGTCTTGAGTCATTTGACCTCAAGCACTTCACTAGAGCGGGGCCTCGGCACGGACCAAGGGTGCGGGGGGGGGGGAAGTGGGGTCCTAGGTACTGGGGCCCGTCTGGCATATCCGATCGCACTACTTAAGCCATCCCCGCGGTCCCAGGAACTGCACTCTGGAGTAAGGCACTCTCCCCTGAGCTGAAAACCGCCCCTGGCATCCCAACTGCATTCAGGATCATCTGAATGCTCGATGCCTCCTGTGCGTGAGACCAAATCAGCACCCAGCACGACCGAATTACATCTAGACGGCGGCCCCCCTTGGCGGGGAGGAGTATATAAATGGAGTAGGCTCACCAGGACCCCAAGAACGAACGAAAGCACACATCATCTGATGTTTTTTGTTGAAAAACCTTCTTGTCGGGTCCATGGACACAGGAACTCATATAATCTACGTCGGGAAACTCTCAGCATATCATTCCAAGGACGATGTCCATGAGCAGCGCGGCCTTATCCCTGTGAGTCCCTGGGAGCTGCTTGCGGGGAACATGCGGGAGGATGACCATGTTGGCAGAGCCCGTTGCGTGTTTGTCGCTGGGCAATGCTTTTGGGACCAGAGCCTGAACTTCCTCTCGAGTGCCCTTCGCGGGGATCTTCACCTTGTAGCCCACCACTTCCTGGATCCACCCAAGCTCCGAGTGGGAAAGTGCCGACGAGGACGTACGTGCAGGTGAGGCCGAGCGTGCGCGTGGTGTGGGTGGGCAGTAGTCGGGGGCCAGTGCCTTGCGAAGCTCCTCTGTTTGGCTGGCGAAGGCAGACTTGAGCGCTGACGCCACGTACTCCCCTAGCTTGCGGAGCTCCAACTCGCGTTCTCGACATGTCTTATCATGGAGGAAGGCGGCATGCTCCTTGTCCTTGGACTCGAGCTGCTTGCGGCGATGCTCGATCTCGTGTTCTGCAGTGCGGCGATCCCGACCCTTGCTGCCTCCCCGACGCTCACGGTCACTGTCGCGTTCTCGATCGCGATCACGGTCGAAAATGGAGTCCTTGCGGTCCCGTCGTTCCCGCCTACCACGGTCATCACGCAGTATTCGTCCCGTTGATCATCATGGTCACGGCGGTTCAGCGGTCACGGTCCTGGTCACGGTCTTGGTCGTAGCTCTTATCGTATCGTTGGTTGCCATTCCACGGTTCATTGCCCCAACGGCGATCATAGGTTTTGTTTATGTGGTGTTGTGATGAAGACGCCGTGTGCCGAATCTGGGATCGCCAGGCTCGAATGACTACCCTAGCCCCCTGAGCAGAGATACTCCACGGAGTGGCATGCGCTGCTGCCAGGATAAAGTCTATGGGATGACCCAAGAGGAACAGCTCCAGAGCAAGTTCAAGCGTCCAGCCCGTCGTGGCCCCAACCAGCAGGTTAAGCGACTGGGCCCGAGCAACCCTGCCCGTGAACAGGGATACCAACATCGCAACTTTTCTCGGGGGTTGGCCTTGTCATTCAATGATATGGGCACGGGGGCGGGCATACATCTCCAGATAGCCAAGGTCGGTTCGGGTTCTGGGGGAGGATCACAACCTCAGGACATACAATTTGGAGCTCCACATCCGCCCACATGCACGGCTCCACCTCGCCCTCTATTGTTGATGCGGGGCTCAGGCGTATAGGATCTGCTTCACACACGTCTGCATACAACCACGTATGGCAGTAGTGTGTATTCATCCCGACAATGTCATCGACGTTGCGACGCTGTCCCACGGCAATCCCCTCATGTGCTGGAAGCTGTCAACGGCCAGCAGCATCCAGCTGAGCCTCATCACGTTGAGCCTGATGATCGAACCAGCACATGAGTAGAGATACAGAAACTCCAGCTAAGACGCCACCGATCGGGAGTGCCCGCATCTAATACACCACCCCCCGATGACACCAGGGATATCCATGAGAAGACATCAATTCTTTATGTACGTCATAAACCGAAACCTTAAAGCCATCCTGTTGGCGTAGACCCTGTCCAAGGCCTGGTCTTAGGACGCTGGGCCTGTTTGACAAGGGCAGCGTCGACTCCGAGCCTCCGAACAACTTCTGATGCAACTTCGGACCATGCCTCAGAGACTGCTGCTGCACTACGCTTCTCAAGTGCTTATCTCTGTCATGCACTGTGAGCAGCGTTCGCTCCGCACAGCCAGTCCCTGGGGTAAAGAGCGACGGAGACGACGGATTTCATGCGCAGCCTGGTTAGTGTTTAAAAAACCTCGGAGCTGAGTGAATTTCGCGATAGTGCATCACGAGCTGCTGTGCCAATGATTTGAAAGCCATAGGACCCAGGAGCCTGCGAACAAGTTTCGACCCGACGTAGGCAACTGTGAACGGGTTTTTGGCATGTGCGCTCACCCTGCGGAGAGCAGCATTTTCCTCTTACTGTGGGGAAGACATGCGGCGGCTTCGTGTCTGCCGTCAGCGGTGGGAGGAAACGCGGTGTGCACAACCAAAACGGTAGCGCAGCCACAGCTCTACCCCACATCCACACGGCCGCGTCGTGTGGGGATCTGTCCAAGCGGAGGGTCCAGCCTGGGTCCGACATGGCCAGCTGGTGGAGATACCTCATCATGTCGCACCCGTCGCACGCCCACACATTGTCGCACTCCTTGTCGTCCGCGATGATCACGCACTCGTGGGACTCGTCCAAGCTGCCCGTCATGTCCTGTTCGACGGACTGCCACTGCATCGGGGCCTCGGGCGGCGCGATTCACTTGTGGGCGAAAGCCTCGCCGTAGAACCGGCTGTGGTATGCGGGCTCTGGTAGCCCACCTGCTGACTGAGTGAGCACAGTAGCGACAGTACATCTCCCGTGTCGGGACGAGCCTCATCGTGCGTGCCATGGATGCGATCGCTGAACTCACCCACCGGCGGTGCCCCTTCTGCTGAAACGCGGTTGGTAGCAATACGGGTATGTCGACGTGCACTGGGTAGGCGAGGTCGGCGGATATGTAGGTCAATGTCATGCACGGCCATGCGTTGGCGATGAAACAGCCTGCGAAAGAAGCTGCCCATTGATGCTGCTAGATGCAGATCCGCTCCAACTTCCTGGCGGCCGCAGTAGACGAACACGGGGAGGTCCTTCCGTTTAGCTGGCAAGAACGCAAATATTAAGCCCAACCTCTTGCCTCCAAAGAGCCAAAGCGGACAAACTTCTCCTGTGTTGAAGCTTGTGCTCACCGGTTTGCAGCTGGTACAGGGCTCCATACGGTGCGGCCTCCAAGAGTGCTCCAGGATCTGTGGAAGATAAGCCGTCATCCGCCTCCTGCGGGGTAAGTTCGTTGGCTGCCGAGGCAAAGGTCGCCGTCCAAGCTGGTGCACTGGTGGAGGCTATCGGCCCGCGTCTCTCCATGATGATGGGCGACGTTATCGGGCTCGCTTGGTCTTGCCCATTGCATGTAGCTCTCCTGTTCCCCGTTTCCCGCTGAGGGCCTCGGGCTCCATGGCATCGCGCTGGTTGCACTTCGGACGGAACCTCCGGATGGCCATTGCCTCGTGGTGAAAGCTGGCACGCTCCGCCCCGAGCAGTAGGACAGACAGGGAGAGGAGGGAAGCGAGGCCACGTCGTAGGACTCGGTACCGGGGGCGGCGTCCTGGGCCAACTCGCGGACGAAGGTCAGGTGATAGCAGACATGGATCACGGGGGCGTGGACTGGCGACGGGTCCCGCTTCCATGGTAAATCGCGATCTAGGCGGCACTGGCCAGATTTTGGGGAGGGCACCACCCCCGATCCATGGATTTGGCGACTGCGCGCGCTAATCTTAAGTCGGGCCTGCTCTCTACAGGAGGCATCTTCCAAAATAGTAAAACTAGTCAGGGGACGTTTGTTGAACTACCTTTGAGTATTTTTGTTGGCGCTTCTTGAATCTTCGTAATTCCTCCTCCAAGATCCGCCTGTAGGGGGACACGCCCGACTGAACGCGAATCCGTGTTTGCGCGCCCCCGAGAAGGACGGCACCCGGCCCGGCCCGGCAGCCTCGGGAGGGCCGCCTCACGGCGGCGGGCCTTCCCAACATCGCCGGGCCTCCGCGGCCCCCCGAGGCGCAGACTCAAGTCGGGCACGCCCCTCTGCTGGAGGAGAATTCAAAAATGGCAGAACATAGTGAGGACAAAAAACATGTCATGTTCACTATGTTTGCGCATGTTTTGCGTAATTGTTTATGTTTTGTCCAAGAATCCGCCCGTAGGAGGACACGCCTGACCTGAAAACGTAGACCACGGCCCGCCTCTACCCGTGGTGGGCTCAAGGCGAACGCGAAAAGAAGCAGGATAAAGAGGGTGGTCCCAGTCTCGTAGGGCTGCTCGAAGGTCGGGCGCTGCCATGGTGCGTACAGTGGGGGCCCGCATCAAGAAACCATATGCTTTTCGTCAGGGTATCCTGGGTTTCTTCGCTCCTCGCGCTGCGCGGTGACTTCCAGCAGCCGTTGAAGGAGCTGCTACGTTCAGGGTGCTCCGGGTTTCCCCGCAGGTGCACCTCGCGCACGGGTTCTCAGGGTTGGGTTTCTTGCGTGGGTTCTTGCGGCCGCGCCCGCGCTGTACCTGGTGGGCCCAGTCTGGAGTCCTTCGCTGTGCCTGCGCTCTCCGCAGTCCGAGAATGGCCAAGAGGACGCGGGTACAACCGACGATGCTCCACCACTGCACTCCGCGAAGAGTGGGCGATGTGGACCCGCAACGTATTCTGGCAGAAATGCTGGCAGACTGAACGACCGAGGAGACGCATGTCGATGGCACCGCTGAGACAACACCCACTGGCGGAGTTGCGCGGCGGCTTCTTCTCGAGATGCGTGGGCTGAGCGAAGCAGTGCATCCTGGATTATGGCACGAGCACCATTGTGGTCCCTGATATGCTGGATCGGGAGCGCCTATCGGACCATCGGGCGCTCCGTGGCCTCAGAGGCTGCGAGACCGACGAGGAGCGACCTTCCGAGGGCGTCGACCAGGCCAGTTCGCTCGAAGTCCTCCCCGCCGTCCACCATCGCGACGCCTCGGAGCTCCTCCTGGGGGTGCCCTCCGAGCTCGGAGCGCCGTCGCCTCGCGTGCGATTGGGCACCTCCTCGCAGGCTCCGCTGCTCGGATCGGCGGGCGCAGCTGGTGCGTGGTGCCACGGAAGAGGTCACAGCAGGGCGCGGATGCCCGATGCCATTGAGCTGGCCATCGTCCACGTGGTCCGAGACACTGGCGGAGTCGTCGGAGGCCTCCGTCCCGCAGAGGACAGTCTCTCTGGGACGATCTGTCCTTCCAGCTGCTCCCGTAGGAGGCGAGAAGCTTTGCCATGGCGCTGCTGATCTAGGGGGAGAAGGTATGAATGATGTGGAACGAAAGCGCCCCGTCGCACGTGACGGCACTCGAACTCTGGGTCCTTGTTGCCGAAGCCGTGCCGATCTAGATTGTGAGAGAGTCATTGTCTGCGTTCTGTTGGTACAGGCTCTGCTCTGGCAACCACCGAGCTTGCTGTGAGCGTCGCGCAGGCAAGCTCGGCCCCTGGAGAAGCGCTCGAGCACGGGAAAGAGCAGCAGCGAGACAGGGAACGAGAGTGGGACGGAGCAGTGGGATACATGGACAAGGGCGGGCGAAAGAGAGAGAGGGAGACAGAGACAGAGAGAGAGAGAGAGACGGAAAGAGAGAGAGATACGCGCTCTGCTGGCCAGCCAGTCGGCCCGGAGCGGGGCGCAGGGCGGGGCCCCGGGAGCGGGGCGCACGGCGGGGCTTTCGCCCCGAAGTCCCCGCTCATCTCGCAGAGGCGCGGCTTCTTGATCAGCACCACATAAGCACACATAGGTATAGTATACTGCTGATTCACACCAAACATAAACATCTTGTCTCGAAAACGCGGCGGGGGCGTTGGTTCAGGAGTGTGCCCGCGAGGCTTCAGACCCTGGAGGACTTGTGATCTGATGGGTGCGGCGGTGATATTCGCGGCCAAAGCTCAATCGTAGTCTCACCAGCTTCCAGACCCTGGGCCCCTTTCCAACGGTTCCATACCCAGCTACTCAAAGTTCTCCCTGATGCCCAGCTTCTCGACCAGTACAGATCACAACATTCTTCATTCCCACCAAACGCACATTTCTAGACCCGCACAAACACAAAGCTACTCTGAATACTACGCTGTTGTTTCAGGGCCGCGTCCTATGCCCCTCGCTGTTTTTTGGTGCCCTCGTGTTTTCCCGGCTGTGTTGCTGACCCCCCTGCCAGTTCCACCAGCAGCAGCCCCTCAGCCGCCGCTTCTGAGTGCTGGCCTGGCCGTCTCGCGCGTCGCTCAGTAGCTAATTCGGCTGGCCCGTGCCCCGGACCCCCTCTCGGCGACAGCTTCACGCGTCTGCCCGCGACCAAAAAAAGTATCTTCCCGGCTGCTTTTCTCTGTCTGTGGCTCGGGCCGGGCGAAAGGGGGGGATTGGGAAAGAGGGGGTTACGAAATCTGCTGCATGCAGCTGGTTTCGGCCCCGCCGAGGGACCCATTCCTCGATACATGGGCGCCTCCCGGCGCCGGGAGGCGCCGGGAAAATCAGCTACGTGAGCTGATTCTCAAACCCCCCCTTTGCTATCCCCCCCTTTCGCCCGACCCGAATGTTTCCTTCGGCGAGGACCATCGAGGAGCATCCTTGATCATTTGGCGAAAGAAACCACGCACGACGCCGACAAAAAAAATCACAGGGAATGGGCGTCCGAGCGATGGCGAGTGGAACGGTCCACGCGGGGTCAGAAAAGCCGGCGTCGAGGTCGTCACGATACGGACCTGTGCCGCACCCGGATGGCACCCCTGGCCAGGAGGGAAAGAAACGCACAGACACAGTCCATCGCCGACCCCCAGGAAAATGTGGGAGAATATGCGAAGTGGGGGAGGGGAAGGCGACAATCCAGAGAATCTAAGAAAAGATTGGGGATCCTGGGATTCGTGCCAACTTTTTTGCGCGTCCCAGGGCCCCTTAACGGGCCAGGAGCAGGCGCAGGAACGGCGGCAGGAGGTGATGGGCCCGTTTTCCACCACCACCACCGTACGTTGGAGGGGGGAAGGAGGAGGAGGAGGACGAA
>CAUYUJ010014871.1:1058285-1078285 GCA_963575745.1 Prorocentrum cordatum
GGATGCTTGTGGCGATGTTCGCACCGGCGAAGGCGCGGCCAGTGCGGGCGCCGATGCTGATCACGCCGACGACGACGACGGCGTCCTCGCGTCGGCGATGAAGGTTTTGGGAAGAGTTCGACATGCGCGCGCGGCCGACGCGCGAGTGGCCCGCATGGTGTTATTTGACACGGGTCGTGCCCCACCAGCACGCGCGCAAGGGCGTGCGAATGACGGCGGCATGCGGCGCTAGAGGCCCGCTTGACAGAATTCCATGATGATGTTGAAAAACCGATGGTTGTCTTAAGACTTCGCAAGGGCGCGCGCGCAAGCTTTTTGGGAAAACGGATGTTGCGAAACCATGTGTTTCTGTATGTTTCGTTTCAAACCACTGGGTTTAAACGTCCTGACGACACCGAGAGTTCTTGAAGGATTTCGGCATGAGCGCGCGACGACGCGCGCGCGTTTACTTCGTCTTTTTTTGGTGAAGATGATTCTCGCGACGGCACGCGCGCAAGGGCGCCCGACCGATTTCGACATGCGCGCGCGAAGCCCGTTTGATAGTAATTTCTGAAAAGCCGATGGCTTCGTTTAAGAATTCACAAAAGCGCGCGCACACTTTTGATGAAAAACCGTGCTGCGAAACCACATTTTCTATCAACAAATGTTTCCAGGACGCTCGATTTCGAAATCCTTCCGAGTCCTAGTTTTGTGGTTTCGGAGGATCTCGGCATGCGCGCGCGACGACGCACGCGTGTGCACCGCGTCTCATGTGTGGCAAGGGGTTCATGGAAATTGATAGTTATTGATAAACGAGTGCGCTGCGCGCGCATAGTGTTTTTTTGCAGAGGATGACAGGGGGGGTCGAACCTGGCTGGTCTGGGATGGTACGAGTTCATAATTCGGATGGACGATGGGGCAGAATCGTATGCAAATTGCAACACCAAAGGTGTACCGATAAAGCGGGGGGGGGTGATGGTGAATCTATGCGGCACGATGTGTGTGGTGCAATCCACTTGGACCGTCTTGAAACTGTCCTCTCCACTGCTCGTGCAAACATCCCACCCTCCCACCCGCAACTTGGTCGCAAAACATCTTAAGACATGACCGTGACGGTAGGTACCACGTGGCACTTGGCCACGGCACCGTCGCCGACGACGACAGCGACAACGACGACGACGGCGCCGCCGACACCGACTACGACGACACCAACGACGTGTCCAACGACTTCGGTGACGACGACGACGACCCCGACGACGACGACGACGACGCCGACGACGACGACGATGACAACGCCGACGACGACGACGACGACGACGACGCCGACGCCGACGGCGACGAAGACAACGACGACGACGACGACAACGACGCCGCCAACGAAGACGACGACGACGAGGGAGGAGGGAGGATGACGACGGCGACAACGACGACAACGACGAGGGAGTACGGCGACGACGCGAACGACGAAGAAGGAGGGAGGACGGCGACGCCGACGACGACAACGACGAGGGAGGAGGGAGGACGACGACGACGACGGCGACGAAATAGGGGGGTCGACGACGAGACGCCGACGACGGACGACGACGTCGAGGGAAGAGGAAACAACGACCACGGCGACAACGGCGACAGAAACGACGACGACGCCAAGACGACGACGACGAGGAAAGACAGAGAACGACGACGCCGACGACGACGACGACGGAGGAGGGAGGACGGCGACGACGACGACGACGACGACGATGACGACGCCGCAAAAGCGCGGGCGTACGCTTTTGTTCAAAACCCGTGTTGCGAAACCTGGTGTTTTTGTAGGTTTTTTGGACGCGCGATTTTGAAATCCTTCCGAAACCGATGGTTTTGGAAGGATTTCGGCATACGCGCGCGACGACGCGCGCGTCTGCACTTCGTCCCGTTTTTCACAGAGGATTCTCGCGACGGCACCCCTGCAAGGGCGTTCGACAGATTTCGACATGCGCGCGCGAAGCTCGTTTGGTAGCATGTTGTGAAATTCTTGAAAAACTTACGGTTTTCGAGCTCGCGCGTAAGCTTTTTAAGCAAATGAGTGTTGCGAAACCATGTGTTTTTGTATGTCTTTTGGAAACTCGATTGCGAAATCCTTCCGGCACCGAAAGTTTTTGAAGGATTGCGGCATGCGCGCGCGACGACGCGCGCGTATGCACCTCGTCCCGTTTTTGTTGCAAGGGATTTGCGAAAAAGTGCTATGTTCGAACAAAAGATGTCACCGCATAGCTTTTTTTCAAAGGGACCTCAGGGGGGGATACCGGTTCGCCTGGGATATTGCGATTTCATATTTAGGATGGACATGTGGTCAGAGTCATACGTGATTTACATACTCGAAAGGGGGGGGCGATAACTCCGGGGGAGGGTAGAGTCTATTCTTTTTTGGAAAAGGAGAATTATTTTCTGTTCGCCGTGAGTTGTCCACTCTACTGCTCGCGCAAACATCCCACCCACCCACCCGCAACTTGGTTTGCAAAATCTCTTAAGACCGTGGCGGTGGGTACCAAATAGCACTTGGCAGCGACAGCCACGCCGACCACGGCAGCGACAACGACGACGACGACGCCGACAACGACTACAACGACACCAACGACGTCTCCAACGACGACGACGACGCCGACAATAACAACAACGATGACGACGACACCGACGACGACGACGACTCCGACGCAGACGACGACGACGATGACAACGACAACGACGATGACAACACCGACGACGACGACAACAACGACACCGACGACGACGACGACGTCAACGACGCAGACGACGACGACGACGACGACGGCGGCGGCGACGACGATGACGCCGACATCGACGACGACGAAGACGACGACGACGCCGCGCCGACGACGACGATGAAGACGACGACCACGTCGCCGACGAAGACGACGACGAGGGAGGAGGGAGGACGACGACGGCGACAACGACGACAACGACGACACCGACGACAACGACGAGGGAGGAGGGAGGACGGCGACGACGCGAACGACGAAGAAGGAGGAAGGACGGCGACGCTGATGATGATAACGACGAGGGAGGAGGGAAGACGATGATGATGATGATGATGATGATGATGATGATGATGATGATGATGATGATGATGATGATGATGATGATAACGACGAAATCATGTGTTTTTGTAGGTTTGTTGGACACGATTTTGAAATCCTTCCGAAACCGAGGGTTTTTGAAGGATTTCGGCGGACGCGCGCGAAGACGCGCGCGTCTGCACTTTGTCCCATTGTTTGCAGAGGATTCTCGCGACGGCACACGCGCAAGGGCGTTCGACAGATTTCGACATGCGCGCGCGAAGCTCGTTTGGTAGCATGTTGTGAACATCTTGAAAACCCATGGTTTTCTTAAGATTTCGCAAGAGCTCGCGCGTAAGCTTTTTAAGCAGATCAGTTTTGCGAAACCATATGTTTTTGTTTGTTTTTTGGAAACTCGATTGCGAAATCCTTCCCGCACCGCAGGTTTTTGAAGGATTTCGGCATGCGCGCGCGACGGCGCGCGCGTGCGCACTTCGTCCCATTCTTTGCAAGGGATTCGCGAAAAAGTGCTTTGCTATAGCAAAAAATGTCACCGCGCAGTGCTTCTGTACAAAGGGAACCTCAGGGGGGGGATACCGGTTGGCCTGGGACATTGTGATTTCATATTTAGGATGGACATGTGTTCATAATCATATGTGATTTACATACCCGAAAGGGGGAGTGATAACTCCGCGGGGGGGGGTAGAGTTTATTCTTTTTTAGAAAGGAGCATCTACGTTGTGCGATCTACGTTGTGCAGTCCATGTCGTGCAATCTATGCGGTGAAATTCATTTGGACCGTCTTGAAGCTGTCCTCTCCGCTGCTCGTGCAAACATCCCGCCCTCCCACCCAAAACTTGGTCGCAAAACCTCTTGAGACAAGACCGTGACGGTAGGTATCAGATGGCACTCGGCCACGACACCGACGCCGACGACGACAGCGACAGCGACGACGACGGCGCCGCCGACACCGACGACGACGACACCGACGACGTTTCCAACGACTTCGACGACGACAGCGACCACGACGACGACGACACCGACGACGACGACGCTGACGACGACGACGCCGACGACGACGACGACGACGAAGACAACGACGACGACGACAACGACGTTGCCAACGAAGACGACGACGAGGGAGAAGGGAGGACGACGACGGCGACAACGACGATAACGACGAAGGACCAGGGAGGACGGCGACGACGCGAACGACGAAGAAGGAGGAAAGACGGCGACGCCGACGACGACAGCGACTAGGGAGGAAGGAAGACGCCGACGACGCAAGAGCGCGCGCGCACGCTTTTGTTGAACATCCGTGTTGCGAAACCTTGGGTTTTTGTAGTTTTTCTGGACCCACGATTTTGAAATCCTTCCGAAACCGATGGGTTTTGAAGGATTTCGGCATACGCGCGCGACGACGCGCGCGTCTGCACGTCGTCCCATTGTTTGCACAGGATTCTCGCGACGGCACACGCGCAAGGGCGTTCGACAGATTTCGACATGCGCGCGCGAAGCCCGTTTGGTAGCATGTTGTGAACATATAGAAAACCCATGGTTTTCTGCAGATTTCGCAAGAGCTCGCGCGTAAGCTTTTTAAGCAGATCGGTGTTGCGAAACCATGTGTTTTTGTTTGTTTTTCGGAAACTTGATTGCGAAGTCCTTCCGGCACCGAAGGTTTTTGAACGATTTCGGCATGCGCGCGCGACGACGCGCGCATGTGCACTTCGTTTTCTTTTCCCTTGCAAGGGATTAGCGGAAAAAGTGTTATGTTAGAACAACCAATGTCACCGCATAGTGTTTTTGTACAAGGGAACCTCAGGGGGGGATACCGGTTGGCCTGGGACATTGCGATTTCACGTTTAGGATGGACATGTGGTCAGAGTCATGCCATTTACATACCCGAAAGGGGGGGCGATAACTCCGGGGGGGGGGGTAGAGTCTATTCTCTTTTGAGAAAGGAGAATTCATGTGGTGCAATCTATGTGGTGCACTTGATTTTTACCCATGATGTGACACATCTCGTGATCTTGCAAACATCCCACCCACCCACCCGCAACTTGGTTCGCAAAACCTCTTAAGACCGCGACGGTAGGTTCCAAATGGCACTTGGCAACGACACCGGCGCCGACGACGACGACGACAACGCCGACGACGACTACGACGACACCAGCGACGTCTCCGACGACTTCGACGACGACGACAACGACGACGACGACACCGACGACGACGACGACGACGACACCGACGACGACGACGACGACGGCGACGCCGACGCCGACGATGACGACAACGACGACGACGATGTCGACGCCGACGACAACGACGACGACAACTACGACGTCGACGACGCCGACGACGACGTCGACGACGAAGACGACGACGGCGGCGACGACGACGACGCCGACGTCGTCGACGACGACGACGCCGGCGCCGGCGCCGGCGCCGACGCCGGCGACGGCGACGACGACGTCGCCAACGAAGACGACGACAACGAGCGAGGAGGGAGCACGACGACGGCGACTACGACGACAACGACGGGGGAGGAGGGAGGACGGCGACGACGCGAACGACGAAGAAGGAGGGAGGACGGCGACGCCGACGACGACAATGACGAGGGAGGAGGGAAAACGACGACGACGACCACGACGACGACGACGGCGACGAAATAGGAGGGACGACGACGAGACGCCGACGACGGACGACGACGACGACGACGAGGGAGGAGCAGGAAGGACCACCACGGCGATAACGACGATGGAAACGACCACGACGCCAAGGAGGACGCCGATGACGAACATGAGGCAAGACAGATGACGACGTAGGCGACGACGACGACGACGACGCGGGAGGAGGGAGGACGGCGACGACGACGCAAGAGCGCGCGCGCACGCTTTTGTTGAAGATCCGCGTTGCGAAACAGTGTGTTTTTGTAGGTTCTTTGGACACACGATTTTGAAATCCTTCCGAAACCGATGGGTTTTGAAGGTTTTCGGCGTACGCGCGCGACGACGCGCTCGTCTGCACTTCGTCCCGTTTTTTGCAGAGGATCCTCACGACGGCACACGCGCAAGGGCGTTCGACAGATTTCGACATGCGCGCGCGCGAAGCCTGTTTGGTAGCTCTTTTTTTTTTTTTTTGCAAATCTTGAACAAACAAGGTTGTCTTAAGATTTCGCAAGAGCTCGCGCGGAAGCTTGTTTAGCAAATCAGTGTTGCGAGACCCTGTGTTTTGGGAAACTCGATTGCGAAATTTCTCCGGCACCGAAGGTTTTTGAAGGATTTCGGCATGCGCGCGCGACGACGCGCGCGTGTGCATTTCGTCCCACTTGTTGCAAGGGATTCGCGAAAAACTGATATGTTAGAACAACCAATACCACCGAATAGTGTTTTTGATACAAGGGAACCTCATGGGGGGGATACCGGTTGGCATTTAGGAGGGACATGTGGTCAGAATCATATGTGATTTACATACCCGAAAGGTGAAGCGATAACGCCCGAGGGGGGTGTAGAATCTATTCTGTTTTTGATGATTTTTACCCATGAGTTGACACATCCCACGCTCTTGCAAACATCCCACCCACCCACCCGCAACTTGGTTTGTAAAACCTCTCAAGACCGACTACGACGACACCGACGACAACGACTACGACGACACCGACGACGTTTCCGATGACTTCGACGACGACAATGACGCCGACGCCGACGACGACGAAGACGACGACGACGACGCCAACGAAGACGACGACGAGGGAGGAGGAAGGACGACGACAGCGACAACGACGACGACGACGACAACGACGAGGGAGGAGGGAGGACGGGGACGACGCGAACGACGAAAAAGGAGGAAGGACGGCGACGCCGACGACGACAACGACGAGGGAGGAGGGAAGAAGACGACGACAACGACGACGACGACGACGACGGCGCGACGAAATAGGAGGGACGACGACGAGACGCCGACGACGGACGACGACGACGACGAGGGAGGAGGAGGAGGAAGGACGACCACGGCGACAACGACGACGGAAACGACCACGACGCCAAGGAGGACGCCGACGACGAACACGAGGAAAGACAGAGGACGACGTAGGCGACGACGACGACGACGACGCGGGAGGAGGGAGGACGGCGACGACGACGACGACGCAAGAGCGCGCGCGCACGCTTTTGTTGTTTTTTTGGACACACGATTTCGAAATCTTTCCGAAACCTATTCGGTTTTGAAGGTTTTCGGCGTACGCACGCGACGACGCGCGCGTCTGCACTTCGTCCAGTTTTTTGCAGAGGATTCTCGCGACGGCACACGCGCAAGGGCGTCCGACAGATTTTGACATGCGCGCGCGCGAAGCCCGTTTGATTGTATTTTATGAAAATCTTAAACAAAAACTATGATTTTTTGCTTAAAGAGATTTCGCAAGAGCTCGCGCGGAAGTTTTTTTAGCAAATCAGTGTTACGAAACCCTGTGTTTTTGTATTTTTTTTTGGGGGGGGAGGAAACTCGATTGCGAAATCTTTCCGGCACCGAAGGTTTTTGAAGGATTTCGGCATGCGCGCGACGACGCGCGCGTGTGCATTTCGTCATGTTTTTTGCAAGGGATTCGCGAAAAAGTGCTATGTTATAGCCAAAACTGTCACCGCATAGGTTTTTCTACAAGGGAACCTCAGGGGGGGGATACCGGCTGGCCAGGGACATTGCGATTTCATATTTAAGATGGACATGTGGTCAGAATCATATACAATTTACATACCCGAAAGGGGACGTGATAACGCCTGGGGTGGGGGGGGGTAGAGTCTATTTGTTTTTAGAAAGGAGAATAAAGGAAAATCCATGTGGTGCAATGTCAACGGCCGCGACGAGCGGCGACGAGCCGGCGACGAGCTGGCGACGAGGCGGTGACGGGGCGGCGACGGCGACACCATAGCCGCCAGACCGCCCGCCAGGCCCGGACAACGGGCGGCGACGAAGCCGCGACGCGACAACGCCAGACCGACCGGCAGGCCCAGACGACCAGCGGCGACGAGGCGGCAATGGGGCGGCGGCGGCGACACCATGGCCGCCAGACCAGTGCAAGCCTTGTCTCGGGAACTATTTGAATGTGTGTACATGGAAAACCAGGTCCGCGGGCACCGGGCAGGGACCTCGACCACAAATGTGTGGACCCGGCTGCCCGGGGCCCTACCGGCGCGCCGGAGGCCCTCCAAGATCGCCCGAAGACGGCCCCAGATCGCTTGAAAACCCGTTGAAGACAGCCGAGACGGCCCGTGACGGCCTCATCTTGTCTAGAGTTGGCCTCCTTAGACTGTCCAAGAGGCTTCCAAGACGTTTCAAGAGGTCCCCACGAGGCCTCCCGTTCGCCGCCATTTTGGCTCAAGACATTGTGGCAAGTCCTCAGGCATTTGGAACACTTGGTTTGTGCCTATTGCCGCCAAACCCTTCTTACTCCGCCGTTGCCGCAATGAACGTCGTGGTGCTTGGAGCGTTCGCCATCCTGCTCGTCGGCCACGGCTGCGTCGCCGCCGACGACCTAGCCAAGACTTTGGAGGAGCGCCGCCTGATGGAGGACGACTCGCACAACTGCGACGCCACGAGCGAGGCCGACGGCGTGGGGCTGCTCCAGTCACGGACGTCGGGCCCCAGCCAACCGCAAATCGCGAACATTCGGAAGGACGAGACGCAGGACCACAAACAATACGAGGAGGCGAGAGTGGAGGATGTACCGATCGATGTCCGGAACCTCAACTCTACCATTCATCGCCAGCATGAACTTCCTGACGATGTTCATCTCCTTTCCGCTGGTTGCGATGGCTACTGCCCTCAGCCAAACACCTACTGCTGCATTTGGGAGAGTCAAGAGATTCAAACTTGCTGCGTTGAGGGGAAAATTGTTCCATATTATCGTTGCCCACGTGGAGAGTTCAGAACCTGCACACGGGGGTATTGCTGTGCTGGAAACAGCTTTTGTGAACCGTGCTAGCTCTGTGGTTCTCTCTGCCCCGGTCGTTTCAACGGCCTGCCCGTTCGCGCGGTAACCTGCGCGCTTGCTTTTTGTTCCCCCCTCACCTCCTTGCGCGAGCCGCCGGGTGGGCTCATTGCAAATGTTGTCGACGGATCGCGCCTCATCGCCGATCTGGATGCTCGGATGCTGCCCCGCCCCGCGGGCGAGCCGCCAAGACGCCGCTCTCTCTCTTTCTCTCTCTTTCTCTCTTTCTCTCGATTTTCACCCCGTTCGGCTAGACGTTAGGCGGGCAATGCCCGCCTCGCCCCGTGGTAGCGCGGGGTCAAAAGATGACCAACAAAAAAAAGAGGTCTCCACGAGGCCTCCCAAGAGGCGCAATTCACTAATGCTTGACGCTTCGCGTGTCCCCACCAGCCCATCCATAACCGACGCCCAGGTGAGTTGAGACGATCAGGTAAGTGTAGCCTCTTGGGGGTCTCTTGGGAGCCTCTTGGGTGCCTCTTGGGCGCCTCTTGGGCGCCTCTTGGAGCCTCCTGGGCGCCTCTAAGGGCCTTGTTGAGGCGGTCCTCGGAGCGTTAGGGGCACTCTTGGGGTCATCTTGGAGGATATCCATCAAAGAAGAGGAGAGCTTCAATTGGGGCCCCCATTCGGGAGAGGCGCTCTTGGAGCGCCCTTGGGCGCTCTTGTTTCCGTTTTGGGGCTCCCTTGGGCCTCTTGGGGCCCTCTTGGGCCCTCTTGGAGCCATCTTGAGGCCTCGGAAGGCCATCGAAAGCAACAAGTTGAGAAGGTAAACTACTTTGATAGTCTTTCGGTTTTTGAAGGATGTTTGCCTCTTAGCGTCCTCCTGGGGAGGTTATGTGGCCACTTGGAGCCGTCTTGGAGCGGTCTTGGGGCCTCTTGGAGCATCTTGGAAATCGTCTTGAGCCATCTTGGGCCATCTGGAGCCATCTTGGCGATCATCTTGGGCTCTCTGAGGCCCTCTTGGAGCCATCTTGGGCCAGCTTGGACGCTCCAGCCCCTCGGCAAACGCCCCCTCCAGGTCCAGGGGAGGTGGTGAAGGGGGAGGGGCAAGCCCCTCCCCGAGGGGGAAGAGGGAGTTGTGCACGAGGAAACGCTCTAAACCACCGACGCCTAGAGGGCTGGTGGGATTTATTTGCACTTGTTGCCAAACTTTGGTTTTCTCGCTTGTTCTGCTTCCCGGCGCTCCAAGGCGGCCCCAGACGCCTCCAAGGGCGCCCCAATGTGGATCGAGAGGCTCCCAGGAGAGCCCCACGGCGCCCCCAGGGAGAGCTCCAGGACGGCCCCGAGGGGCCTCCACGAGGGCTTCGAAGGCTTTCCAGACGAGGGCGAAGTCCGCCAACCCAGGGACTTGACCGAGGTGAGCTTGTCCCCTCGCGGCCAGGCAACTGTTTATGAAGAGGTCGGTCAGTAGAGCCCTTGTTGCCGCTGTCTGCTAGCCTGTACAGAACATGGGCAACTCGCTTGCGCACCAGGCTCGAACGGTGTGTCAGCCTGCCTTGCTTGCTGCTCACCCTGTCCTTGCCGCTGCCGCATTGGGGCTCAAGGATCCTTTACCACGCCCACTTTACAGAATAAGACTTGCTTCGCACGCTGTACATCGCTCTACAGTTTCCCTTCACGGAACACAATCATCCACCTTCAACATCCCCATTAGCCTCCTCCTCATCCTCCTTCCCCCCCCCCGCTTCCTCCTCCTCCTCCTCCTCCTCTTGCCCCTCCTCCTCGTGCTCTTCCTCGTGGTCGTTATCTTAGTCGTCGTCGCAGAGAAGTTGTTGTCCCTCTATCGTTTGGTGGGTTTGATGATGTTTTCTTCCGGGGAATCATCCATTGTGGGCTACAGACCGTACGCGCGAAAGGATGTATGAACCTCTTCTCATAAGGCTGACAATCGGAGTCCTTGGTTGTGGTTGTAGTCGTGATTGTGGTCGTGGTTGTCATCGTGATTGCAGTCGGGATCGTAGTGGTAGTCGTAGTCGTAGTCGTGGTTGTGGTGGTGGTGATCGTCGTCGTCGTCGCGGCGGAGGTTTTTTTGCACGAATGCTCGCCGCGCAGGGTCATGCTTGGGTATTTCCCAACGAGTAATGATTTTGGGCGACCCTGCACGACAACGAAATGTGGAGCATGTTTGTACGAGGATTGTCATATAGATCGACACATGTTCCGCCGAAGGTGTCGTTCGTAACCCGTTGCTAGTCGTCGTGATCGCCTCTGTAACCGTACCTAGTCGTATCGTGGTCGTCGTCGCTGTAATCGTAGTTGTCGTCGTCGTTGTTGTGGTGCGGCGGGTGCCGCTCGTACAGTCGGGGCCCTGAAGAAGGAACCCTTTTCGTTGGGGAGGGGCTCGGTGTTCCTGGATTGTTCTGCAGTTTGCCTTTTGTTTTCCTCAGGTTTTCCATGGGAAGTCGAAGCTCAACTTATCGGAGGAAGGGGCCCCGTTCCTTATTTAGGGTTCCTTAGGTCAACGCCCCGACTGTAAATAATTAGCTCCTACTCCGTCAAGAAGGTCGCCGAACAGATAATCAGTTTCCACTTTCGGGGGGGTCTAGAGATCCATCCCGATGAGAAAAGCGCGGGAGCGGGGGAGGGGCGGCCAGGCGTGGAGGGAATGGGGGCTCACAGAGAGAAGGATCGTCCGCTGGCGACTATATTCCTATCCAGTTTCTTTTCTCGCGCTACGTTGCTGGTGATCGCGGGACCCTTTTGTGCGGGGGCCTTTCGACCTGGAGGGATCACTCGCGTGCGATTCGTTTCTTGTGCCTCTTCTTGCCTCTTTCTTAGTATCCTCATCAGTCTCTTCTCCGCCCAGTGCCGATGCGATTCCCGTGGGTGTTCCATCGAGCTGCCCCGGTGTCTGGTTAGCAACCACTGCCTTCTCCTCTTCCTCTGGCGGGCTTCTCTCCCCTTTCGACTCCCCCATTTTACGCGTTGCCGCCGCCCGGACAAGATGTTGTGCAGCTATCGTCGATGGTTCGTCGTGGAGAATACGATCACGCCTTCCTCCTCTTCCTTTTCATTCTCACCGTTGTCCGTATCTTGGACCCCGCCTGCTTGTACCTAGTCGGGAGCCCTCTGAGCTCGTCAGGTGTTTCCTGTTTTCGAGTGGTGCTGCTCCCGGACCACCCTTTGCCAATCAATCAATCAATCAATCAATAACGCCGTGTCTGCACGAGACATCGGCTGCAGAAGTGTCGTCGGTTGGAGGCGTATGTCTAGACCAGGGCACCACAAGTAAGGACAGTTCAGGAAAATAGGGTCCCGGCTGGCGATTGTCTTCCACACGTGCGGGCTACAGCGTTCACCACCGCGATATTGAGACAGCTCTCTCTTCGCCAGATCCAGGAAAACAGAAGCTCCCGCAGCAAAGCCGCCACCACGTCAGCGATCTTGGGCTGTCTCGAGGGCCCTCTTGGCAATCTAGCGATTGTTTTAGGGCCCTGGGGCCGTCTGAGGACCCTTTTACAGCCGTTTTCCGATTCGAGCTTGAATTCCGCCTGGGAGTTTTCGACGCGGGCATCTTGCCCGCGCCGAAATCACCATCTCACGTCGTCGTCGTCGTCGTCGATCGCATCCAGTATTGATGGCAGTAAACCCATTGTAGAACTGATATTGATCCGCACACTGAGCTGCCCGCAGCCTCAAGATGGGGCCGATTTTGGGTGCGGGGCTGGATTGCGCTGCCGGTTTGTGCCTGGGCGTCACGTGCGCCATGGGTACCCTGCGGGGCGCACGTTGAGCCTCCTATCGGTACCCTTTAAATGTTATGGCACCCAGCGTCGGACGGTGCTGGGTACGAAACCCTGGCAGACTATGTGGGAATGACGCCTGGGCGACGTTGATCCCCCGACCTGAAAGGTTCAGTATGGGTTCGACATGGGCACGGCATTCTCGCAGACTATGCGGGAGTCATGTTGGACCTCTGATTTAAGAGGTTCAACATGGGCATGTAATCTTCGCATACTATGCGGGAGCCATGTTGAGCCTCTGATTTGAGAAGGTCACCGTGGTCTCAGAGCAGAGTAAGCACGACAGTTCCACATACTGTCGGAGGCATGCTGAGCTTCTGACCTGAGAGACTCCACATGGGCCCAACATGGGCACGACATCTTCAAGTTCGACGGGGGAAACATCTTGAGCCCCTGGCGTGAGGCCTTCACGGAACATTCTGAAGGCTTCCACGCGGCTTCAACAGGGCCAAGCAATCTTCGAGGACTGCGCGAGGGTCGTCGGATCTACGCCGACGAGGCAGCGGCGATTTGAAATGAACATCTACCCCGGAATCTGAAAACGGCTGTCGGCCGTCTTGGGAGGAGGAGGAGGAGGAGGAGGAGGAGGCCCCCTTGGGGCCAGCCCAGGGCTCTTTTGGGGCTGCCCTCGCGGGACTCCCAGTGGGCCACGTTTGTCTCCCGAAGGCTGCAGTGCCACCGATCTTTGGCCGAAGAGCTGGAACGCGAGAGCCATAGAGTGCCGGGCCTTTTTTCCACCATCACCACCACCATAAGTTGGAAGGGGAGGAAGAGGAGGAGGAGGAGGAGGAGGAGGACGACGACGCCCACGAAGAGAAGGAGGAGGAGGAGGAGGAGGAGGAGGACCCCCTCCCCCTCCAACTCATGGTGGTGGTGGTGGAAAACAGGCCCATCATAGAACAACCAGGGCAGCATCGAGTGTTCGGGGGGTGAGTTGAGGGGCTTCTTCGGGGGCTCTTGGGATCTGTCCGGTGATTCCCTTCTGGGCGTTTCTTGGAAGCTGTTGGGCACCTCTTTCAGTGGGGGGTGGACAGACCTCCCACCCTGACACGTCGATGAGTGAATTGTCCGTGTTCGGTTCTCGAGAGGGCGCCGCGGCCTTCATTTTCCAGGCTTGCGCCCGCCAGGTTTGGGCCCGAGATCGTTTTCACTAAACCACGTTTTGCTAAATGGGTTGCTGTCCATCCCCGATGCAGGACAGATTGGGCCACTGTTGCGGCCTTACAGTCGGGGCCCTGAAGAAGGAACCCTTTTCGTTGGGGAGGGGCTCGGTGTTCCTTGCTTGTTCTGCAGTGTACCTTCGGTTCTCCTGAGGTTTCCCATGGGAAATCGAAGTTCAACTCATGGGAGAAAGGGGCCTCGTTCCTTATTTAGGGTTCCTTAGGTCAACGCCCCGACGGTAGTGGCCTGTCTTGCCGCATCGGAGACGTCGGATAGCCCTGGAGAGCGCCGGGGAGGCGGCGGGCCGCCACGAATCTGCGGAGGGGACTGGCGATGCATGCGACAGCAGGGGACAGGGTGGGTCCCTTTCTTCTCCTTCTTCTTATTATTATTTTTATATTTACTACTACTACTACTACTACTACTACTACTACTACTACTACTACTACTACTACTACTACTACTACTACTACTACTACTACTACTACTATTACTATTCTTATTCGTATAATTATTATTATTCCTCTTCTTCCTCCTCCTCCTCCTCCTCCTCCTCCTCCCGGGAACATCAGCGATGTCCGCCTGGGTGGGTCCCTTTGATGACTTACACGTGCAAGCGCTGCCAGGTAGCACTTGGCATTCTACCGCGCCTCAGCGTTCGAAGGGCCACGCTGGCGGATATCGTTGATGTTCCCAGCAGCAGGAGGAGGAGGAGGAGGAGGAGGAGGAGGTGGAGGAGGAGGGAGGAGGAGGAGGAGGAGGGAGGAGGCGGAGGAGTGGAGGGTGGTGGGGGTCTTCGTCGCGCCGTTTTTGCCCGCCCCTCGCGGTGTGCGACTGTTGCCTGGCGCTTGTGCGCCCCCGTGAGCCCGATGACTTTTTAGTTGTTGGTCGTTCCCCCGCTCGTCCCCCCCTCTGTCGGCTGCTCCCCCGAGGGCCCCCCCCGCAGCGCGGCTCCCCTGCGGGTGAGCCCTGCGCTCCTCGCTGGGCCGCGCGGGCTTCCGGCCGGCCGCTCCTGCGGCCTCGGCGGCACTGCCGGGCGCCTCTCCGACGCATTCCGCCGCGCCGGGCTGCGCCCGCGGCCTCGAGAGGCCGACACCTGCGCGAACACTCAGAGCCCCGATTCATCAGGGGTAACTCGGGTCAGGGCTAACTCGGGTTCGTTTTTCGGGAATCCGAACCCGAGTTACCCTGGACCCGAGTTACCCCGGATAACTCGGGCGCCCAGAGCCCCGAATCATCAGGGGTAACTCGGGTCAGGGCTAACTCGGGTTCCTTTTTCGGGAATCCAAACCCGAGTTACCCTGGACCCGAGTTGCCCCGGATAACTCGGGCGCCCAAAACACGAGGGGCGCAGGCTGCCATTTCCGATACGGGCGCTGCCGGTGCCGCTGGGCGTCCCAGCCACGAGACACGTTGTTCCCTCCTGGCGACGGCGGGCGCGGCGGGGGGGAGGGCCGGGAGGGGGGCAGGGGGCCAGTCTCGTCACGATTCGCGCCAACGCCGGCCGGGAATGTTCAGGACAGCTGATTTCCAGGCTGCTCTGGCGCGAACCGTGACGTTGCCAGGGCGCGATCGCGCAACAAAAGAAGATTCCGCCCGTCCCTCCTCTTCCTGATCTTCGCCACTTTCGTCGCCCTTTCTGGTCCCTCCCCTGTGCTGCGCCACCTCGGCTGTTGGCACGTGTCGCGCGTCGCCTTCGTCTGGCTTGGCCGTCGTCGAGCTACAGCTCCGCGTCGCGCGCGGTCGGCATCACTGGGTGACCAAGCCACCTCCCCGCCTTGCCCGCCCCCTCCTGCCTATCCTGTTTGCCTTCTCTGCCACACCTGCCGTTGTTGGCCTCACATCGCCACCTCGGCCTGGCGGTGGCTCTCTGGCTCGTGCTGGTTTCGCCGCGGCCGCTCGGATCTTTGCGCCGGTCAGTGGTGCCACCCCCAGCCCCGCCTCTCCTCGTTCTTCTCTCTCGTCGGGCCAGTCGCTGGCGCCTGCCTTTTTCCGTCTGTCGCTCGTGCATCGCCTGGCCTCCCTGCTCCGGTGCCGCCTGCGCGCGGCTTCTCGGACGTCTCGCAGTTGTCCCGGAAGCCAATTCGCTTTTGAGGGTGGCCCCCCGTCGTGTTCCGCTAGCTGGTTTCGCTGGCGCGCCGAAGGAAAACGTGTGTGTACACAGTGGGAAGGAGAGGGGGTGGGGAGGAGGAGGAGGAGGAGGAGGAGGTGAGGAGGAGGAGGAGGAGGAAGAGGATGCTGAGGAGAGTAAAGATGATGGCAGCGATGGTGGTGGTGATGATGATGACGATGGTAATGTGGATGATGACGACGGCGATATGATGATGGTGATGATGATGATTCCAGAGATGACGACGACGATAATGATGATGATGCTGCTGATGATGATTATGGTTATAATGATGATGATGATGATGATGATGATGATGATGATGATGATGATGATGATGATGATGATTATGGTTATAATGATGATGATAATGATGGTGGTGATGATGATGCTGATGGTGATGATGATGGGCATGATGGTGATGATGATGATGATGGTGATGGTCATGGTGATGGTGATGATGCTTATGCTGATGCTGATGATGCTGATGGTGCTGCTGATGATGATCATGCTAATGCTGATGCTAATGATGATGCTGATGCTGCTGCTGATGATGATCATGCTAATGCTGATGCTAATGATGATGTTGATGATGATGATGGTGATGATGGTGGTGATGATGATGATGATGATGATGATGATGATGATGATGATGATGATGATGATGATGTGGACGAGGATGTGGACGAAGATGTCGAGGAGGAGGAGGAGGAGAAGGAGAGAGAGAGAGTGGAGGAGGAGAAGGACACGGAGGAGGAGGAGGATGAGGAGGAGGAAGAGGTCGGAGGTCGGAGGTCGGTGGTCGGCGAGCGCGCGGGGAAGAACGCGGGTGCGTCCGCGCGTTGGCGCGCCCGAGGTCGCTGTGTCCCATGCGCGCGGGGGGCGGCGCCGCCGCGCTGGAGGGGCTCCGAGGGGCCTCGAAAGAGGGCGACGAGGAGGAGTGTGAGGAGTGGCGGCGGTGATGATGAAGAGGACGAGGAGGGGAAACATGAGGAGGTGGAGAAAGAGGAGGAGGCGGTGGAGAGTTCTGAGGACGGGCAGCCGAGGGCGAGGAATATGATGATGCTGATGATGATAATGCTGATGATGAGGATGCTGATGATGATGCTACTGGTGACGAGGATGATGCTGATTATTATGATGATGATGTTGATGATAATGATGATGATGCTGATGATGATGATGGTCTTGGTGATGGTGGTTGCGATTGTGATAGTGTTGGTTATGGTGATGGTGGATGGTGGTGATGATGCTGCTGGTGGTGATGGTGATGGTTGCCTTGATGGTGATGATGATATCGATGGTGATGGTGATGCCGATGGTGATTATGATGGTAGTGGTGATTGTCAGGGTGATGATGATGACGATGATGACGATGCTGTGTGTGATTAGGATGATGGTGATGATGGTGATGATGGTGATGATGGTGATGATTGCGATTGTGGTGATAATAATGATGATGATGTTGATGGTGATGATGCTGATGATGATGATGATCATGCTGATGCTATTCCTGCTGATGATGATGATGGTGATGATGATGATGAGCAGTAGGAGGAGGAGGAGGAGGAGGAGGAGAAGGATGATGATAATGCCGATGAGGAGGAAGAGGAGGATGCGGATGAGAAGAAGGATGCGGACACAAGGAGGGCGAGAACGGCGAGGACGTGGATGGTGAGATGATGTGAATAAGGAGGGCGAAGCAGATGATGATGAGGACGAGGGTGAGGAGGAGTAGGAGGAGGGGGAGGGCGGAGGGGGAGGATGGCGATATATGGGGGGAGGATGGGTCCCCATCATCCCCCCACATACCGGCATCCTCCCCCTGGCACCGATTGGCACCGTGTGGCTCTGCCACATTTGGCGCTCCCGATCGTATGTTGCGAAGTTGTGCCCGTCCACCCATCCCCAATTATGCGTCCAATGCCGTTTTATGTTCGGCCCCTTGGGCGCTTGGGTGTGTTCGAAGCGAGAAGAGCCGCATGGACGGGGGAAGCGACATGGGGGAGAGATGGTTCAGGGACTCGGCGATTGGCGACGATGTGTTGGCGATGAGATGATCATGTTGCTTGGGATGACTGCTGCAGTGGTAATGGCAACAACGTCGGCAATGACGTCCATGATTGGTGCTGGTAGTCCGTGATGATGGTAACAACGACGACGACGGCGCTGACGACGATGACGATGTTGTTGTTGATGTGGTTGATGATGCTGATGATCATGCTGATGGTGATGATGATGACGACGCCGCTGATGGCGATAATTTTGGTGACGGCTGATGACAATCCCGATCACGATCATGATGACGATGATGATGGTGATGAGGATGATGCTGATGCTGACGATGATGTTGTTGTTGATAATGATGGTGGTGGTGATGGCGGTGATGGTTGTGATGATGATAAGGAGGAGGATGGTGCGCTGATGATGATGGCGATGCTGTTGATGATGATAATGCTGATGGTGATGATGGTGCTAATGATGCTGATGATGAGGAGGAGGATGAGGCTGATGCTGATGCAGATCGGGAGGATGATGATGATGATGATGGTGATGGTGGAGAAGATGAAGATGTAAGTGATAAGGATGATGAAGAAGATGATGATGATGATGCTGATGATGATGATGCTGATGCTTATGATGATGATGAGGAGGAGGATCAGGATCATGATTGTGATCATGATGACGATGATACTGATGATGCTGATGGTGATGATGCCGATGATGCGGATTATAATGCTGATAGGAATGCGGAGGATGCGGAGGGTGAGGAAGAGGATCAGGGAGGGGAGCATGACAGTAGAGTTGGCACGTCAATATAACACCAGCCTACCAGCACGTGCCGCACGCACATCGCTCATCCCCCGAATCAGGCCCAGCAGAAAGCACTACATTCAGCATACCACACGTGGACGCTGGATGCTCCTCAGTTGTCCTGTCTATACAGCTCTCGTCGTACGCTTTTCTGCAATACTGATGGCGCCTACGCCTTTGCACCGCCCACTCCTGCTTTTGCAGACGACTGTGGGCCTTGAAGTGTCGCGCGGCAGTACGGCGCCAGTTGACGGTGTGCCCCTTCCCCAGCCGCTGGGAAAAAATTCTAGGGAGCAAAACCTTGGAAGGGCCCTCTCATGAGTCCGTTTTGTGCCGCTTAGAGTTAAGTCGGGCCCGTCCCTCCACAGAAGGAATATCAAAAAGATAGTCATAATAGTTCGGGGACGACGTTGTGACTATTTTTGAGTATCTACTGAGTATATTTGGGGTATCTTTTATTTTTCGTCCAAACCCCGCCTGTAGGGGGACATGCCTGACCTACGTTTGGGGGCGCTGCTGCCTTCTGGGCAGGGCGGGAGATTCCCGCCCCCCCCCCCTCCTCCCTCCTCCCTCCCCCCTCCCCCCTCCCCCCTCCCCTCCTCCCGCCTCCCTCCTCCCTCCTCCCTCCTCCCTCCTCCCCCCCCCCTTCCACTGGCACTCCTGGAGCGCGCCCGCATTCCAGCGGCCCAGGCTGGCCTGCGACTCCGTGCACCTCTCCGCCGACGGCGCGCCCTTCCGCCGGCGCTGGGTGGCGCCACGCTCGGGGAGGGGGAGGAGGAGCGGGGGGAAGGGAGGGCGGGGGATGCGGGGGAGGCGGGGGAGGAGGAAGAGACAAGGACAGCAAGGAGGAGGAGGAGGATGAAGAGGAGGAGGAGGAGGAGGAAGTGGATGAGGAGGAGGAGGAGCAAGTGGAGGAGGAAGTGGAGGTGGGGCAAGGGGTAGGAGCAACGCCATGAACAGCACGTGCGCATTGCATCATGCAGAATCGATGACCTTGTGCTTTCACACTGTCGCGACGACTTGGGACGGATGCCCAGGCAGTTGTCAAGAATCGCGTTTTCCCGTCCTGGCCGCGTGGCCGATGCAGTCTCGCGGAGGTTCTTGCGCGCTTGGCACGTACTGGAGCGTGCTGTATGAGAAAAGGTCTGATCGTTGATTCG
>CAUYUJ010014871.1:1083285-1093285 GCA_963575745.1 Prorocentrum cordatum
GGGACCCGGCCCCTCCCGGCCCCCGCCCCGCAGCCACTGCACTCCCACCCGTGGCTGTCTCGAAAGGGCGCATGGGCCGACGAGCGGAGGTCTCCCCTCCACCTCCAGTCAGGAGGGAAAAAAACACACAGACACAATTCATCGTCCATTCCCAAGAAAATATGGGAAAATATGGGAAGTGGGGGGGAAAACAAAAACTCAGAAAACATGGGAAAACATAGGGAATCCTGTTAGATGTATGTATTTATTTGTGTGTCCCAGGGCCCCTTCATCCAGCTCGTCCTCCCTCTTCCGAGCCTTCCCCTGGGCGATCCTCGCGGCCTTCGTCGAGCGGCCATAGAGAGCATGGGCCTTTCTGGCCACCTCGTGCGCCATCGCCAGCACGTGCTCTTGAGCCTGCCAAGCGCGGAGGCCCTCCTCGACCATGCGGCGAACTTCCCACGGTGGCACTGGCACCGGACGCTCTCGGGCCGACTCCTCCGCCCCCCCCCCCTCCGACGCCCGTTGGCTAACCAGTGTTGCTGGGTGGCACCAGAGCGGCCTTCGATTTCGGGAACCGCGTAAGATTTGACTTTGACCATGCGGGTCCTACGGCCTCGGCCAGCTTCCAGAATTCACGCCATACATATTTGTTGACACTTGCCCACAGCCCTTCCAGAAGGCTTTGGCAGCCGTTCCAGAAAGCTCTGACAGCCCTTCAGAAAGCTCTGACAACGAACGTGATGTCCCCTACAGTTGCCTTCAGGGCCTCCGTGGCACCCACAAGCGCGCTGCGCCAGCTTCGCCCTTGCCGCAGAGTGGGGCGACAGTGAAGTGTCCAGGGGCGAAAGGGAGAGAAACGGGGAAGAGGCCGCGCAGCGTCCGGACCTGGTGGGCGGCAGCGATGAGGCTGGGCGGCAAGAGGCGGTCGGGCAGCCCGGCCCAGTTGGCGGGCGAGGTCGCACAGTGCGCGCGTCGTCAAGGCGGCCCGCGGGGCCGCCCGTGCAAGGGGCATGGGCTGGCGTCGGCCGTCGAGTGGGAAGCTGGGTGACTCGCCGAGGAAATTCTGCGCCCAACGCGGCCCAGATCGCAGCAGCTCTGGGAGGTCCCGGGGGGGCCAAGCAAGCATGGCGCGGAAAGGCGAGGGCAGCAGTGGCCCGAGAGGTGGCAAGGAGGCATGTCAGGCAGGCCCAGACCCCGAAAAGGTACTCGGGTTCCCCGGGATCCTTGGGTCCCCCGGGTTCCTCGGGTTCCTCGGGTTCTTCGGGTTCCCCGGGTTCCTCGGGTTCCTCGGGTTCCCCAGGTTTCTCGGGTTCCCCAGGTTCCTCGGGTTCTCCAGGTTTTCCAGATTCCTCGGGTTCCCGGGGTTCCCCGGGTTCTCAGGGTTAATTATTCGGGTTTCTCGGATTCTTCCGGTTCCCTGGGTTCCCTGGGTTTCTCGGATTCCCTGGGTTCCTCGGGTTCCTCGAGTTCCCCGGGTTCTCGAAGCAACGCCAAGCAACGCCAAGCAACGCCAAGCAATGCCAAGCAATGCCAAGCAATGCCAAGCAGTGCCAAGCAATGCCAAGCCACGCCGCGCAATGCCAAGCAGTGCCAAGCAACAATGCCGAGCACGGCGTCCATGCAACAGGAAGGCTTCCCCTGGTGTAGGCCTCCTAGATGGGGTCGGAGTAGATGGGGTCGGAGGATTGCGCCGCATCGCCGATGCATCGCCGATGCGGCTCGATGTGCAGCCCGATTCGCCTCACGTCGACGTCGCCGATGCATCGCCGACATCGGAGATGCGGCGCGATCCTCCGACCCCTTCTACTCCGACCCCATCTACTCCGACCTCATCTAGGAGGCCTCTACAGTATGTGTTGCGCAGGTTTTTTTTTTGTTCTACGCTCCTGCTGCTGTCGTCGTTTCGTACGCTGTGCTCCCGCTGCGGCGTGGGCCTTCTTGTCTTCGCATCGGCGCACTGCCCCCTGTCGCTCGGAGAGGCTCAGGAGTGGGGAAAAAAGCACAGACACCAAGAATCGTCGATTTCCAGGAAAATGCTAGGGAACTATGGGAAGTGGGGGGAAGACGAAAACCCAGAAAATATGGGAAACTATGGGGGATCCTGGGATCTGTGTGTGTGTATGTATTTGTGTGTCCCTGGGCCCCTTGAAAGGCGCTCTCGCCCCAGCACGAGTCACTATTCTGGATCCGGGTCCTGTTTCCTCGTTGTCGCCCCTCTCAGTTCCCCTCCTCCGCCCTGCCCTAGTCCTCCTGCTCCTCCCAGTGCTTCCACTCCAGCTCCTTCTGCTGCTGTTCGTCCTCGTCCTCCTCCTTCCTCCTCCTCCTGTTCCTCCTGCTCATCCTCCTGCTCATCCGCCACCTCCTCCCCCAAAGAACCATGGGGTCCTCTTTGGAGCTCCAGGTCCGCCATGACACGCGTCCGCGGATAAAGACATCATCAGGTGGCGCGAGCACACCTTGGCCTCCCTCTTCTCCTTGTCCTCGCTCCCTCCCTCTTTCCCTCCTTTCCCACAGGGCTGGACCTAAACGTTGTTTTTCGTTTTGTTTTCGTTTTGTTTTTCGTGTTGCTCTACCTGTTTTCCTGTACCCCCCTGCCAAAACGAAAAACAGCACACAGCCGAAGATCAGCAAAACAGCGTTTAGGTCCAGCCCTGCTTTCCCACTCTCCCTTCTCTCTCCCTCCCGTCCCCCTTGCTCTTCGTTGGCCAGCACATGCCCGTCCCCGCGGCCTCACGGCCTCGCGGGCCGGGCCCCGGGCCGCGACCCCGGCCACGGGACGCTTGTGTCTTCTGCGGACGCCCCGCGCGGGACTCGTCCGTGCGACCGCGCACACCCACGGGGTCGCGCCCCGGACCCCAAACCGCGAGGGCGCGGATACGGAGGAGGAGGAAGACGAGGAGGAGGAGGAGGAGGAGGAGGAGGAGGAGGAGGAGGAGGAGGCGGAGGCGGAGGCGGAGGCGGAGGCGGAGGCGGAGGAGGAGGAGGAGGAGGAGGAGGAGGAGGAGGAGGAGGAGGAGGAGGAGGAGGACGAGGAGGAGGAGGAGGAGGACGAGGAGGACGAGGAGGAGGAGGACGAGGAGGATGAGGAGGAGGAGGAGGAGGAGGAGGAGGAGGAGGAGGAGGATGTTCGTTCGCCGCTCGTGACCTCTGGGGGTCCACGCTTGTGCAGAGGCCGCGACGGTCGGAGCTCCGGGGAGTGGGGGCCCCGAGAGGTGCCCTCCCGACGCCGCGCGGGGGGGGCGTGAGGCCGCCCCCCCTCCCAGCGGCAGGGGGCGCAGAGCCTCTTGGGATCGGCTGCACGTCGTCGTCGTCGTCGTCGTCGTCGGCGTCGGCGTCGGCGTCGTCGTCGTCGTCGTCGTCGTCGTCGGCGTCGGCGTCGGCGTCGGCGTCGGCGTTGGCGTTGGCGTCGGCGTCACTGTCGTCGTCGTCGTCTCGTCGTCGTCGTCGTCGTCGTCGTCGTCGTCGTCGTCGTCGTCGTCGTCGTCGTCGGCGTCGTCGTCGGCGTCGGCGTCGTCGGCGTCGTCGGCGTCGTCGGCGTCGTCGGCGTCGGCGTCGGCGTCGGCGTCGGCGTTGTCGCCCGGGCAGCCAGGCCTCGCCGAGGCGCCCGTGCCCTGCACCGCGGCGGAGCTCGCCGGCGTGGCCGCGACGGCGCTGCCGCTCCGCGGCGCGCGCGCGAGCGTGCAGGCCCCAGGGTCGGGGTAGGGGGGGCTCCTACTCCTGCGGCTGCTGCTGCTGCTGCTGCTGCTGCTGCTGCTCCTGCGCGGGCTCCTCCTTGCTCCTTCATGCTCCCTCCCTCCCTCCCTCCCTCCCTCCTCCTCCTCCTCCTCCTCCTCCTCCGCCTCCTCCTCCTCCTCCCTCCTCCTCATGCATCTCTTCCTCCTCCTCCTCCTCCTCATCCTCCTCCTCCTCCTCCTCCTCCTCATGCATCTCGTCCTCCTCCTCCATCTCCTCCTGCTCCTCCTCCTCATCCTCCTCCTCCTCAGGGACGCTGGCTCCTCCCCACGCTCCCCCTCTCCTTCCTGCTCCTCCTCCTCCTCCTCTTCCTCCTCCTCATGAGCTGAGCGCTGACTGCATGGGATGCTGCCACCCCTCCTCCTCCTTCTCCACCTCCTCCTCCTCCGCCTCCTCCTCGTCCTCATCCTCTGACTTGTCGCCTCAGGCAAACATCAGCAGCGGAGCTGTGGCGCTCTAACCGCCTCCCCAGGTACATTCAGATCTGTAGTTTAGTCTGCAAGCTCGCCGCTAATGTTATCCCAGCTTGGCCGCGCCTCGACCTCTCCAAGTGTCCTCGTGAGCCCTTCGCCCCTGCCTCACGCGTGCCCACTGATACGGGCCCCCCTCATGTCTGGCAGCGGCAGCACTCGATGTGTAAGTGCAAGGCTTGCCGAGCAGGAGCTCGGTCTATATGCATCCTTGTGCCCTGCTTAGTTCAAGGGTCACAGGAAGACCAACTTCAACAACAGGCAGTGCCATGCGTCCATCCTCGTAAGGACTTGAGGTCAGGCTGGCCTGAAGAGCATCGGTCTGGTTTCTGTGCTCGCCCCTCCCTGGAGCCCCCCCCTCTGCTCGGTGAGGTTGGAGGGGGCAATGGCCACGGAGGCTCTCTCCGCCAAGTGGCCGTCGCCCTGGAGGCAGAGCAGGTGGCCGCGGCAGACGCAGCGCTCGGCAGCACCGCTCTGGCGCCCAGCGCTGGCCACCCATCGCAGAAAAAACAGCATCGGCTGGTGGGTCTGCAAGCAGTTCCCTGTCGGGAGCGAAGGCTGATGGGCCTGTTTTCCACCACCGCCACCATCAGTTGGAGGGGGGTGTCCTCCTCCCCCTCTTCTTCTTCCTCTTCTTCTTCTTCTTCTTCCTCCTCATCCTCCACCTCCTTCCCCCTCCCACTTATGGTGGTGGTGGTGGTGGAAAGCAGGCCCATCAAAGGCTGTCAGGCCTGCTCACGAGTCTGCTCTCAGGAGCGCCAGGCTTCGTCGTGTGGCGACCCTGCCCTGAGTGGGGGCAGGCTGTGGCCGCGGGGGCGCCTGTGCGCGGTGCTGGTGGGCTTGCCATGGGGCCAGCCGCCGCGAGTGTTGATCATGGGGGCATTGCTTGATGGGCTTGTTTCCCCCCCCCCCCACACCACCTCCATAAATTGGAGAGGGAAATGAGGAGGAGGAGGAGGAGGAGGAGGTGGAGGAGAAGGAGGATTACCCCTTCCCCTCCAACTTATGGTGGTGGTGGAAAACAGGCCTATCATTGCTTGTCGACCTCCTCTTTGTGTCGACCTCCTCCCTTCAAGCTCTGGCACTGCTGCAGTTGACGTTTCCTGCCAGGCACGCCCTCTGAGCCAAGCCACTACTGCCCTCTCCCCACATGTGAGCAAGGCTCCCTGGTCTGTTCCCTGGCGTTGCACTGGCTTCCCTGGTTTCGGATCAGATTCCGCCTGGGGAGTTGTCCGAGCTCGCGCGCGTGAGGGACATGTTTCTTGGCGAGGAGGAGGCTGCGCGCGGGCTCGGTCTAAGTCCAGACGAAATTCAGACGAATTCAGACGAATCAGAGTAAGGTGTCCCACGCTCATCTCGCCCGTGCCCACAGCCTCGCTCTCGGACCACTTCGCGGCCTGGCCGTTGGAGGTTTCCGTCAGCTGTTTGTTTTCCAGGCGTTGGAGTGCAGGGGATGATCTTTGTGATCCCTTTCCCCTTGCATCGGAGGCTGAGGTGCGGGCCTGCTCCCAGCAAGGCCTCATCCATCTGTGCAGTCGGGCAGGCTCTTGCTGGAGAAGCGGTTGGCGGCGGCCCCGCCAGCATAGCGCAGGGAGACGCCCCTCGAGGAAGCGCCGTCCTCCCTGCTGCATCGTCAGCGCAGGAGTGGATGTCAAAAGCGCATACGTTTCCTCCTGATCCTCCTACTCCTACGCCTCATGGTCTCCTGCTCTCTCCTCTCTTGTCCGCGACCCTAGAGGGCAACGAAATTCCGCCGACCCCCAGAATGGGGGGGATGACGGGGAGAAGGACGATGCTGATGGCGACGGTCATGGCGATGACGATGAGGCTCGCGAGGATGACGACAAGAGAGGGCTACTCCTTGGGGGGGGGCTCTGAGCCTGCGCGGCGCGGGGCTCTCTCGCAAAGCAGGGGTGCGAGCTGCTCCTCGACCGCGGCTGCTGCGGTGCGCCCCCGGCGCCGGCGCTGCTGCGGCTCGTCTTCCCGGGGGCGGCCAGCGCGGCGCAGGAGCGCGGGCGCGGCTGGGGAGGAGGAGGTCGAGGAGGGAGGAAGGACGTGGACGGGGGAGGGAGGCAGGAACCTGGGACGCAGGAGGGGGAAGAAGGAAGGGGCAGGAGTGGGGGAGGCAGGAGGAGATACGAAGGACAAGGGGCGATGGAGGATGAGGACGGAGGAGATGGAGGAGGATGAGGAGGAGGTGGAGGGAGTAAGGAACGGATGGGGGAGAAGGGGGAGGAGGGGGGGACGGAAGGTTGCTTGTGGATGGGGAGGAAGAGCAACAGAGAAGCAGGGCGAGGCAGAAGAAGAGCGGGTGGGAGAGAAGCTCTAGGATCCCAGGGAGGTGTGGGATGCTTGGGAGATGTAGTTCGGTTGGTACGGGGGACGTCTGGCTTTGGATTAACAGTGCGCATATTGTGTCTTGCATGTTCTATAGACGCCGGACCAACTTTGCTTTCAACTTTCACGTGCCGTCGAATGTGGCTCCATGCCCGGGGTCACCTGGCTCTGCCAGGAAACGCACATATGCTTCTAGTTGGAGATCGTTGCCATATTGTGAAGACCTTACGGCCGGTGCCGCCGACCCTGAAGTGGACGACGCCGACGACGACGACGACGACACCGGCGGCGGCGTCGACGGCGACGGCGTTAACGAGAAGCACTCAAACACTTTAGGAAAGGACTGGAATTTACCCTCTTGGGGTTGTCTTGGGAGTGCTCTTGGGGATCTCTTGAGCCTCTTGGAGGCTTCGTGGGCGCCTCGTGGGGCCTCCTGGGGGGCCTGTTGGGGCGCACGGCTCGACATGTCAGTTGGTGCTCCCCCTCTCGGGGGCCTCTTTGGGGCCCCATTCGGCCGTCTTGGGGGCCTCTGGGGCAGTCTTGGGGCCGTCCAGGGCCCTTGCGGGTCCGTTGCCGGGCGCTTTCGGCAGCCTCTCGGACCGTCTTGGGGGGCGATGTTGGTGGCTTCCTGGGCAGTCTGAGAGCGTCGGAAGCTCGAACAGGCGAGGACGCGAAAAGCAAAACAACAAACTTGATCTTCGCCTCTTGGGGCCCTCTTGGGACTCCTCTCGGAACCCTCTTGGGGCACCTCGGGGGCGTCTGAGGCCGTCTTG
Organism: Prorocentrum cordatum; assembly: GCA_963575745.1. Classification (NCBI taxonomy): domain Eukaryota; class Dinophyceae; order Prorocentrales; family Prorocentraceae; genus Prorocentrum; species Prorocentrum cordatum. The sequence continues at coordinate 1,090,580 of CAUYUJ010014871.1, forward strand.
ATGGTATCTTGGGCCGTCTAGGAGCTATCTTGGGCTGTTTCAGGGCCCTCTCGAAAGCAAGCCGCGGTAGAAGTGAGCCCAGGGCATCTGGGAGGCAAGGAATCGAATGGGAAAGTTGCTCCCAGGGGAGATTGCTCCCTCTGGGGGTCGCAACCCCCGGGACCCCCTCCCCCTTGGACCCCCTGGGACCCCCCCTTGGACACCCCCAACACTCCCCCGGCGGGAGAGTGACCAAAGGGAAGGGGCTTCCCTTCGGCTCGATTGCGGCGTTGCTCGATTGCCTCTTGGCTGGAACGTCTGAGGAGGAGGGCCCAGGGACAAGGGGGGCGCGGCGACGGTGACGGTGACGGTGACGACGACGACGACGACGACGACGACGACGACGACGACGACGACGACGACGACGACTCAAATGGACAAGCGACAAGGGAGGGTAGCGGCGGCGACGACGACTCAAGCGGAAAAGCATGTCACGCACGCTGACGGGGTCGGCCGGCCGGCGGAGCTACTTCACGCAGCTTGTTGTGATGCTACCACGGCGAGGGGGCCCGAACGGTCTTTTCTTCTCTTTGGCACACACGTGGCTGGATGGAGGGCCGCGTCTCTGGGGGGGCGCTGCATGCGGGGGCGATGCTTCGGGGCAGCAGATGGGGTCGGCAATGGGAGGGTGGCAATCCACGGGGGCGGCACGCAACAGCGGGGGGCAACACGGGAGGGGGGGGGGGGCAATTTATGGGGACGATGCTCGAGGGTAACACAGAGGGGGCAAGACATGGGTTCGACACACGGGTGCGATACATGGGGGGCAGTACATGGGGGCAAAATAGGGGGCGGCATTTGGGGGCATTACTTGGGGGGAATACATGGGACCAGCACATGAGGGCGATACTTGGGGACAACACAAGGGGGCAACACGCTGGGGCAATACATGGGAGCAATACTTTGTGGCAGAACATTGGGGCAATACTTCCTCCCCCGCTGCCACACCCGCACTCTACTCCGCAACTGCGGGCTGTCACGAAACCATGCTCGCGGAATTCGTCAGTCCGCCTGGATCGTAGCCGATGTGAGGCTCTGTGCTTACACAAAAATGACATGCGTGTGCTCCGAGCTTGTAGCGCTCACGTGCAATCACGAGGAGTAATGCCCTGATGCCGGGAATGGATGCCCTTTCCTGGGGCCTTGCTTGGTCTGCGGCTGGACATGCAACTTTTTTGCTCGGAGTTCAGCCTAGCTGTTGGAAAATCACTCTCTCGCACTTCGCCTGCCCCTGCCACCGCCGCCCGCTTCCCCTTACCCCATCCACGATGTAACCCTCCCCCTCCCCTCCTCCTTCCCCGCTTCCCTTTCCGTCGCCCTCCTCCTCCTCCTCCTCCTCCCCGCTTTTCCCTCCCTCTTCCCCCCTTCCCCGTTGCCCCCCTTGCCTCCTCAGCCGTCCCTCCGTTGTCTCTTCCCTTCCCCCAGCCACCTCCCGATTCCCCGCCCCTCTCCGTCCCCATCGCCGTCCCCTTAGCCCCTTCTCCCTTGCTCTCCGTGTTTTGTCGCGCTCCCTCCTTTCTCCCCCTTCCCGAGCCCGTTGTGGAACAGGGGGCGGAGTGGCAGAACGGGGATGGAGCGTGACGAGGGAAGGGGGAGCGATGAGAGAGAAGGGAGGACAGCGGAGGGCGGGGTAACATGCCGAAGTGAGGAGCTGGATAGATGAGGTAGTGGAGGAGAAGACTGTGTGAGGAATCGGGAGGGTGAGGGGGGAGGAGGAAGAGGAGGAGGAGGAGGAGGAGGAGGAGGAGGAGGAGGAGGTTAAGGAGGTTCAGGAGGATAACGTCGATCAGGGGGTCAGGGGGAGAGGTATGAGGGGAGGAAAGGAGCGGAGGAGTGGATCGGCAAGGGAGTTTAAGAACGCAGGAGCATGTGCAGGAACATGCGTATCGACTAATTGCCATTCTGCGTAGCATTCGTAGTTCTTTATAGGAGGGAGAGAGGGAGGGATGGTGCTGGTGATAACGATCATGACGATTCGACATCTGAGGATGATGAGGACAAGGATGAGGAGGAGGATGAGGATGAGGATGATGATGATGATGAGGAGGAGGAGCATTAGGAGGAGGAGGAGGAGGAGGAGGAGGATAATAATGACGACCACCTATTATCTCCCTCAAGGTGCTCTCACGACCCCCAGTGCTAACACATCCGTGTGAGGCTCCAACAGCTGCGAGAAGTCACCAATAACAAGCTGCAAGCACTTGATATTTCCTCCTTGCCCTCCTCCCCCTTGACCTTTAAATTCCTCCTCCTTGCCCTTCGCCTCCTTTCCTACTTCTTCTTCTCCTCCTCCTCCTCCTCCTTTGGGCGTCCTGCTTTGGGCCCTGTTTTCGCCGGTGCCGAGAATGGGGCCCAAAGAAGACGACGATGAGACGGTGCCTGGGTGCCGGGGTGCCGGGTTGGACTTGGTGCGACGCTGGAAGCCTCGTGGGCTGCGCCTCTCGCGCGCTTGCGCGAGCCGGTGCTGGCGCTGGCGGCGTCGCCGCTGGACATGACGGCCATCTTCAAGTACGGCCGGCGCTGCTCTGGCCGATGGCTCCGCTCCTGATCGAGGACGAGCGCTTCCTGCTGTGCCGAAAGGGGGCGCTGCTCCGGGAGCCCCTTCGAGGCGAACGCGCTCTACGACGTTGAGGCTCTGGGGGGGCCGCGCTGCGTACCGATTTTCGA
>CAUYUJ010014871.1:1098285-1112316 GCA_963575745.1 Prorocentrum cordatum
AATCGCTTTGGCATGCATGATCCGGCGCCCGCGACGAAGGCGCCACCTTGGGGCATCCCCCGCGGCGGCCCAGTGCTGGAGCTCTGGAAGAGTTGCAATTAGTTCACGCAGCACGTTCAGAACATGGATGTAAGCACTGGTGTGCCACCAGTGAGCATCGAGGCGCGCCTGGAGGCTCACCTGGGGAAAGGCCCTGAAGGTAGCAGGCGATCGGGCCTGATGAAGGTCGATCCAGGCGGTCTGTGCTGTTTGTGTATGTCAAGACGGGGTCATGGCTGTTGTTTGGTATTGGCCTCCCTCGGTCGGCCTGCAGAACGCGTTGCGCTGAGGGCCTGGGTGTGCAGCAGCACTGTCCAGCCCATGGGGTTGTGGCGACGGCACCAGTCCTTCCGGGTGGTCGGTCCGCGATTCGTCGCCGACCCCATGCAGGTCTGTCTTCACGCCGTCCGTAAGCGCCTGCGGCGGGGGTTGGGTGGTCGCCCACCTCCAGAGGCGAAGTCGCCATGTGCCTTCAAGGCAGCGGGGGGGGCCGGGGTGGAACGCTAGGGGACGAGCTACGATCCGCACGGTCGAGCCCCCATTTTTAACCTGCGTTGTGATCGGCCTGGCGCCTGGGTTCCGGGTTCCTGCTGGACCCCCCCGCGTCCAGGGGCGTCCAGTGCCGTCCCGTCGCACTCGTCGCCGTGGCCGTGCACGAAGTGCCGTCCAGACGCACTGCTCAACATGCCGAACCGTCCCACGCTTGTTTCTCTCGTGGCTGTGCGGCTGCGGGTCGCATAGGTGCTGCCGGAGGCCGCGCTGCACGCAGCACTGCTCGTCGCAGGCGTGGGTGCAGGGCTGCTGGTGCCCACGTGTGCAGGCCCTGGTGGGCTCGCCATGGACCTCGTTGCACTGCTCGTCCCACTCATCAAAGTGGAGGTGTTGGTACTGGCTCCCGTCGTACTGTTAGGTGCTCCGCCCTCTGGCGCTGCTGAGTGCCGAAGCGCTGGTGGCCGACGTGCTGCTGAGAGACGTGATGGTACTGGGTCCTGTCGTACTGCCGCAGGTCGTGGTGCTCTGCCCCGTCGTGGTGCTCCACATTGTACTGGTCGATTTCGTGAGGCTGCTGATGCAGTATCCTGTGGCTGTGCACGTCGTGATGTGGCTCACCTCCGTCTTGCTGCCATGTGACCCGGAGCAGGTCCCAGAAGTTCTGCTCCACGACATAGTGTTCGTTTCACTGCTCGTCCCACTCGGGGCGGTGCTGGTGCTGGGTCCAGTCGAACTGCTCAATGACATGGTGCCCAGCTCCGTCGCATTGCACGGTGCCGAGGTGGTTCCGGACGTGCTGCTCGAAGGCGAGATGCTCGTTGCCCTGTTCGTCTCACTCATAGAGGTGAGGCTGTTGATGATGGGTCCCGTCTTGGTGCGTAACGTCATGATGTTTGGTCTGGCTGCGCTGCTCCGTGTCGAGGTGCTGGTCCCTACCGTGCTGCTGGCAGACGTGGTAGTCGCCGTACTGGTCATCTCACTCGCAGATGTGAGGCTATTGGATCCGTCACGTTTCTTGGTGTCGAGGCGGACGTGGTGCTCCGTTCCCTGATCGCCCCACCCGGCGTGATGCTGCTGATGCTGGATCGCGCAGCACTGCAGGTCGTAGTGCTTCTCGGCTCCGTCGTGCTGCGCTGTGTCCCAGTGCTGGTCGCGCAGGTGCTGCCGGTGGACGTGCTGCTCGTGGCACTGCCCAATGCGGTCGTGGGCGTGTGCGAGGCTTCTGGTGCCCATGTGCGCGAGCCCTGGTGGGCTGGCCGTGAATATCATTGCGCTGCTCGTCACACTCACGAACGTGAGGGTGTTTGTGCTGGCTCCAGCCGTAGTGTTCGACGCAGTGGTGCACCACCTTCTCGCGCCGCTCAGCGTCGAGACGCTGGTGACAGACGTGCTATTGAAGGACGTGATGATGCTGGGTCCTGCCATGCTGCCCAACGTCGTGGTACTCGACTCCGCCGCGTTGCTCGGAGTCGAGGTGCTGGTCGCATACGTGCTGCTGGAAGACGTGGTTATCGACGCACCGCTCGCCTCACTCGTAGTCGTCTTGCTCGAATGCATCATGTAATGCGGTGCCACGATGGTCCCGGGCGTCGTGCTCAAAACCGTGATGCTCGTTGCACTGATCGTTCCACTTGTAGCTGTGAGGTTGCTGGTGCTGGATCTCGTCTTGATGTGCCTCGTCGTGGGGCCTGTTGCCGTCGTGCTGCTCAGAGTGGAGGCGGTGGCGCCTGACATTCTGCTCGAAGTCGTTGTGCTCGTCGCCCTGCGCGTCTCTCTCGTAAATGTGAGGCTGAGTGTGCTTGGTCCCGTCGTGCTGTCCGTCGCTGGGGTGCTCAACTCCGCGGCGTTCCACGGCGACCAGGTGCTGGTCACAGCCGTGCTGCTGAATGACGTGCTGTGAGCTGGACTGTTCGTTTCACTCGCGAGTGTGAGTCTGCTAGGAACTAAGCTCGTCGTGCTGCTCGACGTCGTAGTGTTCGACTGCGTCGTGCTGCGCAGTGTCACGATGGTCACAGATGTGCCGCTTTGGGACGTGGTGTTCACTGCACTTCTCGTCTCACTCTTGGATGTGCGGCTGTTGGTACAGGATCTCGCTCTGGTGCGCAACGTCGTGGTGCTTGGTCCCGTCGTAACTGCACCGTGCCAAGGTGGTGGTCCCTGACATGTTGCTCAGAGGCGTGGTGATTGTTGCACTGCCCGTCTCGTAAAGTGAGGCTATTTTTGCTCGAGCTCGTCGTGCTGGGCAGTGCCAGATAACTGGCACTTTACGTGGTGCACACCGTTTTGGTGCTCGTTGCACTACTCGTCACAGTCGCTGGCGCGAGCCCTTCTGGGCTGGCCGCGAACATGAGGGCGAGGGCGGGGGCGAGGAGGACGAGGGATGAGCGCCGGTACGCGCCCGAGGGGAATTTGTGCCGGTATGCGCCCGAGCGGAGTTTGCTAGGGCGCTCCCCCTCCCCTGGGTGTACGTAGGCCCAGTCGGTGCCGCAGTCGCTGGCGCGACGGCTTGCATCGGAGGTGCGGAGCTAAGGCCCTGGCGCAGGCTTCCGCGTGTGTGCAGGCTGGCCCTCTCCAGCCTCTTGCATTGTTGCACAGATCGCTACAACGGTGCAACCGTTTAGTTAGCTCTTCCGCCAGCTCAGTTACTCTGCCTAGCCGCCGACGCAGAAAGTGTGCAGGCGGGCCTGGTGTCTCCGTCGTATGTAGATCCCGCCGTCGACTGGTCTGACGTTTCTGCTGCCCTGGGCCCTGGCGCTGCGGGGAGCGAGGCATCAAACTTGACGCGAAGAGGACGGCAGCATTGCCATCGGTCATCAGGACCGCCCAGCGTTGCTTCTGATCCCCCGGGCGGCCAATGGCGGTGCCATGCTGGCCGTTTTGCCTGGATGGGCGGAGGCCTTGCTGACGAGACGCGGCCTGTGATGTCGGGCAGCGCTTCGGCCCTGGCGGTAAGTCGGGCCGGTCCCTCTCCAGGAGGAATATACCAAACAAGAAATACAAACAATAGTCTGGTGACAATTTGTTTATTAGTTTTGAATAGATAGATAGACAGATAGATAGATAGATAGACAGATAGATAGATAGATAGAGGGAGAGATATTGAATATGTTTGGGGTATGTGTAATTTGTCGTCCAAAATCCGCCTGTAGGGGCACATGCCCGACCTATCCCTGGCGGACCTTGCGGTTGCCCTGGCGGACCTTGCGATTGCCTGGTGCTCTGTTCGGCAGGTCCGCCTCGACGCAGAGATCCCTCACCTCATCCGACTCGTCAGCTCGCGTGGGTGCTGTCGTGGGAGCTGGTGACGTGCAAGGTGGTGCAGTGGCTTTTGCCGTGCCGTGAGTGTTACTGAGGCCTCGCCTGGATTCGCCCTGGGCTCCACCCTGGCGGGTGTACCCGCAGGGCTTGGCGGTGGCTGCAGCGGATGAGTTCAGGGTCCTCTGGTGGCGGCTACCCCCTTCGAGGCAACCGCGGGGAAGATGATGACGGAGTCCTAGAGATCCTCTGTCTGCGTTTTGCCTTTGGTGGGGTGTTGGTGGATGTTACTGGTGTGTGAGATCCCGTGACCAGCCCTGCGAGACGGCGGCGCAATCGGGACGTTCGAGGGAGGTGCATCACGGTTGATGAGATAGGCGGTGCCGTTGCTTGGGTGGGCGTCGGCCACGGCCGTGGACCCTACTGAGTCACGGTTGGTGCTCGTCTTGTGTTTCAGGGCGTGATGCAGCTTGGTGTAGCTGCTCACGTTCCTCCCGCGCAGTTTCGTCAGCCCGCCCCTTAAGCTTATGCTGGTCGGAGCGGTGTTGATGGCACGTAGATGTTGTCAAGATCGACTGCTCGGTCGAAGCCACTATTGTTCTGGACTTCTGGAGTGCGGCGACGCAGGCTTCTTTTTGGCTGAGGTGGGTATCCCGCCGCTGCGTTAGGAGGGTGGCCCTTGCCTGGTAGCTTGGGCTGCGTTGGTATATGATCTCTTTGGAACCGTTGCGGTACGCGTGAGAACGCTTAAGAATATGTGACACGAGTCCATCCTGTGGTGAGAGCCACGGGCTCCGTCTCGCCACATGCTATCTGTGGAATTTATGTGGGGCTTTTCGTATCTTGACTGCGCCCTGGGTCCAGAGACCCTCGAGTCGAGACTGGAAAAGAGGGGAGACAGATGAGGGAGGAGGAGGGAGGAGGAGGAGGAGGGACAGGAGGAGGAGGAGCAGGGGGAGGAGAAGCAGGACGAGGAGGAGGGGGAGGAGGAGGAGGAGGATGAGCAGCGGGAGGAGGAGGAGGAGGGGGAAGAGGAGGAGAAGGAGGAGGGGGAGGAGCAAGCGGCGGAGGAGGAGCAGGATGAGTGTGTGGGAAAACAGGCAGGGAGGTGGAGGCAGGGAGGGGGGGGGGGCGCGGGGGGAGGGCGAGGGCGGGGCCGGGGGCGGGACGGGCAGCGCTGGGCGACGTCAGAGCCGCGACAGGCACAGCTCGCACCTTCGCGCGCCCGCGGACGAGGCCGGCAGTGGCCAGGGCGTTCTGGAGTAGGTCGGACGGTAGCGGCTAGAGAAGGCGGAGAAAGGAGGAGGAGGGAGAGGCTGCGTCGGACACGACTAGAGCCGTCGGCGCCCATGAGGAGGAGGAGGAGGAGGCGGATGAGGAGGAGGAGGAGGAGGAGGAGGGGGAGGAGGAGGAGGAGGGGGAGGAGGAGGATGGGGATGGGGAGGGGGTGGAGGATGGACGGACGCGGGCGGAGGAGGTGCGGTCGTCGAGGCGTGGTGCTTCCAAAGTGGGGCAGCCGCCAACAGAGCCGCCGCCGGAGCTAGGCCAGCGTTCGCGCCAGTGGTGATCCCTCTCCAAACTTTGTTGGTGGCGTCTCGGGGTGATGGGACAGGGGAAGGCCGTGTAAGGTGGTGCAGAACATGCAGGCCCGATTCCTTGTTTATTTCTTAGCCTATATCCGAGACGTCGCGGTAACACATGCATGTCGGCAAGGGCGGGCCTTCGATGGGGGCTTGCATTGGGCTAGCGGAGTCTTGGTGGGCGGCTGAGGTGTCTCGATCGGTTTCTCCTGCAGCCGCTTCGATCGCCTCTGCTCGGCTAACTCCCTCTTCTGCGTGCGCTTGCTCTGGGGGTCCCTCGCCTTCTTCTCTCTGGAGTTGGGTGAGCGAGCGGGAAGGGTGTCTGCAGGATGAAGGCCCATGCTGGTGCCGCCATACTGGGTGACCAAGTTCGTCTGCGAAGAGATTAGCTTACACGTGATGGCCCGGCGCCCCGATCACGGCGTAGTCAAGGAGCCTCCCACTTGTGAATTGTGTGCAAAAGCAATCGGCGGCTTGTAAATCGAACCACTGACATAGTTGAGCCACCCCAGCGCCGCCAGGTCGAGTGAGACGATGTTGCAACCTCCGATGGCGATCTAATCCCTCGTGAGGCTCTGAGGGCGCTGACAATGTTCCTGATCTGGAGGAGGGGGGTCTAGCGGACGATGATGATGATGATGATGATGATGATGATTATGATGATGATGATGATGCTGATGATGATGATGATGATGATGATGATGATGTTGATGATGATGATGATGATGATGATGCCGATGATGATGATGATGATGATGATGATGATGATGATGATGATGATGGTGGTGGTGGTGGTGGTGGTGGGTGATGATCATGAGGAGGAGGAGGGAAAGGGAGAAGGAGGAGGAGAAGGAGGAGGATGAGGATGGAGAAACGTGCTCGACACGTCGCAAACGCACAGTCATATGAGGAGGAGGAGGAGGAGGAGGAGGAGGAGGAGGAGGGGGAGGAGGAGGAGGAGGAAGAGGAGGAGGAGGAGAAGTTGAGGATGGTGTTTCCAAGGGCCTAGCGTCTGGCTCAGTCTTCTACGATTTGCAGAAGTATTACGAGATCATCTCTCTCGAGTTCCTCGAAAGTCTGTGCCTCAGCCTGGACTTCCCTATCGTCATCACCAGGGTGGCCCTAGCGGCCTACAGAGCATGCAGGTTCCTCAGCCTCGGGGGCACCATCGACGGTCCCTACTGGGTCAAATCGGGGGTGATTGCTGGCTATTATATGGCCACTTCTTTCACCAGGGTATTCGCGCTCAGAGCTTTCGACAATCTCGCACTTGCTAGAGGCACTGACTTCGACGCCTACATCGACGATGCTGGCCTCTCGCACACGGGCATGTTTCCCGAAGTTGTTGAAACCCTAGTTTCGTCTCCGGTGAATCTGCACAAGGCGGTCACCAAGGAGCTCGGCTGCACGCTGGCGCTAGACAAGGTAGGCTGAGCGTGCAGCCGCAAGGCCATTGCGATTCAGCTGGAAGAGCGTCTGGGAGAGTTGTGTGGCACGCCCTCGGCCTCGGTGGTGAACCTGGGTGTTGACTACACCGCAGGTCGGTCTTTGCGCACGGCTACTCCAGGCAGGCTAAAGGGTAAATCTGTTAAGCTCAAGGCCTGTCAAGCCAAGTTTTCTCGTCAGCGCAAGCGCCTTGGCAAGCACAAGGAAGCCTTGGGGAGGTCTGCGGTCAAAATCTGTTCCACGAGCCCGCTGGCGGGCGCCATTTTCGGTTGTGAAATCTGGGGGGGTTCGGAACGAAGGCTTCAAAGGTATGGCCACGATCTCTCCCAAGTCGCAGCATCGTTCGCTCACCAGTCTCTCTCTTCTGGAAGGGGGCCCGCCCTGAAGGGTGAGCGTGGCGCCCATCATTAGGTGGTGCAAGGAGCTTCGGCTCACTCAAACGCATGCCTTTTATGGGTTGCTCTCGTTCGCTGAAATGAGGACTGCCTGGGAAGTCACCTTCGACAAGGATGAACGGTCGTGGGCCAAGGTCAGGGGGCCTGTGTCGGCTCTGCGCGTGTCTCTTTTTCGTCTTGGGTGGCATATGACCAACTTCTGCACCATTTTGAACGACTTAGGTGAAACCATGCAGCGTCTCCCTTTGTCTCCCAAACTTGTCGGGGCTTTGTGTCGTGCCGCCGTGTTGAGGGGGCTCGAACGGTCGTCGGGGACCAATTCGGTGTGGGTCATGGGCTGTGTTGGGACACTGTCAAGTCCCAACTCAGGTCGAAACGCACCAGCCCTAAGGATCGCTCGATCATGGGAGCTTTAGCGTTCAATGCTATTTGGACTACTAGCTCCGCGAAGCTGGCGGGCTATCCGGTCAGTGACGTCTGCCAGCTGTGCCACGCTGCGGCGGGCACTATTTGGCATCGCATTTGGGATTGCTCTGCGTGTGCTGACATCAGGCAGGACATTGCAGGTGCAGACGTTTCGGAAGCGGCCCTAAACACAGAGGCGGATGACTATAAGTACCCGCTCTGGTTGTATGGAGCTTTTCGGCACCCTGGAGACTATTTCCCTTGGCCTGAGGATAATGGCGAATTCTTGGTTCATTGGTCGGCCCCCGAGGTCACTCTCCCTGGGTCCCTGGAGCCTACCCCTACCTCCCCTGAGTTCGGCGTCTGGGGCTCTTTGTTTATTGACGGTTCCTGTATCCGTCACCCTGTTTCGCAGTTCTGCAGGAGTGCATGGTGTGTGGCCATGGTGGACCCCGACGCCCGTCTTCTCTGTGAGGTTTCTGCCCCAGTGCGGCCCCCTTTATGCGCAGTCTGCCCAGGCTGCTGAGCATTCGGCCTTCTGTGGCATCGGGGTCTGTATAGGAGGCCAGGCTGCGGCTTACAGTGATTGTGCGAACGTTGTTCGGCAGTGCTCCCTAGGCCTCGAGGTTTGTAAGTCCTACTCTGGTCTCCTCCTGCAAGGTCTAGCTTTCGGGGAGGGTAAACTGCGCTCCTTGGCCAAAGTCGCTGCCCACTTCGGCCCCAACGAAGATGGTCTGTCGTCCGAAGAGAGGTTCCTGAGAAAGAGCAACGAGCTAACGGATGCTGGCGCCAGGCGCGCAGTGGCCCGTCATCCCCACTTTGACTTTGTTCTTTCAGAAGCCCTGGATTGGAATATCAAAGTGTTCAGGACTGTGATGAACCTTGGTGCTGCCCTCCTGCCCCTCTGGCCTCGGGTGGAGTTTCTTGGGGTGGAGCGTGTCCGTCCTGCTCCTCCTCCTCCTGCCGTTCATCGGCTGCAGCACCAATGGGAGTTCGCCAGTCGTGTGTGGCGTTGCCGTGTCTGTCTTAGGGGGTCCTTAGCGGCCGATCAGCCGCTGGCTGGAGGGTGCCGAGGTCACTCCAGACTCGATTATGTTGTTTTGGATTGGCTGGGGCACAAGGTCATTGCTCTGGCGTGCTCGGACAATTCCTTTTGGTTTACGTGCTTGTTTTGCCGGTGCTACAGTTCTGGGACCCAGGTTAAAAAGCTGCGGTCCCGCTGCGAGCAGCAGACCATCACAGGTCACAGGAACTGGAAGAAGGTCCAGCAGGGGCGACATCCAGACAAGGTTCGAGTTGCGGTTGAGACAGTTGCTTCCCTTCCTGTCTCTGCTTCTCTCGGTCGCCTTTCCTCCGCCCCCCCCCCCCCCCCCCCCCCCCCGCACCTCTCCCGACGCGACCCCGCCCGAAGGGGCTAGGTCAGGCCCCGCCCCCGCCCCGGCCCCCGCCGCTGGCGGCAGGCCCCCGCGGCGGGAGGCAGGCGGGCCCCCCGCTGCGGCGGACGGGGGGGAGGCGGAGGAGGAGGAGGCTCGGTTCTTGTTCTCCAGAGAGGAGGATGCTCGGTTTTCGAGCGACCCCTCGGACTGATTTGTTCTGTTTTGGCCGACAGAGGCGTCTCGCTCTGTGGGTCTTAAAACCTTTCTGACACATGGCCGCCGACGGCAAACCAGAAAATGGAAGTTGAAGTTGAAGGGAACTGGGGGACAGGAGGGGGGGGGAGAGAGGAAGGACGAGGGGGGGGGACCAGGGATCAGGGACCAGATGTGTGGCCGCCTTTTCGTGGCGGGGCGCCGCGGGCCCCGGGGTCCGTCGCGGGCGACCCCGCGACCACCGAGCTTGAGTCCGCCTCCGCTCTCTGAGGGGGGGGGGGGGGGGAGAAGGTGGAGCCGGACCAGTGGCCCCCGCCCTCCCCATCACCGCCCCGACCGCAGGTTGCGGCGAGTCGGGCAAGGGCCTGGCCGCGGCAAGGGGGCCGCGCCAATCGCAGGAGAGCCAGGAGGGCCTGCGATTGGAGCTCTTGCATGACCTTCCGACCGAGGCCCTGCCAGCGCGCTGCGCGGGTGCGTGGCGCAGCGTCGGAAGGAAGGGGAAGAGAGCTCCACCTGTGCCACGGCGCGCCCTGCCCGGGACCGCCCGACCCTCGGGCTCCAGAGGGGCGCAGGCAAGGAGGGCGCACCGAGCAGAGAAGGTTGCGCGATCTTTCGACGCCGCAAGGTCGATGTCTCTGGCGAGGGCGGCTGCCTCCGCGAACCCGGTCTCCCCTTGTCGGACCGATGGGACTCGCGGGCCGCCGCTTCCCTGGGGAGCGGACGCGAAGAGCCGCGCGCTGCCCAGAACGCCGCTCTCGCCCCGCCTGTGCTGCTGTAGCTTCCCAGGATGCGCGGGGCAATTATGGCCGAGAAGATGCCCCTGACATCAGACGCAGACCTGACCTGCCGCCGGTCCTCGAACAAACAGCGGGCGAGTGGCGCGGGACAAGGAGCTGGCGCCAGAGCCGACTGAGGGGGCGCTGGCCGAAGGGGACCGCGCTGGGCAGGCGGAGGGACATCGCCGCGGAGAGGTCGTCCCAGGGCACAGGGCCAAGCCAGAGCGGAGCGGGCGCCCGCGCCCGCGCGCGCAGTCGTTGTCGAAGGGCTGCGCTGCACCTGGCCTCAAGGGTGCTTGGAAATGCGAACTCTGCGCGCCGGCAGCGGGCCCCCCCGCTGCGGCGCCGACCCAGGCGGGCCGGTCCGGAATATCCCAGTTGTCCAACAGCGCGAGCGAGACAGTCGCCCAGGTGCGTCCAGGACCAGGAGACACCTGGTCGCGCGCAAACGACCCCTGGTGAAGGTCCCTATCTGGAGGAAGCCACAAGCCAGCTCTTAGAGGCGATGTCGAGGGCGGCCCGAGCCCCTCCGGAGGGCGACCAACCGAGCTCGGAGACTGCGCCGGCGCAGTCGCGCCAAGGGTGCTTTCTTCAAGGGCGCCCTCGGCTGTGGCCAGGAGCCAGCGCCCAAAGCGCAGGGGGTCGGCGATCTCCATGTCGAAGACGGCTGCCGCTGCGGCAAGCGGGAGAACAACCGCCGCCGCGTGCCCCGTCTGGGGCGCGCACCGCGCAGAAGCCACGGCAATCCGCGCCTCCAGCGCCCCAGGCAGTTTCAGATCCCTGGGCCGCTGGGGGCCGGGCCACTTGTGCTTGGGAGCTTGGTCCATCTTCGCCGGCGAGAGGCTGCGCGGCGGCAGCTGGAGCGGGGGGCGCGCTAATTAGCAGGCGCCGCCCCCTCAGCTTGGGGCCCGTGCTCTACCGCCGCGTGCTTGGAAGCTCTGGTGTGCGGAGGCGCTGTCCACCTGTGTGCCCAATTTGCAAGCATCTGGGGTGGGCGCCTTGCTTCCCTGGGAGGATGCCACCTGGGCCGGATCGCCCGCGCGCAGGAGGGCCCCGATCCGCCCATGGGCGGCCGCGCCCAGGGCAGCGAGGTCTGAAGCTCCAAGGGCAGGGCCCTGCTGCGCCGCCGCCAGAGGAGACAGCGGCGCCTTCTTTGCGAGAGCGCGCAGCAGGCGCTCCGCCAGAACCTGGTTCGGCTATTCTGTGCCGGCCCAATTATGTCGCCCGCGACCAGGCCAGCGGCGCCCCGATGCCCCCCCCCGCGCCGCCCCTCGCATCCTGCGAGTCCATGTGCGATGGGGAAAATGTGAGGCCCCAGAGCGCCGCCCTTCCGCGATCCTTTGGGGCGCGGAAGCGGCTTCCACGCAGTTGAAGTTTACGCGGGTGGTGCCCTTGACGAGCGTGCCCCCCAGGAGCATCAGCGCCCCGTCTGAGACCCCTGCCCGCCCCCAGGGGCGGAGAAGCAGCGCTTCCTTCCACATTTCGTGGGATCGCTTTTCGAAGGTATCGAGAATGGCCCGCGGGGGCAGGGCCCTGTGCCGCTGCAGATGCGGCGAGCTCGCGGAGAGGCAGGCGAGCGTCTCCGACGCCCCGAACGTACCCATTTTGCTCTGGGAGCACTGATTCTTGCAGGTGCCCGAAGAGGCGGCGGTGCACCGCGCATTCTTGGATGGGCCCCATTTGCGCTTTCACCATGATCAGGCGAAAGGAAGACAAGGTGTCCACCGAGCCTTCTGTGTGGAGCGGGACCGCGCAGCTCACGCGCCATCCTTCTGGCCCCATCGCAAGATGCCGCGGGCCCACGAGGCGCTGCGCGCCGCTTGATCCAAGAGGGCGCCCACTAGGAGGAACGCATGCCGCGGAACCAGGTCAGGCGGAGTAGCACCTGTTGTCTTCATTTGTCCCAAGGCGGCCCTGACCTGCGCTTTCACTGCTGGCCAGTCGGAAGGCCCCGCACCTCGCCCTCCCCAGGGCTGGCGGGGGAAAAGTTGCGATTTTGGCGTGGAAATTTGGATCGCGCGGTCGGGCCACTGCGTTTGCTCCCGGAGCTGTCAGCGCCGCGCGCGCGGGGGGGGCCTTCTGCCGCGAGCAAGTCCCCGCCGTCGGCCCTCAGCGTGGCCGCCGGGGTCGCCGGGATATGCACTTTGCCGCCCTCTCGGGCGCGGGGCCGTGTCCATATAGCCCGCTGCGGACACGGCTGCCGAGTGCCCTGGGCTCGCGCGAGACCCTGGCCCCCGGGGTGCGCGAGGTGGCGGGCGCAGCCCGCCCTGCCGCGGCCGCGCCCTGAACGGGGTGTGGAAGCCAGGCGACTTCGCCTGCCAGCCATGCCATCGGGGTGGTTGGGCTGCTAGAGGCAGCATCCGTCTGCAGGGATCCGTCTCTTCGCGCGGGCTTTTGACGGCGGCGCTGAACGCGCCGCGGGTCTGCCGCGGCCCAGCTTTCCACCCCGGTTTCCGGAAGCCACCGCCTGGGCGCGCGGATCCCGCCCGGCGCCGATTGCGCGGGGGCGAAAGGGAACGGGATCGAATTTTCTCTCACAGGAATTGATCCCCCAAGGTGAATGTAACAAACAATTCCCGCTGACAGTCGTCGCAGGAACCATGAATGTTGACCGCCCGTCGGAAGAGCTGCAGGAGAGGCCGCCGTGGATCCGCGAGGCGCCCGTGGCCCCTCGGGGGGGCGCTATCGCGTCGAGGCATCGCTCGCGCGCGGCCATGCCCACGACGCGCGTCTCCCAGGCGAACCTCCATCCACTGCGCGGCGCCAGATGGGGAGCCAGATGCTTCCAGGCGGACTCGTGCCAATCATTGGATGGTGCCGAAGCCACTCGGCAGATGCTAGTGCTGTCCGGGCCCTCGCGCTGGCTGGGGAGGGGCCCCGTCGCCCTAGTAATTCGAATCCGGCCGGCTGCAGGTTGATGTCTCCCATGATGATGGCGCGGGCATCCTCCGTGAAGGGCGGGCCCCCCAGCAGCGCCCTCTCAGGCCCGCTTGTGAGCTGGCAGCCTCCTGGAGCCATGCCGCATCTCCGCCGGAACTTGGACTTGGGGGAAGTGCAGCGTGCAAACGTACTGAAGGCTGTC
This sequence comes from Prorocentrum cordatum, assembly GCA_963575745.1. Lineage (NCBI taxonomy): Eukaryota > Dinophyceae > Prorocentrales > Prorocentraceae > Prorocentrum > Prorocentrum cordatum. The sequence goes on from CAUYUJ010014871.1 coordinate 1,111,345, forward strand.
AAGCACATCTTCGATGCAGACGTGGGCCAGTTCTGCAACTCGCGGGAGGACGCCGAGATCCCACGCCACAGCTGTGCTCGCGGAGAACGGGCCCCAAAGCGAGGCAAGACCCACGTCCGAGCGACCGGGGGCAGAGATCCTGGCGGGAAGCCAGGCACGAGAGAGCCCGACAAGAGCCAGGTCCACCTGCTTCATGGCCTGCAGAATGCTCACCCGCGCAGTACCCTTGACCCGTCGATGGAGAGGAGCACAAACATGCGCGGGGGCCAGCCGCGAACTTCACCCCGAGCCCCGGCTCCGCGCCTGCAGCCCCGGAGGGCAGTATCCGCCTGCCCGCGCCTGGCAGGTGCCGCTCGGCCCACAGCAACGCGCCGAGTAGGGTTGCAGGGGCTGGCAAGGTTTCCGAGTTGACCCCAGTGGTGGCCTGGGAGAGGAGCCCGTTGACTGCGCTTCGCAGTTGTTCCCAGCGGAATTGGAGGAGCGGGGCTGCGATTGGAGAAGCGGGGCTGCGAAAGTGCGGGGATGCATCCAGGAGGGCGCCGACGAGCTTGTCCATCGTCTCGTGGGAGAGGTCTGCCCCTGGGCTGGAAGGCGCCGGGCGCGACCTCGGCCCTTGAGGAAGAGCAGGGGACGGGGCGATGAGGTCGGCGGGGGCGAGACCGCAACGCCGACCTCGCGGGGCTTCGGCCCAGCCCAGCCCGGCCCAATCCGGCGACGCGGACGCGGACGCGGACGACGACGGCCACGATGACGACAGCAGCAGCTGCGTCGGACTCCAGTTTGCCGAGGGTGGCGAGAATTCATTACGGGGCCTCGGCCCGGCCCATCCTATCCCAGCCCCGAACAATGCGAAACGAACCGAGAGGGAGAGAAGGAGGGAGGGGGAGGGAGAGAGGAGAAGGTGGGATTTTCACGTCGTCGGGGGGACTGGGAGGAGGAGGGGGAGGAGGAGGAGGAGGAGGAGGAGGAGGA